>BSBM01001167.1:127500-585000 GCA_027924585.1 Larix kaempferi
TGGTGGTGGGTGGACAGGCTATTCCATGATGGGCAGCAGCATTTAAGTGACTGGTCATGAATAAGAGAATATGCATACTATGTCTAACTTATGTGTTTAACTAAATAAAAAGGGAGGCACTTCAGCTGCTATGAATTTGTTGTAATTGGTTTTTGTTTTGGAGGACATCATAGCCAGGCCTCGCCCCTTTTATGTAATAAAGAATGGATGAATGAGAAAATGCAAGTTCGCAAGTAAAGAATAATTCAGACTCTATATCCAAAAGTGTCCATATTTGAGTACATAAAAACTTTGCAATGCAATTTTATATTTTTTAAATTATCAACTGCCCAATCAATCATTTTATTAAAAAAATGGATAGATCAACATAGCATGGATGCCATACAAACCATTTGACATCAAATCTGCACATATACAATCATACTCCATCGTCATCTTCAATATTACTTCGTTGTTCGCTTTACTGTAATAATTGTAAGATAGAGTATTTATAATCACATTATCTCAAAGTGATCAAGATTCAAATCAGAATAATTAAATTATCTCAAGTGATCATGATTCAAAACTGATCCTGCCAGGGAATCTCATAACATATATTAATTCCTCCATTTTCAAAAAAAGCACATCCGCATTAATACCAAGCTGATGGGTATGCCAATAGGTCCGCTTGGTATTAATGGGGATCTGTTAGTTTATAAACAATCTGTAACTTATGGTATTACTTATTAAAAGATAAGATTATATATATATTATTTGCAGACCATGCACAACATGTAGAACTTATATAACAATAACATGTCTCAATAGCATATTATGTTATTAATCATTGGGTCAGAGATATAGTTGTATCCACACTTGCAACAGAAGCCGCACACCCACTCTTTCCAACAACAATAACATGACCATCAAAATTCCTGTCAATTAAAAATAAACTCCGACAAACAAATCTTTGAATCCATCAATGTCTAGGCATCAACAAACATACAAATATGACATCATTTATATGATTCTTCGCAAGACTTACTTGGCCCATCTCAGAAGCGGTGGCTACAAACAACAGTTCCTCCATGGTCTTCTCACTGAGAGAAAGATTGAAGGTTCTTTCACATTTGCATAAACACACATAAACTGTTCAAATACAGAGGAAAATATTGACAAAACAACTCATACGCAAAAAAAAATCACCGACCTCATATGCTCATACCAACAAATTCGGGCTTTTTCACTAAAAGGAAAAATGAATCACTGATAAGCATAACAAATAAATTGAATAAGATTGAATTCTCACCCCTTATAACCATTGAACCACAACAAGAAATTTCTTAACACAAAAGTAAAGATCGTAGGCGAAAACAGAGCATAATGAAACCCAAAATCATGTGGATATTGATAGCTAAGAAAATGTGACAATTAGTCATACACAGAAAATTGATCTCAGACTGAATATAAATGCCATATCTCATTTAGTAACTCTTGATATGCAGATCTCAGTATTTCCACCTATGCATTAAAATTCCCACAGCCAGGTTAGTAGAATATTAGAAACAAAATTCCATATATGTGTGTGCAGAAATTAAACAAGGAAATGGGCCATCGAAGGAAAAAATATTATATTTATAGCACTTGGTCAGATGCGATCTCAACGACGAAGCTGCCCACAATAACCCAATATAAATGGATTTCATAAGTCCAAGGCTCCGAGACTCCAAAGTTCTCTACAATAACATGTCGTGCTTGTTGATCACGTACTTTTCAAGCTCGCTTGCTACATTTATGCACCCCGATGAAAGAGAGAAACAACATTTTGAAACATGTTAGCACTAAAAGAATCCCAATGAAGGAGAGTAGCATCATTTGGAAACCATCCTCCTAGTCCATATTTATAACACCACTTCTTAGCAATTACTGTACCTGCCATGAAGGAGCATGAGACATAGTTGAACGAGAACTCCCCTTCAATCAATGAATGGACAATGAAATAACGTGTCCTCCCATTGTTAAAAAACTCGGAAACTCACTTTTAATCGTGTCATTGAAGTCACTCTTTATTATTAAATAATTGAAATGAACTCATTGAACTCACTCTTTATTAGTAAATACTTGAAATGAACTTGAGCATTGAACTCAGTCTTTATTATTAAATAATTGAGCCATTGAGCTTGTTGTTGAACTCTCTTTTTATTATTAAATAAATGAAATAAACTCATTGATGTGACTTTTTATTATTAAAAATTGAAATGAACTCGGGAACTCACCCTTGAGCTTGGAGTTGAACAAACTCTATTTTATTAAATTATTGAAATAACTCACCTTCCACTCTTTAAAAAATCATAAAATCACCTTTAATCTCGTCATTAAAGTCATTCTTTATTATTAAATAATTGAAATGAACTCGGGAACTCACTCCCGAGCTTGTTGTTGAACTAAATTTTTATTATTAAATAAATGAAATAAAATAGTTGGACTCACTCTTTATTATTAAATAATTGAAATGAACTCTGGAACTCACCCTCGAGCTTGGAATTGAAGTAACTCATTATTAAATAATTGAAATAAGTCACCCTTCCACTGTTAAACAACTCGAAAACTCCCCTTTAAGCTCGCAATTGAAGTTATTTTTTATTAATAAATCATTGAAATGAATTCAATGAACATGCTCTTTATTATTAAATAATTGAAAAACTCATTGACCTCACTCCTTATTATTAAATAACTGAAATGAACTCGAGAGTTAAAATTAGTCTTTATTACTAAATAATTGAAATGAACTTGGGAACTCGCCCTTGAGCTCATTGTTGAACTCACTTTTTATTATTAAATAAATGAAATAAACTCATTGGACTCACTCTTTATTATTAAATAATTGAAATGAACTCAAGAACTAGCCCTTGAGCTTGGAGTTGAAGTCCAGAACTCAAGAAATAACTTTATTTTTTAACTTTAACTATTAAAAAAAAGTCGCCCTTCATTAAACTCACTCTTTAATTTACATTAATTTTATAATTATTTATTTGGAATTTTGAATGAAAACCATAAAATCAATCTACAACATACACTTGTCATATCCTCGTTCAATCTAAGAAAACCATAGGTGGTATTCCACCCCAAATTCTCAGATATATACGCCTATCGGCATAATTATTGTATAGTTCATACTTGTCTATGAGAAAATATTATGAGAAAATCAACTACCAATTCCCAAAGTGTTTTACATTGGAGCCCTCATGGACCTTGAAAGGTTAAGAATCATCCTCCTATATGAAGATGAACTTTTTCTTAGTAAGGAACCCTCATGTAATAAGCTTCAAGTTCTCACTTCATATAAATATCTTGAAATTGGCATCCATCATAAGAGGAACTAGGACTATAGTGTTGAAAATTGATTAGATAAGGTTGTCTTTGGCATGCTTGTCATCCCATTAATTTTGTATGGTTATGAAGAGTAGGATATTTCTAGGTAGACTTGGAGGAAATTATAGCAAATCCAAATTTTTCTTATAATATGTACTACTAGTGAAGAGTAATTCTATGACAATCTAAGGGACTTGTAGGAAGTTGGTTCCCCTTTTCATTACATTAGGAACATGTGCTCATTGCTAAATTAGAAATTCATGTGCACTTTTAGGACTGTGCAGATATTCCTTTTCAAATAGGCTTCCCCCTCCATCCCTATTGAATCTCCACACAATTATCCCGTGTATATTTGAAATTCCACATCAATCTTTAAAAAAATTAAACAACATGCAGATGTTAAGAATATGTGCACATTCCTAAGTGTACACACATTAGGAATATTGCATTCATATTCTTTTATATATAAACAAAAAAAAGGATAATGGCTAGTTTTTTTATTGGTCCCTTCCAATATTGTTGATGATTTTTAATCATTTAACAAACATGTGTGAATTACAAGAGCTACAATGCCAAGTATATATAGCCATGCATTTCCATGGAGTGTTTTGTGGAAAGTTTTATTTTCTTACCATCATTTATAGTTCTTACATTTTAGATATTTTCATATGTTTTAATTGTTGAACTTTAGTTCTTATTCCACAAATATGGTGAAAATCCTAATCTAAAAAAAACAAAATCCTTAAACCCCATAATACACATACATTGCAATAAATCACAGTTTATATGATCTTATAAACTTTATTAGGGAACTAGTTAGGAACATAAGATAACCATTTCATCTGTAATTGACCACTTCCCTTGACACCATTGTTGCTAACATTGGCCATGACCATGGCCAATTATCTTATATATATGACTAAGGTATGAGATGAGAGAGTTCACTAAAGTGGAATTAGTGAGGAAGAGGTTAAAAAATTGAATGTAAACAAAGAATCCATTGTTCAATTGTTGATTGACCCTAGAACCAACCAACCACGTAATTCAAGAATGAGGCATCTTGTATGAATTTATGCACACTCCAACCATAGAAACACAATTAGATCAAATGATGGTTTATGGTATTTGATAAACCTCCCTTAAATAACATGGAGGTTACCTTATATCAGGGAAACTTTTGGGGAAAACTTTGGCCCATGGGTTAATGTTTTTATGTATTTTTCTAAAAAAATATTTGCCAATTCCCATTTTTTTCTAAATGTCCACCCAAATTCCATGGGACAATTTTTTTTTAATCTAAACATCGCCAAATTATCCAAATCTATATAAAATCCTTAGAAACTTCAATATTTTTACAAAATATGACCATACATTTTATTGTTGGAAATTTAGAAATTAGTAAGATTTTCCAAGCTTTCTACACTTTAAGACAAATATGGATCCTTAAAATTTCCCCTACCTTGTATTTTCTTCGGAAATTATGGGTTGATTTTATTCTTGCTTTCCATATCAATTATTTTGACATTGGTGAATGTAAGGAGGTTTGTCTTCACTCAACTCAGGATTGAGTAACAACTAGATAGTGTATCTTATTAAAATGGCCACCTTCTCCTAGGTGCATGCCCACCCTTTCTATTCATCCACCTTATTTTGGAGAAAAAATAATCAATTTGATTTGTTAGTGATTAATCAATCTGGGAAAGGATCCTAGGTTTATTTTCCACCTAAGCATGTGAGAACCTTAACTATTTTTTTTCCTAAACTAATCTAACTTAATGGAAAATAGGAAAATTAAGTCAAGAGTTAGAACTACATGACCTACAAGTGATTTCATGCTTCCCCTTGTATAAACAAGCAAGGATAATATCAAAGAAAGATAATAACAATCAAACCATCCACCAACATAGAAAAATATATATAGATCTATAACTACATGTATATGTTACCCAATGTAACTTTAGTAGAGAATGATACCTCCTTTCTCATATATTTATATTGAAGCTTACTTTGAGGTGGGTATGAAGACCAATGCGTTACAAGATACATCTATGTGACCACAAGATACATGTATTGTAGCTTCCTTTGAGGTGGGAATGAATTTTGACCAAAGTGTGAAATGATTGATCCATACGATTGCAAGATACAATTGACCTATCCAATAAAGGGAAATTTAAATCAATAAAGAGGATACACCAGCTATAGCATGCTCCAACAATCAAAGGGTTTATGGAGATAGAATATCATATCAAGAGCAAGACCATAGGAATATGGAAGGATATCTCTAATTCATGAGTAATTTCTATAGAGAGCCATCTCATAGTCTTGATACCAAAATATTCTAAGTCATGGTTTTTTAAGGCCTTTATGTGCACTTTTCAAGGTTTTTCTTTCCGACAATATAAAAAAATACCCAAATAAAGAACCAAAAGAAACTTTATGAACTTGAAAATATTCCCCTTTTCTTGGATAGCTAGATTCATCCAACGCAAGATTTCCACTATGCCATAAATACATGTTAGGGTTATGGTTATTGCATATTAGTTTTTTACTCTTAATTGGAATAGTTATAAACTGTAGTTGAACAACCTCATATTGTTTTTTGAAAATGATCATAGGAATCACATCTCTTCTCATAGATAAGCTACCACCATGTTCAACACTTGGTATTAATGTGTACATTATAGTGTTTTCCACCAATTGGTTTATTAAGAGAATTTGGTTGTCGCTTTAATGCTACTAGCAGAGATCTATCTTAAACCTAGATCTATTAAGCATCGAGAGGGATCCAATTTATTGAGGTGTAAATTTTTTTCTTGTTGTGTAAAGAAATTAATATAAAAATAATTGGACCCTAACAAATTTGATCCCTTTTCCTACTTGATAGATCTAGGTTTATGATGGAACTATGTTGGCTTGATTTTTATGGTTTTATAAGCCAACACATTAATTTTTTGTGATGTGGGTTATAGTTTCCACACATTACCCATGTTACTTGACAACATCTAATCCATATTGGGTTGTAGAGAACTCTCTTGGTGTAATGATGTCGATATTTCATCTCATGTTATATTTGCAATATTATGTTCTTTTATTTCATTCTCCATCAAATATGACAAAGTTTCAATGTGCTACAAAAAGGCATCTAAAATAATGTAGGTGTACACCATAAATATATTTGGGATTAATTGGATGGTGAATCTAGCCATTGAACTCATTGTAGAATATGTTACCTCTTTGTAATAGTCAAACTATAGATGTTTATCATATAAATAATAGGTGTCAAGGACAAATTATATACACGGTAAGGAAAATAAACGTTTGTTTAAAATATATGAGTGAACTATAACCCACGATTCTAGTATATATATAAAAAAATATCGCTTAGAGAAAACCCCCAAACTCTCCAAGGGAAGGATATTTTTATGGAGGTGACTTGAAACTAAATCATATTAGTCTAGTCATCTAGAAGGTGATTCAAACTGAGGCACTCTGAAATGTGCTAGGGATAAATATGTGACCGAGCGGAGAAAGGAAAGAGTTATAGGCTAGGAGAGACATATCCCAAGCAAAGGAATAATAAATAGGAAAACATATTCCGAACACCATAAAATTGGCCAAGGAAAAATATTGTTCTCCAAGGGGACACGTTGACCAAGCAAACAAAATAGAACATACTAGAAGGAAGGGTTATTAGCAAAGAATCAAAATATGAATTCAATATGTGTAGGACTTACCAATTTTCACCATTAAGTACATATAAATTGATCACATAACATATTAATTTGCTTATGGTAGAAAAATACAAAAATAGAATAAAAAAACAATAATAATGTAACTTGATATTTATGTAGAAACCTTGTTGTTCATAGGTAAAACCATGGGGCAATGACAACTTCAAATTTTATTATTACTTGGAAAATAAATTGCAATGATTTATTGTACCAAAAAAATGCGAAGGGTCATTCCCTTTTATAAAACATATAAGAGGGTTCCAGAAGGAACTGAAATACATTGCATGGTTCCAAAAAATTTCACCTCCGGGGCTCAACCATTGCACCCCCTGGTAGGGGGCCTTAAATTGAACCCTGTAAAATCCCACTCAACATATACAAATTATGTGTGGGTATAAACATGTATATATTGACTTCGCCTCCTAGATAAACAAAGACCATGAACTAAAGTGTCCACACTATAAACAAATACAAGTATTCCATAAAGTGGGAGACAATATATAAGATAGAATTGTACCTCTTTCTCCTAGTTCGTGAAATATATGATTAATAAACGAATAAATGTATGTAATGCATCTCCACCAATCATACCACTCCAAATTCCCCATTCCATCATTTTAACATCAAATTTACACTAACAATTAGACGGTTGAACAATTTAATGTTCTCACTATAACAAATGCTTACCAAGATGATCAATTCTAAAGATCGACGAAAAGGAGAAGGGATAAACGATAATGAATAAAACATGAAATAAGAAACATAGGATTCCTTAAGTGTGTGAAATTATAAATCACAGTAGAACATGGATCTGAGTATACCTCACAGAGAAAGAATGAGCAGAGAAATTGAGTTACAGTGAAAATTGCAGTAAAAAAAATAGACAATTAATCATGCATGAGAACTCAGATAGGAAAATAATAATGTCACATGATCCAATAATCAGTATAATGAACAATGATGTTACAATGGAGAGAATTCAAATCACCTAGGAGAATTCGAGTCTCGGTCTGTCTAGCATAGTAATTGTCACCTCTATCAATGCTCTAGAGCTCCCAAACTCAGTTAAACTCAACCAAATATCAGTGAACTGATGATACAGTCAGTTAACTAACCAAGGAGGGAAAATCCATGAGTTTGACATGCAAATCAATTAGAAAATGGCACATGAGGAAACAATCAATGGTTATCCGAGCTAAAAATCTGAATTAGAGTCACCAACTCATGTGTAACTTAGTTAGACTGAACTGAGTCACTAAGTGGGATCCTAAAATATAGGGAACAACCTATGAGGGTCCTAAAATCCTGCATGTAGGGTGAATTAGGTGGATAATGGGTCTTGGATGACATCTGCACACCACTAGGGGGGAATAACATCATTAAGTGCTAGCAAATGGTAAATAATGCAAGTAGGACAAGGATGGAGTAATAAAATATCCTAACACGCCCCCTTAATCCAAACTTGTGCATCGCAGGACCTTGTTACTAAGACCAAAGGTCACCCATACAATCAAATAAAGGATGAAAATTAAATAATTGTCCATGAAATAAGGTAATGGGGAAAACCTCATGGGAACCCCCCCCCCAAAAAAAAATAGGACAGCGGTAGGGAACTCAAAGAACCTTCACACTAAGAAGATAAGGACAAAACTTTCCTGAGTGAAATCATTTGTAAAAATGTATGCAATTTGCTCCTATTTAGGATAGAAATGCAGGTGTTGGATCTAGATCTGGATCTAGATCTGCTCCTCTGATGTACCTCCCACTGTGTCAGAGTTGTATTTGCGACAAGTCTTCCAGGAACCCTTCTTGCTACTGGAGTGAATGGATCATTGTAGTACAAATCATGAACCTTTGAGTACCCTTTTTCTACCAACCTATATTTGTACTTGGTTGTAGATCCCCCATGGAAAGTCTCTTCAAGGGATTGTGGATCAAACCCCACCATCATGTAGCACCTCTCTGAGAGAAGTTGATCTTCATGACATAGTGCAAGTTTTGTGTGATACTAAGATCTGGTGGTTCTATGGTTAGATAGATCCCCAACTATGTTCCCAATTGTAAGACCCCTCCTTTAGGGTCCCCTTGAACTGAACCTGAAACTTTAAAAACTTCATACAAACAAATTAGCCATTATAGTTATTGGAAAAATAAAATAAAAGAGTGAATAACTTAACAAAAATAAGCAAACCTTAACCTGTCAACCCGATCCAGCTGGTCCATTGTTGTCTGCGTCTTCTGTAGGATCCCTCCAGCAAAGCTCGTTTAACCATAGGCGAAGCAACCGTTAGCTTCGCCACCCAACCATAGGCTCATGCTTTCAGTCGCATGGCCTCCCCTGAGCTTTGGGTCGTAGAGCTCACACAAGTATTTCAGAAATTCAGCTTGGGCTTCCCTTCCCACCAGGATTTCTAAGCCAAACCCTTGGATAGCAGCAAGTCTTTGAGGCATTCGAAAATTACGACAATCGTCCAAATTATGGGCCCCTTACCCATTCCTTAAGCCTTCCTTATAAAGGAAAATCTCCTGCGACACATGTCGCTTCATGCATAATTAAATATTTTTAATTATTTATTTAATTAAAACACTCACCCATCCAAGTGTCAGTTTCTCTGGGAAGTGCACCTACATCCCTAAGTTTGCTCTAGTTTGTCCCCTAGATAATTTAATCAACTCCTAGCTTTTAGTTGACTAGGTGTCTAATCTTAGGATTCTATTTTGCTCCTAAATAATAATTTCTATTATTTTAAATGCTCAACAAAAATAACTAATCATGTGCAAATGTCTAAACTATTGTTATGCATTTGCTAAGTAATAATCTAGAGTTATTCTCCTAAGTTTTTATGCAGTTTAATTTAACAATCAAACTCACTAGGATCATGGTGCCGCGTCGTTGGGCTCCTGGTTCCTTAATTTTTAATCCCCTGACATGGCACCACTCCGTCGGGTCCAATCATCCATGGTTTCCATTCCTTGGCATGGTACCACCTCGTTGGGTCCTTGCGTCCATTCTTTCCGTTCTCGACAGGGTACCGCATCGTTGGGCCCTTCTGCCACCATCTTTCCATTTTGACTTGCGGGAACTCTTGTAGGGATTTTAGGAATCGTTACCATCCATCCTCCGTCTACATGCTATCTAGGGACTAATGGCGCTGAGGAGTGAGTCCGTTCTCACTGCGCGCCCCTCAACTCGTACGTGACCAGCTCCGTCGTGGCCCACCTCGTACGCCCTCACGCATTCCTCTTGAGAAAGCGGATCAATGCTTATCTGCTCATGCGTGGTATTCTTGTCGGAAGTTGACATCGTCGTCGCTTCCCCTGTGTGTGATTTACCCGTACTCTACGACCCTCCATGTTCCTTTGTGTGTCCGTTGGTGAACCGTCTCACTTGTTTCTACACACACTTCTCGCAACAAATTATTAGTAGCACTGTTCTCAACAATCATCATCCGGTTTCTAACTCTAGCATTGTTAAACATTTATGATTTATTCAAACTGCTCATTCGTCTTATCAAATATACATTTCGTCGCCAAATACATAATCACCATACAGCTAGTCGTTAAGCATTATCCATCAACATAATTTTCCATAGTCATAGCTAATCGTTTAACATATGCAATTATTCATTTACCTCAACAGTTCAGATACTCATACTCAAAAAAATAAGGTCAAAAGGTTATTTAATTAATGTTTCAAACAGTTGGGTCACTAAGCAAGTGCCCTCAATGTCTACAGTAGTCTAGGGGCACTACATACACCCCTACTTATTTAGAACTTCGTCCCGAAGTTCAGAATAAATGTGGAAAGCTATGACGCATCTCAGTTGCGTCTTCCCAAGTCACAAAGCTAGGACTGTAGTTGTCCTACAATACTTTGACTTAACCAATCAAGGCTAAGCATTTAAACAAGAACTGATCAATCAATTATCCCAGTCCACACATATAATTCAATTCATTAGTTCATTTATCAACTATAGTCATGCACATCATCAGGTGATTCTCCCTTATTAAGACAGATCCTAACTTGAAGCGCCACTTTATTGAAGTCTGTTCCGTCGGGTCACTCAGTCATTTTAGGGGCATTACATACACCCCCTCTTGTATAGAACTTCGTCCCGAAGTTTAAATTTTTGTTCTCACCCTTAGACACTAGGCTTAACTTTTAATTTCCTATTCTCATCTTCTGTCATTCTATTCTATTTTTCTCCAATAATCATGGCTATAAGCACTAGTGGTTCTTATTATTAGTTTTCTATTTCGTCCAACATAGTTCCGATACATCCTCTGGAACTCAATCCTAATTTCGCGTAATGAAAATCCCATGATACATTTAATAATTACCAGTCCCAATTAGATTTCCTATATCTCTTATTCATTCACGAGGGTCTACGATGTCCAATTTTTCAACAAGTTGCATTACGTCAATAGCCACCAAATAGTTTATCAAAACATAACAAATTTAAGCAAGGTTTCAAATTTATTTGGTTATTCTCCCTTAAGACAAGTCATGGTTTTTAAATCAGGAGAGACCATTAAATAGTCCAAAACTAAATTCTATAAGACTACTTCCAAATCTCTATAAGTTTAATAATGTTGGTTCTCAAAATATAGGATTCGAGTTGTCGAAATTTAGTGACCTAGTTGGAAGTGTTAAAGCTTATCCTCAATTCCTTTCGTCAGTATCATCATGTCTAGGTTAATGAGCTTATCACATCCTTACCTCATTTCACCCTTTTATGTTGTCACGGAATTATTTCGACAGACTCATCAAGTCGTACAAAGTGAGTTTTCTCACTCTCATAGAGTTCCATCTCAGCTAGTCGTATTTTCATCAAGAGTTGACTATGTCTTCGGGTTAGCTGCATTATGTTTATTTCATTGTGTTGATCATCTCCATACATTGATTTACTAAAATAATCTTTGTTTGGATCTTTCAGTGGACTTTCTTAATTAATTTCTTCATTTTCTATAATTACATATAACTAGCATATGTTTTAAAACAATATCTGAATTTCTAAATAAGAACTAACCCTTCTGAATTCTATTCTTCCTCTTCTAACATTACATAAGTCTTTCCAAAGTCTCTTATCGAGAAATCTTGTCAATTTATAGCTAGTACACATTTCCATAAGTATATCCCTTAAAGCATGACCAAATTATTTTTCTTTCAATATATAAATATAAAAATTATTTCCTTTTTCAAAATCATAAAGTAACAACATTCAAAATAATTACAATGAATCCTAATGTTTATGGTAAATATAACCTCAATAAAATACTAAGTGTTCATGTGATAAAAAAAAATACTTTATAATAAGATAAAATTCCATAATCATTCCTTTGTATAATCTTTATAAAGTATAAACCTTTTCCTATAAAATTTATAGAATATAAACCTCTTCCTCTTATAACATGTATGTACCAACAAAATTGAGCCTAATTACATATTTGAAACAACATAATTGGAAGTTATGTTCTCATTTTTTTTTTAGCTAGGTTTATCCCCATAGTAATATTAATTACTCTCCATCTACATTCTATAGATACCATTTTTACAAATAAGGATATAATTCCACTCTCAATTATAACCCCATACATACATACATATATATATATATATATATATATTATTTCCCTACATGATTCCTCATAATTGAATTTATTTCTCAATACTTTGATGCTAACGATACATTACATATACTTTATAATCAATTGAGGTGTATTGGTCATAACCTCCCCAATACTATATGTCCAAAACCCACCCTATATCTTAAAATACATTTAATGCAAGACGTTTGTTCGTAGGGTCTCTCATCGTAAGTAATTTTTTTTTTGGGGTAGTATTTAACCTTCATGCTAAGTATAAATTCATAATTTCTTTTACACATGTTTTAACTTTCTACATCTATTTCTAAATATACACTATAATTTGATGACATATCTCTCTTCTTAATTTAATGAAACTACATATATAGACCAATATTCCAAAGGTGTGTTTATCAAGACCTATCCTTCTGTTGAGGCCATGCACCTATAGTCTAACATAATTATAGGATAGAACTATTGATATGTCAACTATAGGATGATCATATCGTTAACAAAGATGTAAGATTATCGTACGATTTCTAAATGGTTGGTTATCTATTCGAATGGGATTCCATATATAGTCCAACATAATAATGTTCACTATTCTAATGATATGTATTAATGGATCATTCACATAATAAGAAGCATGTTCTTTATGAAATTTTCTTTTAAACATCTGACACGTATAAAGTTAACAACATAAGAAGAAAAATCATCACAATATTTTTCTTTTAAAATGTTTAACATCTATTTGAATGGCATCAAACAATATAACAAAGTCATCATCATCATTATATATATATATATATATATATTTTAAACGTATATCATCTATTTTGTTGGCATCAAATAATATACAAAATCATCATAATATTTTCTTTAAACGCTTAATATCTATTTTGTTGGCATCAAATAATACAACAAAGTCTTCATATATTTTGTTTTAAACGCTTATCATCTATTCCATTGGCATCGAATAATGGAGGCAACATAAGTCGCCAGGTGTCACGAATTTCCAGTCTATCAATTTAATTTCGGCGCAAGAAAAATTGAACTAACAGTGTACTTACTGTTCCATAATATAGAATCTTAACCCCAGCGAAATGTCGAATGGCCAGCTGTCATCCAGCCTAGATGGAAGACCAGTGAATAACGAAAAACGCCAAGTTCGGCGAGCTGGCTGGGTGGTTAATTGACAACGTTCACATTTTAAACGTTCAGGATTTCAAAGAAACGAATGATTATAACCCCACGGCGATGAATGGAGGAGTACCAGATTTTCTGGATGGTAAAGAGTTTGACGCACAACAGCAATATTAAGTATTACGGGTTCATATGTCAGTCAAGAAGGGAGTTTAATTAAGTCGACGGTGATGAGTGGACCTAAGATTGTATCTTTAAGTTTAACTACGTTTTCAAAATTAAACAAGATGCACAGAATGTAAAACGACTGCCAATGAGGGTAACATCACATAAATGATAGCAGTAAATTCTACATCAAAGAAACCAGAGCACAAGGGTAACATCACATAAATGATAGCAGTAATAACCAGAGCACAGGATTGAAAATCGACTTCCAATGGGTGTAATATCACATAAATAAAGACTGTGATTTACATAAATACCAAGCACGGGGTAGATCTGGAAATACCTTTCAAAATTTTCCAAACAGGACTTCAGAGAATTTGACATAACGATACACCATTACGAATATGGTTCTGGAAACGCATTCACAATTCGAAAATAGGACACAAAGGATTTTAAAATAAGCAATACGCCATCAGTTTTTGAAACCAAAAACACCGAGATCCAAATTCGAAACATTAATGAACAGAGTTTAAACTTCAATCAATCCTGGATTCTGAAATCGCCATCCCATACCAAAATGGAACAAGCAGGGAATTTAAAAAAAAAAAAAAAAAATCACAAACATGAATTTGTTTCTGGATTCGCTATACAAGATCAATCTGGAACACAGAGATTTGAGTTCTAAATTCCAACAATAAATAATGCAAGATTCGTCCAGCAAGTAAGATTTCCAGGATTCACAGTTGCTATCAGTTACAACATCTCTTAGGACTCTGTTCTAACATTGTTTTCAGAAAACCATAAAGTATTCAACAAGCAACCTTATTTTCATACTAACATGATTTTCAGAAATCTATTAGCGGAGGTCACAACGATACACATAAAATAGATAAAAAATGGCATTACTTAACCCAGCTTCAATTCGGTCATCAATGAGCAAAACAACAGAGATTTTATGCTGGTATTAACTCGATTCACACAGTCCTAAGCAATTACTCAATCCGAGCTTCACTCTTACGCTACATCACGTTTCAGAGATCTACCACTGAACAACAATCACGGATCCTTCACCCTGATACAAATCGGGTTCGCACAGATCCAAGGTAAGGGAAAATACCCAATCCGAACTTCACACTTAACCTAAATCACGTTTTTCTCAGAGATCTATCGAGGAACAAAACAATAGCGCTCAATGTGTAACCACGGAGACAATACTTTGCTTTAGATTGCACCATGCATTATACACAGAAATGGAAATTCGCCTTAAGGTCCGGGACGCCATACGTGAATGGACAAACATTTAATAAACAAAGAGGCTTAACGTACAGGGGTCAATCCTCCCGTAGAGAGAGATCGCTCCAACTGGGCACAAAAATATAATCATATACCCAAGCCTACATAGGTTTATCCATAATCTACGATCCCCTTTGGCAGAGATTGCCTATGTGCCATTCCGGTGAAGGTACAAAGATTTATGCCCAAACTCGGCTAACCAATCTATCTAAATAACTCTGCAGTGGTTTAACAATCTGAAAAAAAAAATCGCCAATGTAACCAGAAACAATAAAAGGAAAAATCTAAGGAATTCTGTCAACCAAACCCTGATGGACTGATACAAAGAATAAATATATCACTGAACTAGATAGGATCAGTCTCTTGTAGTTGAGCCGTCCCTTCCCAATACTTTCACACAACACTTACAACCCTCCATACCCCAGGCAGAGCCGCCAAGAAATCTGAGAAGGATTTCATTTTTTCCCCCAATATCCATTGCAAAAAAATATATATATATATCTATAACAGAATAAAAGGCCGCAAGATAATTCTATTCCCATCCAGTAAAAATAAAGAGCGCATCATGATATAACTCATTGCTAATCAGAACCAACGCAGCTATCCGCCGCTCCCCTTCTCCTTTTCTCTAATGTATATAAATACATATAACTTCCCTAATTCAAGGCGACAAAAGAACACTTGTCAAAAACAAATCTACTCTCATACTCCATTCAAACTTCCCCATACTCCATTCAAACTTCCCCCTGACGCTGACGCTTGACAGTGAGTTGGTTTCATAATCGACACATGGCGTTCAAAGAGTTAGAAAACTAATGCACTCTTACAGCAGTCGGTCAACAGCACTACTAGCTGGTGGTGCTTTGTCTCATTAAGGTAATACGAACTCTTATTATATTTCTAGTGAGTATGACTACTTTACATCCGCACATAATAAGATCTAAATATAAGCCAAATCTATGTGATATATATAAATGTATTATATAAATATGTAAAAGCATAAAAGATACACATATTAGGTTTATCTAAAAGTGACGCTACCTAAATTGTACTAACGATAAAAGATACACAGATCTACAATTTAATAATTTTCCCAAAGATAACTATACCCAGGTCGTAGAGACACAGGAAGTATACAGATCAGTCAGACTGCGAATACGAGGCTTAATCAACTTGCAGAGACAAATTCAGTTCGTAGCCACCGTAGAATCGGTTAGATGCATAGAAGAAAACTTCAGATCTCATCTTTAAACGACGGCAATTGATTTACATTAAAATTGTAACCATCACTAGAGTAGTTTTCGATTTCCAGAGTACTATTTCATTATTTGCATTCACCACGGATTCAGTCAATGAATACACCCAATTACATAATACGGGAAATTTTAGATCTGTCAATAAGGTTACAGTAATCTGTCTCAATATACAAGAGAAAACTTATAAATCCACAGAAAGTAAATCGAGTCTCATCCATTTCTTTTTTGAAATAACACAAAAGATATAAATCTTAAAATTCTGAAATACAATATTAAAATGAAACTGAACCTGATTCGACTGTCAAACTTGAGATCAAGTAGATTGTTGTAGTAGCAGCTGATTCGGCTATCCGGGTTCAATCCAACTTTGACGAAGATACCAACAAATCCTCGGTATTAAGAGTCTGGTTCCCTCAAGGTTCGACCGGCTCTGATACCAAAGGTAAGACCCCTCCTTTAGGGTCCCCTTGAACTGAACCTGAAACTTTAAAAACTTCATACAAACAAATTAGCCATTATAGTTATTGGAAAAATAAAATAAAAGAGTGAATAACTTAACAAAAATAAGCAAACCTTAACCTGTCAACCCGATCCAGCTGGTCCATTGTTGTCTGCGTCTTCCGTAGGATCCCTCCAGCAAAGCTCGTTTAACCATAGGCGAAGCAACCGTTAGCTTCGCCACCCAACCATAGGCTCATGCTTTCAGTCGCATGGCCTCCCCCGAGCTTTGGGTCGTAGAGCTCACACAAGTATTTCAGAAATTCAGCTTGGGCTTCCCTTCCCACCAGGATTTCTAAGCCAAACCCTTAGATAACAGCAAGTCTTTGAGGCATTCGAAAATTACGACAATCGTCCAAATTATGGGCCCCTTACCCATTCCTTAAGCCTTCCTTATAAAGGAAAATCTCCTGCGACACATGTCGCTTCATGCATAATTAAATATTTTTAATTATTTATTTAATTAAAACACTCACCCATCCAAGTGTCAGTTTCTCTGGGAAGTGCACCTACATCCCTAAGTTTGCTCTAGTTTGTCCCCTAGATAATTTAATCAACTCCTAGCTTTTAGTTGACTAGGTGTCTAATCTTAGGATTCTATTTTGCTCCTAAATAATAATTTCTATTATTTTAAATGCTCAACAAAAATAACTATTCATGTGCAAATGTCTAAACTATTGTTATGCATTTGCTAAGTAATAATCTAGAGTTATTCTCCTAAGTTTTTATGCAGTTTAATTTAACAATCAAACTCACCAGGATCATGGTGCCGCGTCGTTGGGCTCCTGGTTCCTTAATTTTTAATCCCCTGACATGGCACCACTCCGTAGGGTCCAATCATCCATGGTTTCCATTCCTTGGCATGGTACCACCTCGTTGGGTCCTTGCGTCCATTCTTTCCGTTCTCGACAGGGTACCGCATCGTTGGGCCCTTCTGCCACCATCTTTCCATTTTGACTTGCGGGAACTCTTGTAGGGATTTTAGGAATCGTTACCATCCATCCTCCGTCTACATGCTATCTAGGGACTAATGGCGCTGAGGAGTGAGTTCGTTCTCACTGCGCGCCCCTCAACTCGTACGTGACCAGCTCCGTCGTGGCCCACCTCGTACGCCCTCACGCATTCCTCTTGAGCAAGCGGATCAATGCTTATCTGCTCATGCGTGGTATTCTTGTCGGAAGTTGACATCGTCGTCGCTTCCCCTGTGTGTGATTTACCCGTACTCTACGACCCTCCATGTTCCTTTGTGTGTCCGTTGGTGAACCGTCTCACTTGTTTCTACACACACTTCTCGCAACAAATTATTAGTAGCACTGTTCTCAACAATCATCATCCGGTTTCTAACTCTAGCATTGTTAAACATTTATGATTTATTCAAACTGCTCATTCGTCTTATCAAATATACATTTCGTCGCCAAATACATAATCACCATACAGCTAGTCGTTAAGCATTATCCATCAACATAATTTTCCATAGTCATAGCTAATCGTTTAACATATGCAATTATTCATTTACCTCAACAGTTCAGATACTCATACTCAAAAAAATAAGGTCAAAAGGTTATTTAATTAATGTTTCAAACAGTTGGGTCACTAAGCAAGTGCCCTCAATGTCTACAGTAGTCTAGGGGCACTACACCAATAGATACAAGGATTTTGTGAGCCCATATTGGCCTTGGCCATGGATTGGGTTCAGGTGTTGGATATGGATCTAGATCTGATTGAACTTTATTCTCAACATCAATATCTTGATCCTCATATTCATTAGAAGCGATATTACTCTGATCTTCATCAGATTCTAATGGATTAGGAAGGGAGTTTGACAAAAAATGAGATAATCCATATGCCTCTAAGGCATGGTTTGAAAACCCTTTTGCTATAATATTCCTAGAAGAGATTTCTACAATCTCAACTATGTCAGGACCAAAGACCACTTTCTTTGGTGAACCTGTGTGTGTCATTTGATAAAGAGACAACAAATTAGTTGTTAGAGAAGGCACATACAACACATTATTGAACTTTCCATGCTCAATTTGTTTAATACCTTTCCCTTCAACAAATATTTGAGAGTCATCTCCCATGTGTATGTTGGGTCCATCGGTGAGATCTAATGAATAAAATGGCTCTGTGGAGACAACCATGTGGTTGGAGGCTCCATAATCAATAAGAAAAGTTCGGGATTGTGATAATTCGGCCTTCAATGCATGGCATCTCTCATGATATTCTGACTTTCCACTTGGATCAATATTCCTTGCGCCTTCATGGAGGGAAATGTTATGCTGTTCAAGGATTTTTTCCATTTGATCTATGGTATTCTTCATACAAGAAATCTCAGGATGATTACCCTTCTTGCAGTATGTACACTTGGATTTATCAAATTTATTTTGTTTGTCCTTCTTGGAGCTCGAGGCTCCTTCCGATGGACTAGACTTGGAATTATGCTTGGGTTCAATTTCCCTCTTCTCTTTTCCCTTTTTCTTCCCTTTTTCATTCTCTCTCTTTGATTCTCCAGCCACAAGAGCTTGATTTTTGGAGGCCTTTAGGGCACCAATCTGGATCGACACTTTGTCTTTTTCTTGGATGAGAGATTCAGTGAAAACATTTAAGGATGGAATCTTCCAAACAGGGATTGACAATCTCCCTGAATGGAAGGTGGAGACAAATATGGAGAACTCAAGACCTAGCTTGCTCAGAATGGATAGCACCAACTTTTCATCCTTCTTCTTAATGCAACACTTCTTGCATTGCATGAATAAGGATTTGAATTTGGAAAAGAATTGTTGGATAGTCTTGAAACTCCTGGGTTGAAGAACAATCAAATCATTCTCTAGAATATGGCCCCTTAGCTCATCTTGTTTTCCAAAGAGGGTCTCCAACTTCAACCAAAACTTTCTTGGAGTCTTCAATCCATCGAGGTGGAAGAGTAGATCTCTGGAAATACGAATACACATCAAACCAAATGCTTCATCCAATATATTTGGATACTTGGCCTTCTCAACAACTACTTGAGGTTCGACCTCCTTTCCCATTGTTACCCTGTACAGTGACTTGTTGCGCAATACCATTTGCATATCATCCTTCCAATCAAATTAATTGAAGGGTGTCAGGATCCTGGGAGAGAGAGGAATATTCGAATTATCCATTAGAATTGTTGGAGCAAATACAATGTGGTACCGCTGCTACTGTTGCACTGGAAAAATTTCAATAACCTACAAAAAACTCTCAATTTTTGGAGATAGAATACTACTGAGCATTGCTTTAGGAAAATAGCCACTTTTATTGGGATCCTTCACACCTGGCTATACCTCAAAGGATTTCTCCAATGAATTCAATGCAATGGAACCGAGATTTGTTATGGAAATCTAAAGGATTATGGTGCACTAGAAAGCAGCTTCTCAGCCTACGCTCATTGAGCTATGATACCATGTGAAATTATAAATCACAGTAGATCATGGAGCTAAGTATACCTCATAGAGAAATAATGGGCAGAGAAATTGAGTTACATTGAAAATTGCAGTAAAAAAGAGCAGACAATTAATCATGCATGAGAACTCAGATAGGAACAGAATAATGTCACATGATCCAATAATCAATGTAATGAACAATGATTTTATAATGGAGATAATTTGAATCACCTAGGATAATTCGAGTCTCGGTCTGTCTATCATACTAATTGTCACCTCTATCAGTGCTCCGGAGGTCCCAAACTTAGTTAAACTCAAACAAATCTCAATGAATTGATGATACAGTCAGTTAACTGACCAAGGAGGGTGCATCCATGAGTTTGGCATGAAAATCAATCAAAAAAGTTTTCATGAGGCCACAATCAGTGGTGATTGGAACTCAAACTACCAATTAGAGTCACCAACTCATGTGTAACTCAGTTAGATTGAATTGAGTCACTGAGTGGGATCCTAAAATATAGGGAACTTCCTCCGAGGGTCCTAGAATCATGCATGCAAGGTGCATTAGGTGGATAATGGGTCCTGGATGACATTTGCACACCACTAGGGGGAAATAACATCACTAAGTGCTAGAGAATGGTAAATAATGCAAGTATGACAAGGATGGAGTATTAAAATATCCTAAGAAAGTGCACCTTTGCTCCTAAGTTGAATTTATAGCCCAAAAGTAGACTAATAGGCATACCAACTATATAATAACATCCTAAGTTTATGTAGGCTATCAAATCTTTCTAGCCTCCATCGATAGCCATACCTGATACATTAATTTTACCAATGTTAAACAATCTTCACACCATTTCTTGAAAACCATTCCTAAAACCATTACACTTGAAACCAATAGGCAAGAGTATCTATTGTTTTGATTTAAACTAGAATTGCAAATCATAAAGAAAAAGGTTATTTGGATGTTGACATTGCTCTAAATCATTAAAATTAGTATAACTAAAGAGATACCTTGATTATTGAAAATTCATAGACAACCAATGCAGGATTTGTGAGCAGGAATGTGGTTGATAAACATAAAGTTGTGTTTTAAGTCTAAACTTCATCAACTTACACTAAAATCAAATAATAATAGGTCTGCATGTAAATATATTCATAACAATAAATTATAGAACATGTTGTACATTGTTTAGAAGCATTGTTATTGCAAGGAAGCTTGCTAATTTAGACACTGCAATTTTGACCACTTCGCTATCGATAAAAAGTGCAAAATTTTTTCCCTTCAAAAGATTCAGAACAATAAGAATGCAAATAATGCCAATCAACAATGATTTTGCAACCACAATTATAATAAACAATTTTGTATCTCTTGGATGGTGAAACCCAATTTCATTGGACACTGGTGTAGGCAATAGCACAATTATTTTATACATACAAAATCAAACCCACTTCAATATTTTTCAATCAACCTTCAAATTCCACTTAGCACAAGTCTCACATTCATTCCAACACATTTTTCATTTATTTTTAACATGCAACCAACACTTTAGTAATTTAATCGTTTCACATAGTTCAAGGGGAATTTCAACAAACAATCAATTGTCAGTCAAACTAGATATGAATCTTCCATCTGTTAGATTTAACAATTGACTTGCAATTGGGAAATGAACTTAAGGTTCAATTAGTTGCTTTAGAGGATAGGAGACAGGAATTTTTACACAATGAGAGGCACCAAACAAAATGCAGATATCTTCTCTTCCAACAATGATCTCTCTCTTCAAGCAAAGATCCTCAACACATTAACAAAATCGATCAAGAAGGATAGATTGCGGAACTAGGGATAGGGACCATCGATTTAACACAACAATAGAAACTTACATTTTTTATGGTTGGAGGACAACCTATCATATTCAAATACCCATGTAAAGGATGAATTACAACCAATTCGATTCATAATTGTTGAGTTGGAATGTATAGGTAACACATAGAGCCTTTGAAAACTTCACTAATATTAATTATAGATTGTTTTATGTTCACACAAACATTCATTTCCATATATCTAATCATCTCTGTGTATATACTTGTATTACAACAAAATACAACCATTATTGGCTATCTAGAATAGAAAAATTCCATTTGAATTGTTCTAAGAACATACAATAACAGAGTATCGTTTACATTTCCTAAAAAATTCCCAATTCCAACAACAAATTTTTCATCTCTTTTCACAATCATATAAAAACAACAAAATCTATCTAGATCGAATAGATAGGATATGTTAGCTAGGGATGGAAAATATTTCACCTATCCTTATTATCTAACTGTTTGTCTAAAAAAAACAAGCCACGTGAGATAGACTAGCCTCCTATAAACATAATGATCTCAATCAACAACCTTTTCATCTCTTTTCACAATCATATAAAAACAACAAAATCTATCTAGATCGAATAGATAGGATCTATTAGCTAAGGATGGAACATATTTCATCTATTTTTATTATCTAATTGTTGTCTTAAAAAAACAAGCCACAAGAGATATACTAGCCTCCTATAAACATAATGATCTGAATCTCTACTTGGAAGCTAATGCCATTTATTGACATCAAAACTAACTACTAAATTCAAGGAATCCACTCCCTTCTCAAACAAACTTTGAATTATTGAAATCATCACCATTTGATTTTGAATTCAAATGATGCCCCTGCATTAGACACTCTCACGTTACAGAAGATATTTGAAATACAATCAACACAAGATCAAATATTGAAAAATAGAAAAGAAGGATACACACATACAATCAAACATGAGATTAAACTTGTAGTACCCCTCCCTTGCAATCTATTTGATTTATTTGTTTATTAAGAAATGTTAAAGAATTTTTAACATTGTTGACCAAGTGAGGTCGAATTGAAAAAACTAATTTATTTAGTTAGTAATAAATATTATGGAGGAAACAAATTGGATCCACCTGTGTAATGAGTGATCATTGCTCCATAGGGGGGGGATGACAACTGGTATCCTGGAAATACTAAGTGGCAGGTTTGGAAGAAAAAACCCAAATGCATGCAGGGGACACGATTCAGAAAATTTGGTAATCGTACATGATGGGTTTGTGGCAATAAATACCTAGGAAATTTTTTTATACATAAGCACAAGGGGGAATATGACGTTGCTCAGTTCACTGAGGATTATTGTAGCATTGGTAATGTTTTGGAAATATTATTCTCAATTTTTTGTAAGTGCTATGTTTGAGCTGTTACGGGCTTCTTAATGAAGTATTGCGTGAAGAAAAAATAATTTTGGCTATGTATTCACTAATATGGTGCAACGATTAGGCTTGGGGGTGGATTTAGACATGTGACTTTGATGTATATTCCTATGGTTGGGAGGAGAAGCTAAATCTAGTTTGTTTTTCCCATAATTTGTACAGATGTGTTATCTATCCCATCTGTCGCTTGCGATGTTGTTTTATTTATTAAATTATGGAAATTGAAATAAATCTATGTTCACATAGATTGTTACATGATCAAAGTTAATTAGGCTATTTATATGCTAAGAATACTTGAATGAATAATCTGAGTATGCATTGTTGCAGTTATATGTAGATAGTAAAAAATACAGATGTTGAATGTATTTACAATTATAGTGCATAAATATTGTACCTAAATTTACTTACAATGCAACTAAGATAAATGGGTATACAAATGTGATCTGCATCTATGTTTACATTAGTATCTACAATTTATGTAGGAATATTTATTTTAATACATAAAATAGATGAAAAAACATTGTATTATTTGAGCATTATATCTTGCTATAATTTTGGAAATTAATTCTGATCAAAATAGAAAGGATTCCAAACCATCAAAAACATTTACTATCCTTCAAATAAAGTATGTAAGTCTAATAAAAAGTTCATGTAAATGTACTAGTAAACATAGTAAGCTTAAGCATCGACATTTCCAGAATACATCTCAAATTCATTATCTATTAAAGGGATGGAACTATGAGATATTTTTATATTTTTATTGCATGTATATATATACATAAATATCAATGTATTATTGACAAGAAACCTTATTATGGTTACAAGCAAGCCAAATGAATAAACCAGTTCGAAGGTAACATAATACTTTAGAAGTGTTATAATCGAAAACCTATACATAAATATCAATATATTATTGACAATGAACCTTATTATGGTTACACAAAATCCAAATGAATAAACCAGTTCAAAGGTAACATACTACTTTGGAAGTGTTATAATCGAAAACCTAAGGGTAACCAAAAAAAAGGAAACAAAATGAAAGACATGATAACATCTTATAGCTAGGGTTCGAAACCATGGCCAGCCAACTTAGAAACTTGTATAATAAAATATATACATCAATCCTTTAAAACCATTGCAATAGAGATTCGAAGCCTGTAACACTAAATTCAAGTAATATGGAGAATGCACCGAATGCAAGTAACACCAAAGATACTTCTCTTTCTCTCTGTATATATATATATATATATATAAGATTTAGAGTGTTATAGTTCACATAAGAAGGGATATAGCTCTTGATCCAAACCCCACCTTTTTTAAAGGAAACCTATTCTATTATTTGCGACACCGCAACCAAGCTGATCTATAAATCAAGGATGCATATATGAGGGAAGAGATGAAAGGGTTGGAGGCCATGAAATGTAGTAACCCAAATCAATCTCTAAGGAAACCATAATAATAGTGTTTTCAAAGTTTAAATGAAGCAAGAAATATAGTTTGGCAATGATGATAGATATCTTACTAGGAAAATGATAAAGTACACAGGGTTTGTGGTTACCCTCTAGCCATAGCCTAAAGGGTAACCACAAACCATGTGTACTTTTTTTTTCTTTTCTGGAATGCCTTTTACAAAAAGATTGAGGATTCTATCTCTAGTGATCAAAAGTCGCAGATTTTAGCAAGTGGTAAGAAAAAACTCCTCAATCAATCTAATCAATTGGGACTTAAACTTGCTGGTACGAAGTTTGCTTGCTAGCTTGTGGGCTGGGTGGGATGAATGGGGATTACTGGGATTGCTGGCTGGTCGGATAGGTAATATTGATACCCAGAAGTTCCTAGTGGTACCGAGAAGAATTCATATCCACTAGTGAATTTACACACTTTCTGGGGTGGTCCACTGAATAATGGGCAGGATAGCCACTCACTATATGCCACCTTTCACTAGTGAATTCCCCCACCAGCGAGCATACCTTTGTTTGATTCGTTTTCCATTCATTCTTTATATATGTAATTATGCGAAGACTCTTTACTCACTCACTCACTTATTAGGGAGGTTTTATGTGCTTATTTCCTAGAGATCACTCGAGTGGTTCGATTCGTTGAAAAGTTTCTATCACAAGCTTCGAACAATAGCTACTATTTCTTTCCTTTTTATCCTACTAACTCGATAAACTTAGTTATAATTAGCACTGGTTGATCCAAGACAGAACAAAACCAACCGATTAGGTTAATCAACTTCATTAAATTGGCTATGTCAGAAGTTCTAGTCTCATTTCCAGACCCAGTAGAACCAGCCTCATCATTATTTCTAGCATTTCCAGGAACATAAGGGAAGATTCATACAAATTACTCAATGGTAAATGTCCCAAATAGAGAAAACAAGTAATTAATAATCCCATTGTATTCACTGATGGTTGGATTCTTTAGCGAGTTATGTCCTAACGGGTTCCCAGACATCCCCTCTGAGTAGAAAAGGTCGGATCCTAGTTCTATCCTCTGTGGTCATCCCAAAGCCTTCTTTGACCTTTAAGAAATACAAAGCCTCAACGTTCCATTCTTCTTTTTTACAAACAATACCGATGCTCCCCAAGGTGATACACTAACACTAATTCTTCATTATGGAAACCCCGGGCGCGACTGTAAGATGAATCTCCAAGTGAACCCCTAAATAGAAAACAAAAGTAGGAAACTGAAAAGTTAAACCTTATAATTGAGTAATTAGTTACATGACCCAGAAATATTACTATGCATAAAACAAAAAAATATTACAGAACGAGGTGTCCCTTTTTGGAAGTATCATAGTGAAATTACTTGCTCTATTCCTGAATTCTATCCACAAATTTAAAACATAAAAATGAAAGTATCAAGGTAGATGGAGGGAGGCGCTCATCCAGAACCGATCTGGGTATGGAAAAACTATCGTAACCATCATAAATATACAAGAGCTAGTGGTTAACCATGATCGTTAACAATATCATGGTGATTATAGGCATGGAATCCCCCCACCAACAAAGTTGGTGGCCATGATAACCATGCTTGAGAAACCCTAACAAATTTCAGACGTGAACAATTAATGGAATGTGACATAGTGACACGGGGGGTTCACTAGTGAGGCAATATCATATCACGTCCATTCATATTGGGGGGTTGAATACTCTTAAAAACCTCAAAAATATATTGCTCCGTATTAAGGGGTCAAGGGGGGTTTTTAATTTGACATAGTAATATAAATATTGGGGGTTATTTTATTTGGGAGTGTTGAGGAATAACCTCCAAATCATGGGATGGATTCATACGTCCAAATCACGAGATCGATTCATACCCACCTAAAACTTAAAGACCTTCCATTTTTATTTGATATTGCTTATGATCCTAAGTTTTGCTTAAATTTGATAATAGTGTACCAATGATAATATTGATGGAATTCTCTTTGGATTATTGTCCTTGAGAAATCCTCATTTAATAGCTTATTTAGGCTTTGTTTGAATTGATGTTATATTGTTTTTCATCTTTAAGTTAAGAGATGTAGTTAAATGTGTAACATCCCGGAAAAATCACAAAAGTTTAAAATTTTTCTACGTGACAATTAATGTTTATTTAATATGTGCGGAATAGAACAAAGCATAAAAGGTTATCCTGTTGTAATAAATACCATGCTGGTTTATCGTATAAGAAATTGCGACTAACAAAATTATGTTTATGTCTTGATGTTATTAATACTACTGCAACTTCTATTATTGATGTTATGATTTATGAATCAGTTATCTTTGACAAATATACTTTTATTGATTGATAAAGGGGTCCTATGGACAACCCGAGGCTTACTTAGCATTCATGCTAAAGCATGTGATTTCATACTTGTAACAGTTTACAGGTAAGAGTTTAAAGTTGTGACAAGTATTCAATAGTTTTTCAGAGAAGATCTGTAATGATCGTTTCACAGTGTTGTACCTAGAATTATTTTTGGTTTCCATTCATGTTGAATTGTATGTAATTATCTACCTTCTTCCTCCGTGGCAATTTGTGGAAATCCTATATATAACTGTCTTGCTAACTTGCCTTGGATCTATACTTCTACCATGGTCATGATAATTTGATTTATTAACAAGTCTTATATTTCACTATACAATGGCATGTATGTATAAACAATCTTCTTTAATTATTTATATTATCTATTTATATGGTGTTTGGGACATTATCAAACAATTACAAACTATATACATAACATATTATATGTTGTGTGTTATGTGCAATAGTGTGGCCCCATGTGATAATATGCCACCCTAGTGAACTATACAAACATATGATGCTATGCAAAATGCAATATTATACAAACTTGATCGATAATTTGTAAACATATAATACTATATGATCCTATGATACTATGTGAACTTTGGAGATATTCTATTCTGTGTTGTGTGCACTTATGTAACCTCGGTGATACTTATGCGACCTCGGTGAAGTTCTAACCAACCCTTAACTTAATGTTACAAGGGTGTATAATACGACCTTACCGTAACTATATCCATGTTGTATGATGTGAATGTTAATATGGTTTACAGGTTGGCGGATGTGATTGTATCCTATGCATTGAATGTTTTCAACTAACGAGAATAGTGGGATTCCCTCGTGGATGGCTTAGTAAGCTTGGTTCACGGGAAAGCATCTTGGTGCATCAACTGAGTGCTGAGTTGTAACTTGACAAAGGTTTAAACATTGTCGAGCTGGTTCCCTTGGTAGTGATGGCTCATTTAATGTGATAGATGGTTTGTGATTTCGTAAATCCCACTGGTGATCTCCACCGTTGACCTGGAAAGGGTTTCAATGCATGTGGTTAAACCCTACATTTGATGTGATCGATGAGTTTATTGTGATTTTTGTTACTGGGTAGTGGTAGC
The DNA here is from genome assembly GCA_027924585.1 of Larix kaempferi. Classification (NCBI taxonomy): domain Eukaryota; kingdom Viridiplantae; phylum Streptophyta; class Pinopsida; order Pinales; family Pinaceae; genus Larix; species Larix kaempferi. The sequence goes on from BSBM01001167.1 coordinate 156,096, forward strand.
TCTGCGTGGCCGACAGGCTGAGGGTTTGTAGTTTGGTTGTTCTAGCTCCTGAGTCTTGAACTCGTAACCTATGTAATTTATAGAGCCGAGCTCTCTTAATTATGTTAACTTTAGCTCTCACCTTAATTAAGAAACCTCTATCTTTGAAACCCTTAATATGGCTATTTATATTTTAGTACTCCCTATGCATTTCTAACCTCATCATTATGTTTTCACATTATCATTTATTTAAAATTGTTAAAGGGTCTATGTGCTTGGGTAACTAGCACCCCAAAGGATTTCCATATGGTTCCTTGTCATTACTCCATAAGGGTTCAACCCATAAAATATATGCTACAATTCAAAATACTAAATTGTATTAACATCCAACTTATAGGTTATGGTTCGCATAGTTAAATTTTATTGTATGTACTTTATGCTAATCCATATGAATTGTCTACAAACCTTGTGGATTGATCGATCTTCTTCCTTCAATCTCTATTGACCCTCACGAGAACCGCCAATCTAAGGGGGAGGACGGGACAATCTAAATGTTGCTCGTATGCACTTTAGAGTAGTGTTGGCAGTGAGTTCCAACGTCGTCAATGCTTCCACGTGGCGATTGATCTCACTCCTTAATCACGTGAACACTATTGGTACATTAATTTGGGGTTTTTTCACAATGGTGGCAATTCATGAGCCCCAAATATCTCTAGCATTCGAACGAGCGTTAAGGTATTTAAGTATATCGAATTTCAAACGCTGAAGCTTCTGCCCGCCCTCATTTAATTGTGTTGGAATCCGCGCTTGAAATCTGAAATAATTTCAGAAAAGGCCATTCTCGAGGGAGGGAAAGGGGAAAATTTCACTTGGTGAAGGAGCTCAGGGTTTCTACACGGAACAGGTGTCGTTTGAGAGGCGAGATTGTGGGTTTTCTTTGAATTGAGAGAACCGGACTGCTTGACAGGCTTAATCATGGTGCTGAGAGGATTCGATCGATAGTCTTTTGGACGGGAAAGGCTCAGGTTCGAAACTTGTCTGAGCCCATTTAAAGGTTTTTTATGTGTGTTTTCTTTTCTTCAATGGCTGAGTATACATAGGGCATTTTAAGTAGAGGATAATGGGAAGTGTGCGTTGGTGCTGGGTCGAGCTTGGAAGCGGAGGGTTTTTATTGTAGGGTTTTATGAGCGAACAGACACATAGGGTTCTGGAACACTCACGGTTTTAGTTCATATACGTGTGCTTTTCGTTATTTTGAAGTTAGGGAGTCTTGGAGTCGCAGGTTCGAGACTCCTGCCTTGATACTCGGGTACCTGAAGAGCTTAATATTAGAAGCTAGAAGTTTCGAACCCTAACGGAGATGGCCGAGTTGGGCGCAGAGTCTGCTGTTCTAGAATCGTCTGCTAACGGGAAAGTTGAAGCATCCGCGGAGGTGCAGGACAAAGCTGTAATGGAATCAAAGCCATTTGATGGCAATGGAACGAAAACTGAAATAGCTCTGGAAGAAGTTAATGAGCCAGAAGGAGAAACGAATGCGGAAGCGTTGAAAGAAGTTGCTATGAAGGAAGGGGAGGAAAACGGGGATGGCGAAGATACGAGTCCTGGGGATGGCAGTGAAGATAAAGTAAAGGGGGACGAAAAGAAGAAGGAAGCGAAGGTGCCGAAGAAACGGGGTAGGGGACGTGTTTCAATCGGTGCGAAGAAAGCTGAAGCGGTTGAAGATGAGGGAGAGAACAAACGAGGAGAGTAAGAAACTCCGAAGGAGTCAAAGAAGAGGAAAATCAAGGAGCTTTCTACACCTACTCTCGATCGGCCCTCGAGGGAAGGAAGACTATCGAGCGTTTCGTTGCTTCTAATGAAAAGGAGATCGTTAAAGAGTTCACTATTGAAAAGGTCAGATCATTTTTTCATCATGTTATCCAGAATGAATTATTTGATGACCTCTTTTTTATTCTAATTTGTTTGTTACTCACTTTGTGTGTTGCAGGGCAGAGGGACGCCGCTTAAAGACATCCCAAATGGTAAAACTGTATAATAGTTTTTAAATCACTTTGTTCATCCCAAATATTTGTAGTGTCGACTTCAAAAAGTGTTGTTATTTTTGTCGTTAGAAACCAGTTTAAAACTAAAATTCGTCTCCTTAAATATGCAAAGTTTTGATCTATTTTTCTGCTGTGCAAGTTGCAAATGCCGGAGTATCCGTTGCTTCTGCTTTTTGTATTACATAGTATTGTTTTTGCCATGTTTGTAGACTATATGTGTAGATGTAGAGAAGATGTATACATATGCCAAGTGTTGTTTGTGTGCACTGGGCAATAATGCTATTAATGGAAATTTCACTGCTGATTGGCTTGAAATGCGCTTTTACATTTAATTTGCCAAAGACCCATCGTTCAACTAGTGGCTGCCTACCTGTTACATATGTTTGTTAGTGTGTGATGCATCTAGAAAATACAACATCCCCTCTTTGGTATAATCATGTGCTCCAATTGAATTTTTATCTTTGAAAATAATTTTAAGTAAAGTTGCCCCACTTAAAACTCTGTTTTTAGGATTGAAGCTCTAAAGGATGCCAGTTTCAGTGGTTTTGACTATGTATATATTAGTGCACTTGAATAACTGACATCCAGCTACAAATTGGTGACATCTTTGCATGGATGTGATTTCCTTACTTGCAAGTGAAAGGAGATTAATGCTTATTGGATCAGATGATCGATGGTTTCAAAGTTTTATATCTAATACAAGTAAAGGTTGTCTCTAAGTTGGATTTGTCAGTGGGAAGGCTTTCGATAGCAGTTTAATTTTAAATACAGTACAGTAGCATGAATGGAATTTCCGCATTTGCAATTGTGGTCGTGATCAAATTTGTTTATTAGTAGTTTTAACTCATATTTCTACTAATATTGGGGGCGATTACCAAAATTTTGGCACAATAATTGTTCTAGATGAAGCATGATTTGGTGATTTATTAGTGTCAGAGTCAGAGCGGAGAGTGATATTGAGTATTTCAAGTGGATTTAAGTCCCTTACGAAATTAATGTATGCATGCACTATCGAAATACATACTCGTGCCTCTATGACTTTACTGCGGGATGGTTGAAATTGGATGCTGTGATGTACTTTGTTTTGCCTTAAACACTTTAGTACTTCTCATCCTGGTTTGCTAGACTCATTGATGTTTTGGTGTTTGGTTTGCTTGTGTTAGATTTGTTTGAGCTTGACTAGCAATGTCTATTTGTTTATGCGAGTTCCAAGTTTGAATCAATCTGTGTGAATTGCATCTTGAAAAGGATATCAGTATTTGTTTAGCATGGAAACAATACATTCTTCATTAGATATGATATGATGGCTTTGTTAGCTCAATTAGCTATTGCCAATGTTTTTGGGCATTTGGCTAGTTTCATGTCAGTAGTTGCCTGTTATGAACCCCCTGGATTAGGTGTCACCTTACTCTACACTGATAGGTTTACTATGCAGGCCAGCGACAAATGTGGGGAAGCATCCCCTTGGTTTTCTGCAAAGTTTTCCTTGGAAAAAAATATCAGTGCTTTTGATATGTTAGATTAAATCCTTTTAAGTTATAGTTGCATATTCTAACTTAGAATTGCCTAATGATAAATTTAATCGTCTGAATTTTCAGTGGTATACAAACTATCCAAAAGGAGTAGAGCTGATGATGTTGTGAAACTTCTTCATGTGGTTCTTTATGGGAAGCGTGGAAAAGTAAGTAGAGTTATTTTGAATGCAATGATTAATCTGTGATTTCTTGTTAAGGACATATGTCATTTACTTTCTCTTGTAGTAATTCTTTGCCATTATTTATTACAAGCCTAGAACCAGCAAATTATTGTTCAGTTCTTGACTATCTGTCCTTATTTTTCTTTCTTGAGATGCTGCTTATAGCTATCCTTTGGCAAAGCAGCTGTGCTATGAGGGGTATTTGTATGCACTTCAAAATCAACCAGGACCTGTACCTGGTCCCATATGCACCCATTTGAGGGTTTTTAACTTGGGTTTTAGCATTAAGACAAGTGTGATCACCTTGCTACCTGCTGCTAGACACCACACCTGACACCTGTGGGCAAAAAATAAATAAATAAAAATAAAGTAAATCATTCGTGTAAAATTTTCCCTGCTTCCCCATTACTATTTCATTGGGTTTTCCATATCCAATGTCGCCCCTGCAATCTTAGTGGGATCATTATGAGCATTATACTATTATGTTATTTAGCATCATGTTTGCTTATACTAAGATGCGTTAGGGATCTTGTTTGCTAAAACTTGATAATATTATATAAAGGGGGTATTAAAAATGGGTTGATAAAAATGGATACCTACAATATCTGGTGAAACTAGGGGTTTTCTTAATTAGAAAGGTATATTGGGAGGGGGCTTCAACAATACAATTTTAGGAGGCATTTTCCAATATTTAGTGAAATTAGGGATATTATTTAATATCTTGCGAACGATCGTGCTAGGTAACAAGTTCACTGAGTGAACCCCCCGTGCATAGTGACTGCGAAAAGGGCTTGGAGAGATAATCAGATGTTAAGTCGAAACCTCATGGACAATCTACTATCATTCCACCATATCTCATTAATACTCAACCGACAGAGGTTTATCAAGTTACCCGCGTCTCTCGCTCTCTCGCATTGATTACTTCGTCTCATAAACATGAATTTGTGCCATCATTGTTATCATAATAATGCCGTCTTCCCAACTGAAACTTCTCACTTTGCATTAACACGCTTATCCAAATCATGTGAGGGAAAGATCCTTGATTGATATTGAACGATCTTTAAGGTTTAGGGATTATAATTAAAATTTGTTCCTCGATCTAAGGGATTCAGTTGAGCGCCTGATCTTGTTTTCAATGGGAGGAATTAATGAATGTTGAATGCCTTAGGTTAATTTTTATGTTTTCATTTTGCAATGAATAACCCAACTTGAGAAATCAAACTTTTACAAATATTAATTGGAAATCCCTGATCCCCTGAACGGAAGTATATCACATGACTAGGGAAGAAGGACAAGATGAATGGCTCCTTCCTATGCCCAACTCAAATGGATTGCAAAACTTAGTTTTTTCCAGCTCCTTCTTTAAGAATGGAGAAGCTAATAGATCCATTTCCTAGACATAGGCCATCGGAGTCACTCCGTTAAGTAAGGGCCATCTGGACGAAGAAGGTTGGTCATTCCATCCGATGTGTCGGAGGCGTTTATCCCCAAGTGCATAAATATAAATAATATTGAGAAATCCTTGGAAGGAGGTCACTTTTTATCTGAATGAATGCTCGATCAAACTGAATACATAATGAAACCCTCTCCATCCTCCCCCTATCTAACTTCAAACAAACTTTGGAAGGAAGGAAGGGCGCCTGATCCTTCATCCCTCTTTCAATATTGAATTCCAATCCCTCATAAAAATCAGAACCTAGGTTTGGAACGATAATAAATAGTTAGTAGATATATTCTTGAAGGTTCTCTCTCTTCCCCTTCCCTCTATATATTACCCTTCCTTCCTCCCCTTTATCTCTCCAAATAGATATGGACCAATAATTGTATTATTCCTATAATAAATACACAGTCGCGAAGGAACCAACCAATCAAGATAGGGAATGACAAGAAAGAATCCAACGTAGTAAACGAAGCCACATCCTGAGATGGATATATAAGAAGTGCAAACCGAAGTTCAAACAATTCTCGAGTCATTTTGCAGCATAGTTTATTTATTGATATATCAAACTTGTTGACATATCAATTCACATGCCATGAGAAGCCACAAAAGGATGTTCACGCAATCATAGTTGTTTTTGGAGTGGGTCTGCAAGGTTTCCTAATGCCCATAGTTTGTAGCATGATGACAATATATTTTAATTTACCTGTTTTCTCTTTCATTTTTCCTCTAGTTTATTTTATTTTTATTTATTTTTCTTCCTTTTATTATTTTTTCCCTATTCTACTATTTTTTTTTTTAAATTCCCTCTTTTTATTATTTGTATTATTATTTTTTTAAATTGATTAATATTAATATATAACATATAATAACTATATTATAAAATATACATATTAGTAAATAGTATATTAAAATAGTAACTATATATTATATTAACATATATTATAACTATTTAATATATTAATATATAAACTATATACAACTAGCAGAGCCACTTAACTTGTGGCCAACGAACACCGATAGGCCAATTTAAATGCCACAAATCTGTTACTTGTTCTTCTCACCCACCTTCTTTTAGTAAAATGGGTTGTCTTCCACCAATGGTCCATTATGAGTTATCCTTGCATCACTACTAGTTATTTTTTATACTCTTTTCTTATAATTGTTTATTTACGACTACCATAACATCAATCTAGAACATCCATCCCCTATCATAAAAAAATAAGTGTCATTCTAATACATGTTGGTGTAAACATAGTTGATATTATTTCAACAAAGTTTCATAAAACATTATCGATAATATTTTAACAATGCAAAAAAAATCAAACAAACTGTGCAAAGCCAACAACTCTCAATGAAACAAGCTCATAAAACAAAGTTGTATTTCAACAAAGTTTTCAATATAAGATTGCATATGCATCAAATAAAAAAAAAAAATTGTTCAAAAAAATTGTACAAAGCCATCATTCCATCATAGAGAAAATCAAGTATCAATTTAAAAATATAAATATATATACTACAAATTTTGTTTATAATTTTAATTACATTGCGTATATATAACACATTTTGTGCATCAATATGCACCCAACAAAAAAAATTGAAGCAAATTGTGCAAAGCTGCATAGATATAAAATAAGGATCAATGAGAACATTCACATGCATTACATATCTTGGTTATAATTTTAATTACATTGAGTATATATAACAAATTTTATGAATTAATTTCAATTAGAAGAGCTTGTATATTGTGATATATAACCTTTATTTGACCCTAATTCTTCAAATAGTTATTAGAATGACCCGAACTCTACAACTTCTCAAATTATTTTACAATTAGTTGCTATAATGACCTGAACTCTACAATTGCTGAAATGATTTTACAATTAGTTGTTACAGTGACCTGAAATCTACAACTACTCAAGCTATTTTACAATTAGTTGTTGGAAGAATGGTTAGAACTTCAAAATCAACAAGGGAAATGTGCATAAATAAGAAGCATATACGAAATTGGGATAACAAAGCACACATCAATTTGCACCAATGATTGTGAAATATGTGAAAGAGAGAAATAGTTTCATCTAATGACAATTTCTATGTCAACAATGATTCTCGTTTGAAAGTGATAATGGTAGAAAATGCAACAATTTCAAATAGAAAACTCTATTAAACAAATTGTATTAATAACTGACATCAACTCTTTCCCATATGTATAATTATAAATTGAAAATATTATAATACTTCAACGTTTTCACATAGATTAAATGGATCAATTAGATACCCTTAAGGGCCAGAACAATAGGAAAACTTGCATAAGATAATAGCCATGAAATTATAGAAGAATAATCTAATTTTAACGATTGTGTAAAAGATTTAATCAAACGTATCTGAACATTTTTTAAAATGTTTCTATCAAGACATCCTCCCCATGTAAATAAGGCACACATTCCTTGCAGTACTTCTCATCGTTTTTTTATTATAACTACTTAATCTTTTCCAAAAGATATTTTCAAACTCAAAATTCACTTTAAGAAGCTCTGCTCATGGATATATTCAAGGTATATTGGTAGACTATGGCATTGTTTGCAAGAAGCATTTCTGAGAAGGAAACCTAGTAGATCAATTTCTTGGTCATTAAAACTTGAAACCCTTACATGATCCTGCTTTAGGTGGTCTAGGAGAAGGATCAAATTTGCTACCTATGGGATTTGTACCTATTCTTTCATGTTATTTTATTCTCATAAACCTCCTCTATAATAAAACCAAAATCTTAAAACTTATGATGCTCAACACATAACCTAAAAAGGTAAATGGAAGAGAAGTGTCTACATTTTTTGTATTCTTCGATGATATATTCAATGTTAGTAGAAAAATATAAATATATATTTCATTTATACTTGGAAAAAGAGTGCGTCACAGGTCTCAGAATGGGTCATTCCACAGGTCTTGCTTGGATAAATTTTCCATAGAGCATATCCCACTCCCTTGTTAACCCATGGATCAAATCCAATAAACAACAAATTAAAAGCAGATCTGAATAGAAACCCTTGACATAAAAAAAACCCTCTGATTCTCTTGTTCTCTTGTCAGTTTTTTTCGTTGGTTTTCCTCCTATCCTCCTTCATCTGTCTACCTCCTAGGTTTATAGATTCATATGTTGATATTTAAATAAACTCAAAAACTAATACAAAACCTAACTGTAATCTCTCACATTCTTATAGTTAAATTTTTTGAGCTACCAATTATCCATGCTTCAACTACATGTTATCAACTGTAATCTCTCACATTATTTTAGTTAAACTAGTTCAACTACCAGTTATGTATGCTTGAGCTACATGTTATCACTCACCTTCTTCTATTTATCTAACACAAACTATTTGTCATCCATGCATCCATGCATCAACTTCCAGTTATTTTTTATATTTCTTTCTTTTTATAATGATTTATTTCAAATTTTGAATGACACCCATAAAATAAATCCGAATAGTACACTTGTCCCATCCTCCTTTAATACACCTTTAATATAGGAAAATCATAGATGATAGTCCACACCCAAATTATAAGATATAAAATCATATCGACATAATAACTAAATTATATTATATATATTATATATTCAATGGAATATTGAGTCCATATAGGATACTTTTGGCAATTCCAGAGAGTAGATGTTTTGAAATGCATTCAAAAATTGATCTGCGGGAAGAAGAGCTATAGATTGATCATCATAGGAGAGCTAAACATGTCATTTTTTCATTATCATGAGTTCACTTTAAATATGAGATATGAACTATGCAATCAAAAAACTTGTAAAAAAAATGGTGTAGAAATGGTCGACTTCGAAAAAAACTGTTGATATAATTTGTTGGGATGTCAAAAGAGCTATCAAAAAGGAGTTTTAAGTTGAATTCCAAGATTTTACTTCAATGAACGGCCTGTGATAGTATTCAAAGAATAAATTAACTATAATATATATTATAAAAGATGGCAATTTTATATAAATATTATAAAAGGGGGATTTCTATTGATTTGTTTTCTCTAGGGGAACACCAATATGGTATTTCTAACATTATAGACATATGTGTGATGAGTTGACGTTCATAGACAAGATCGACAAATTAACCGAGAGGTACAAAATAGGCATATTTCAATTGACGAGATGTAAAATAATCTAATTTCTTTCAAAAACTTCAATCGAGTGTCAAAGGGGTCAAATGATGATGATTTTGACCAAACAAAATATGAGCGTGATTAGTGCGATAAGTTGAACACACTAGTATAAAATTCAAGTTATGATGATACTTTGAATGAGAAATGACTAATCCCCAAGACTATCTAGTCATATTTTTATCCCATGAATAATTTAGTTATATTTTTTATCCCATGACTAAATTAGTCATATTTTTTTATCTCGTGACTAAATTAGTCATTTATTCTAGTGATTTTTAATTCTAATCACTTACAATTGCTCAAATTTGGTCATATTTCACTTAAAAAACTATGGTGACCAACATTTTTGGTTGTTTAGTCATTTATTTCGCATAGTGACCAGCTTTTTTAGTCGCCTAGTCATATATAACCCATTTTTCTACTATTTCTAGTGGATACATATTGTTCCTAGTCACTTGTACTTTGATGATCAATTGTCTATTTGGCGATTTGTCATATATTTCACAGTTTGATCAATCAAAGACAAGTCTGTATTTATTTTCAGTAAGTTTCTTAATGCGAAGCGGATTATGATTCAATCCTGGAGCATAATATACATCTGTGATTGTATTCTCTTGGCCTTGTTTGGTTAGAATTTTGAACACTCCTTTGCCAAGAATTGGAACTACATCACCCGTGCTGACTATGACCTCTTTCTTCACTGATTCATCTAGGTCTGCAAATAGACCTCTATCACCTGTCATATGGTTACTGTAGCTGCTATATAAAATCCAAAGTCCCTTTGGGATTTTTTGTGCAACATGACATGTAAGAAATAACATATCTTATTTATTTTCAGAGGTATTTGTCACATTACTATTCTGTTTTTCCTAATTAGCCTTTTTATTTTTACATTCATTAGCATAATGGCCAAAATTATTGCAATAATAACACTTAACATTAGATTTATCTAACCTATTTTTGTCATAGTTCTTTCCTTCATGGTTATGATTGTGATCTTCATCATCCTTGCCATTACTTCGGCCACCTCTACCTCTTCCTCTTGATACTCCTCTTCCTCTGCCTCTTCCTCTTCCTTTTGAGAATGAGACTTGTGCTTTGAAAGCATTCTCCAGAAAGGACTCTTCATTCCTGTTGATTCTGGATTCATATGATAGTAGCAATCTAGTCAACTCGTCTATAGAGAGAGTGCTTAGATCCTTTGCTTCTTCAATTGTTGAAACTTTCAGATCAAATTTTTTGGGTAGGGATCTCAGAACCCTTTCAACCACCCTTTGGTATTCAATATTTTCACCATAGGTATTCACTTGATCAACGATCCCCATGACATGGTTCATGAAATAATCCATTGTGTCTGATTCTTTCATCTCCGGATCTTCAAAATCTCTTCTTAGGTTTTGAAGTTTAGCTGATTGTACCTTACCATAACCCTGATAACTGGTCTCCAAGGTTTCCCATGTCTCTTCGGCATGCAATAAGGCTGATATATTTGGAAAAACGATGTTATCCAAAGCATTCATTATTTGATTTAGTACCTTCGCATCCTTCTTCTTGTGAATCCTCAGGATATCCTTTTCTCCATTTGATAGAGCTTGATAAGATGCATCATCTGTTGGTTTGGAATAGACACGCACGACATATTCCCACACATCTTGTGATCTGAGATAAACCACCATCCTCCTAGCCCAGACATCATAGTCCTTTTTCCTTGTGAGAGGAGAAATATAAGATTGATTGTTGCTACAAGAAACCATAGACGTTGTAGAGTGTTTCACTGGATTTTTTTCAAAAAAAATCTCCTTGATTTTCAACAAATTCTCTTTAAAAAAAAATCCACTTCACCCTCTTACAAAAGTTTATATAAACAAAACTTTAAAAAAATCTCTTCTTCTCTTTTTAAACTCCACCCTTTTATAAAAAAAATTGCAATAAAAAACTTTAAATTTTTTATATGATATATAAAATCATTAACTTAATCCTTACATGAATTAAAAATATCTCATGAAAAAAAACAACTAGTGAAAAAAAAAAGTTCAGATGAATTTTAAATCATGAGTTTTCTGTGTCTCTCGTGAATGCTTTCACGTGAAAAAACCTCAAATTATCGCGTCTTCTCCTATTCCAAGGGCGCGAAAAATACAGTGAATTATCGCTCCTCGAGCTATGTTAGGGGCACGAAATTTTTATTTTATAAGTTTGCCAAATATTTTCCCGCCTTCATGCAGTAGAGGGGCGAGAAAAAATTTCTGCAATATTTTTTGCAAATTTCTTCGAAGCTACATCTTCTCTTGCACTCTCACGATCTTCTTCCTTGCTCTGATCGATCTCTTCAAACATTCTGAAATCAATATGAAGGTTGGAGGCAGAAATAAACACAAAGATTATGCAGAATGAGCTACGACTCTTCAATCTTTGTTGATAAAAAAATATCAACTAATTGCACTTACAATAAAAAATTGAAAGTGTATTTAAACACTTATTGAAAAAACTAAAAATATAACCTATCTTTTGCATGTAGGATTTATTCCTAAAATGAACTGAACTTCTAAATAGACATAAAGCTAAAATATAAAAGCTAAAGCTAGTGGTAGCAGGAGTAATTACTATTTCTAACATTTTGGTGGTAGTTTGGTACCTCACTCCAACTATCGTAGTACATAGAAATTCACCATATTATAGGAATATTATTGGAAAAAAATTTCATCACCATGAAAAATATAATCATTGTTAATATGATGGCCCACCAACACCTCGATCCTCATTTATATCTCCACGCTATTACAAGGCCCCACCAACACCTCATTTATGCACATGCACCTTACCAAATATTATTTTAAGTGAGAAATACCAGTGCATATAGGTATGTTTTTAATGAATCATAAGTGTTGTAGAATCATACCAAGAAACTAATAGCTTTCCTTATGTATCTCAATTCATCCCAAGACATCCCCGTGTACTTAATTGAGTAAGAGTCAGTCAAATAACACACAATATCATCAATTCTAACATAGCATCATATACACCTTTCTACGTGGAAGCTAGAAAAACAGAGTTAATCATTTTATACCTTCTCTTATGCTTCACATATCCATTTTTCTAGCTCTATAAGTCCATATTTAATGTATTCCCCATTACTAAAAGAGTGAAATTCATGCCGCAACAATAGGTTAACCAACCACAAAATACAATGTCAAACCTACAAAAATCCTTTGAGAACCATAAAATTCAATAAACAAAACAAGAAACATGTCAAAATACCTGACAACACCCAATGAGAAAGAAGCAGCAAAGATAGTGGGATTCCAGGTTGCTCCACCCATGGCTTGTCCTAGAAAGGAGAACACAAACACAATTAGAAAAAAAATGGCAGTGGTTATAAGAAGTGACATGCCCCCCTGCACACTCAAATACACGACAATGAATGAAGTCACATCCCTGAGGAATGATGCCCCAAACACCCACATAAACATTATTCTCACATTGTCGATCGTGAACTTCACAATATCCATGTTTCTTGGGGAAACTTTGGAAGCAAGGCGATGGGATTCAGAGCTCTCCTAGATGCAAACGAATCACTATAAGACCTGATAGTAAATATAAAATTCCCTTCTCATGTGGACATTAAGAAACTTGGAAAACAAGATTAAACCCATAAAATTTGGACAAATATAACTCTGAATTTGATTTCCATGAACGATAGAAGGATAAAGAGGGCCTAGAAATTTACATTTCTAGAAATCGCAGGAGAATGGGAGCTTCTCAATGAGTTCTGTGAGAAAACATAGGTTTAAATCAATTTTTAGAGGTGGAAAAGTGTTTTATCTTGCCTCCCCTTTTTAAATTTGATGGGGCTAACCTTCTATTCATAAAAAAAAAATGTGGGCTAATCATACATAATGGGTGTTTAACAAAAATTATCCCATTAAAAATTTAAAACCCCTAAATTTAGCCAATGGGCTAATATTAGCCCCTAAAATTTTCCAAGCTTCAAGGAGTTGGATGGTTTCTCAAAAGTATATAAAAAAAAACCCACGGAAACTGAAGCACCTTATAGACAACCAATGAAACTGCAGAAAATTAATATTGGCACAGAAGATAACCCAAATATGGTGGCTATAGGAAACTATTGGGATGAACAAATTGTATCTTAGATTACATCATTATTGAAGGAATATGAAGATTAGTTTCTACAAAAATTTAGAGAACTCAAGGGGATTTAAGGAGATCTGGGTGAAATTAAGATTGCGCTAAAATCATATGCCGAACATGCAAAAGTAATGGCCATATAGAATGAATGCTTGAGTGAAACAGAAGGTGAAAAAGGAAATTGAACACATGTTAAGTGTTGGTTTGATTTTCCCAGTGGATGAATCAGACTATATCATTCCCATAGTGATTCAAAGCAAGACGAACACTGAGTATATTTGAGTTTATGTTGATTACCATAGTATGAATGTTGCACGTGTGTCCGTGAGCCATTCCCCACACCCTTGGGCGACGAAGTATTAAATTAAGTGGTAGGGAATGAGCCATTACCCATGTCTTTACTTTGCTAGTATATTGTTGTTGGACACATATGCTTTGTAAGATGTCCCGTAGTATTTGTTGATCCATATTTTGTGTTATTTTTTTTGGGCGCATATGCTTTGTAAGTCGCCCGTAGTAATTGTTGACCCATAGTTTGTATTGGCCCACAGTTTTGACCCATAGTATTGCCGCCTATACTTAGTATATAAGTGTGTGTTGAGGCCAATGAAGGCACCGTGAAGTTATTTGTATTGAGCTTGCTCAAAGGAGGTTGCCCCCTCGAAGTGGCCCATGATCAATAAAAATATTATGTGATCCAATATATTGTGCATTTTATCATGTAATTGTTGCAGGTTCCTCACACTCCTTAACAGATGGATTTTCAGGACACCACCAAGTTCGAATTGCGGAAAAAGATAAAAATAATACGTTGTTTACAATAGAATGGGGATCACTTACTTATAATGTCATGCCTTTTTGATTGAATAATGCACCTATTGTTTTCTTAAGGATCCTCATTGCATCTTTTAGGGATTTTCTGCATAAATGTTTGGAGGTTTACTTGGGAGATTGGATAGTTTACAACTTGCTTAAGGATCATTACCACAACATACTACCTAATGAGATGGGACAAAGTAACACCAGTCCAAGATTGCTCTGTAGAAACAACAACTAAATTCATTTATGAAAATGTTATCACTCGGTTCGGGTGTCACAGAAGCCTTACAAGTGACCAAGGTATGCTCTTCCTGGATACAACTGTTTGGGCATTGATGAAGGAGTTTTTGATACAACACCACAAAAGTGGTATGTACACGCATAAGCAAACGACACAGTAGAATCCTTTAAAATAATTATGGATATCAACATGAAAAATTTATGTTGAACAAACTAGGACGATTGGGATGATTGGATTCCAATTTTGTTATGGAAATACATGACCACTACAAATAAATTTCATAAATAGACTCCGCTCCATTTGGTGAATGGCAGAGAAGAAATAGTACCAGTGGAATTTGTGGTTCCCACTCTTTATATCACACATGCAACACACATGACAAAGGAATATTATGTTGTGGAACAACTTGCAGAGCCGATGGAACTAGAAGAAACCCGATTTTTAGCCAGCTATCACACAATAGTTGAAAAAGAACGAAAAAATGCCTAGCATTACATAAACGATTCAAGTAAGGAGACCAAGTTTTACTCTATGATAGCATGTTCATGAAGCATCCACACAAGCTCTAGATGCATTGGTTGGGACCTTTTATTGTTGCAAAAATAAATATTTAGGATCTATTAAGCTAGTGCAACTTTATGGTATTCTTCGTCTACATTGGGTGAATGGCGCACACCTAAAGCACACGGAGTTCTATTTCTACCTTCGCCACAACTTCTACCAAGAGAACCTCATCTTCAAATCCAGTGATGTTAATACATAGTGGGATTCACCAAAAGCAGGGTTGTCATCTGCATCTACTGCAGGATTCTCCATAAACTATTTTACAACCAATAACTCAATGAATCATTGACTTATAACACTCCCCCTTATGATGAAATCCATATTCAGACTTTCCCATGCTTCTTTTGCAGTGGTGATTTCAACTACAACATTAAAAATACTATCATCTAGAACTTGTTGGATGAAATATAATGTTGAGGAATCCCTATCCTCATCTCTAGGCTCATAATATCCATTTATAACAAAATTCCACAGTCCTTCATGACAATGGAACACTTCCATCTTAAAAAAACAAACATCAATATTGTTACCAATGAAATTTGGGGGTGATCCATTATATGTTCTTCTCCCATCATCTTCAACCTGGAATATTTCAACTTCATGGCTTCTGTGCTCCTATGCTACTGCTGGAACCTCTCCATATACCTTTTCAAAATATTATTCCATGGATCTTCTATTTCTTCTCTTGAATTGCTTCATTCTTCTATGTTGATCCATAGCTTCTACAACCTACTACTGCTCTACAATTTTCACCTTAACTAGGTAGTTGGAAACAATACTTTATCCTCTCTAATACTAAAATAAACAACCCATACACCTGGGTACTCTCTTTTTCAGTCACAACTTTGAAATACATTGACCTTCAACATTTGCTCGAATTCACAAGACACTACATACACCACAAAACATGACTCATTGATTCTACTACATCAGGGAATTACTTCACATTAACACATTAAACAACAAAACAAAACGATTAATGGAGAACAAGACTCTCCCTTCAAACAAACCATTTGAGTAAACCCAAACTATATACACGTGACAGAGCAAATATCAACACTAGCAATAGTGCTTTGTATTCAACTCTACTAGTTGGATTCACCTCCAAACATAATTAGTGGAGACTTGCTCGACATCGTTATCCTTCTTTGATACCAATTGTTAGATATGGGGTAGAGCTAAAACCGCTCTAGCACTAAACTAACAAAAACAAACATAGAGCACATAGAAGAATATAACCCAATTATATTAATTGCACATAAATAAGATTACAAACTTCATTTATATGCACATGTGGACAAATTTCACGGCGACCAGAATATTCATCAAGACAGAATCATTACAAACATAGAAACAAACACTCTAACAAACCATCCATCGATTAACTGTCAGGATCCACAAACAACTTTTCAAATACTCCAAAATCATGCCACATGTCACTTTGTGGCTGGATCATGGGAAATTCCTATCAACCTTCTCCATTATACCTCCTTGTGGTGACTCCTTCTTACAATTATTCTACCAAACACTACAACGTTGATGCATATCCCATCAAGAGTCATCCCTCGGCCTTCAAATTGGTTCCACTCATCGATAATGCTAATATATCTCCGTGATGATCTATTAGGGTTCCTCTGTTGGTCCTCGCCTAATTGGAACCTCCATGTAGATTTAATGTGATATCATTGATACATAGTCGATGTTGGGTTGTCGCCCCTATCCATCAACACTTTACAACTAACTACTTCTTTGTAACTTCGACATACAACTCTCATTAAATTTATTTGATGTCACTATGATGTGTCCACCCTTTCTCATCGGCTTTTTCTAGTCGTGCACTCTTTTGCACCCCAAACACACATCGCCGGTAAAATTTCATTGATGCTTCCACGACATTCCCAAATCCTTTCCAAATTCGATGATGTACTTCGATGAACACTATACATTTGACACTTGTCATTTCATTAGGACTTCACTATCGACGTTCTTTGTTGAGACTCCTCTTGAGAAACCTTATTAACAACTATGTTGGACAAAATTCAATGCCTCTCAGCTTCAACCACATGTCGACTCTTGATTTTCTATCAGGGCTTCTCCATTGGAGTTTCTCCATGCAAATTTTGTTGATAACGTTGATTCTCTACTCTGACACCCTCTTTGTTGTTGGTGGTGGCCTCCAGAAATGTCTACCTTTTTACGGGTATTCATTCAAGAAGTTCACTTTAAATATCGATCGGGGAACGTACAAATTTCAGAGGTACTAGGCACTATATGTGCACTATATTGAGAGAATCTTTATCGTTGGTGTTCACTAAGTCCTAAGGAATGGTGAGGAGTTAATATAATGAGAATGGAGCATCTACAGGTTTATTAAAATCAAAAGAAATAATGAAAACATGAAGGTATTCTATCAAAGCATTCACTTAATCTAAGAAAGCAGGAAAAATTAATCTAAGAAAGCAGGAAAACTTAATCTAAGAAAGCATTCACTTAATCTAAGAAAGCAGGAAATCTTAATCTAAGAAAACATTCACTTAATCTAAGAAAATATTTATCTAGTTTTATGAAACCTGAAACAATGTTTAACCTAATTTATTAAAGCCAAAGTAAATATTTTCTAAAGCACATGAATTTGACCTAATGGAACTAGAGATCTCTTTGATTTGAAACAAAAAATCATCGTTCAAAGTATAGATCTGATCTAGTTTAAGAACACCGTATAAAACAATGGAAATGTAAATATGGAAATTGTAGTCACGTATGGTAGCTACAGGACTATGGACACAGTGTATCAGAACTACAAACGTAGTGTTATAGAACTACGGAAGAAAGAAATTTATGCTCAAAATTGAAACCTGATATCAAATAAGTATTAAAAATCATCTATGTATAAATATATTCGAGATGAACAACATAATACATAAAAATATGGGAAACAAATATACGGAACTCCTGAGCTACGCACTAAGGGGGCCCTCCCCAATTCGCATCACAAGAGGAGAATGAAACTTATAAACTCACGAGTTGGAAATAATGCTAATCCTTCATTAAGAATTCATAAGATCCATCACAGTTATAGAAATTGTAAACTGACTACCATAATTGAAAGTGCTAAGAATTGTTTTCAAAAATATATCAGTTAGACCCCCTGCTACTCAGGTGTCTCTTATTTATTACAAGCTTATACCCTAATTTAACATTGAAAATCACGATCCTAAATAAAAGGAAACCTTTTCTACAAATTAGGAGAAAACGAGAGCATCATGTCTCTTGTGATCTTTTAATCTGGAGCTCGAGTATCGCCAATCTTCCTTTTTCACCTGCGCTTTGTCCACACATAGATTTATCCATACGATTAGTAAATAAAAGATGTTAGAACAAAAAAGAGATAATTACTAAATCACTTTGTTTAATTAACAATCAAATTGCATTCTTCCCTACAGAAAGAAATTCTTTTTTGATCATTTATTTGCTTATGTATGGCATAATGTGGTGTCTAGGATACCTATATCATGGGCTTATAATCTCCCCCAAAATTGAATATGTTACCCATCTTTGGGTGACCCAGCTTGTGGTACAATGGCTTCTTTGATGTCCCACGCAACAACTCTAGGAGATCCTTCCTGTCAATGATATCCTAGGCTCTTCTCTTCTTTGGACCAAGCCCTTCTTTCTTCGTCCTCATCGATTTCCTCTTTAATTATCAAGGGAAGAAAGAATGGTGTGCTCAGTTTCATCCCAATCCATCTGATTTTTTTCTTCATCAAGGATTCCCTATACATCCTTTCCTTGCTTAGCGTGACTTCCAATATAAGGGGCGAATGAGGTTCACGCTTCTTCAGCGCGACTTCCAATCTAAGGGGCGAATGAGGTTCACGCTTCTTTGGGTGTCCTGAAACTATTTTCTATCGATTTTTTATGACTTCCCGTACTTCGCTGAGTTTTCCCTATGTGGTCTTGTCGAAATGCTCAATGGATTCTTGTTATTTCTTGAGGAGGTTGGGGATCAGGTCCTCATACAAGGTTATGGCATGATGATCCTATACCACCATTTATGGGTGCCTGTCTTTGGATCGTATCAAAAGTGCATTCTCCCATTCCTCTATTTGGTAGAGGTGAGCATCTTGTGACCTCTCTATTTCGTGGTTCATCCACGAACAACATGCTCTGAGCTGGAAGTCACCCATATAAGGATTTGGTGACCAATTTGGTGAATTGGGAACAACTAGATTGTGAAGAAAGAACTCACACAACTGATCCTTCTCAAATTCAGTGCTCTCTAGAGAAGCATCTACAAATTACTTTGGGGTGGTTATTTCCATGTGTAAGTGATGTTTCAGTCTTTGTAACTGAAAACAACACCACTTCTCCTTAAGATATAATGCATAAATCTGGGATCTAGGTATGGCCCCGACGATCTTTTCATATAAATTGGCGATAGTGACCAGAGTGGTTTCTAAATGTAAGATCTGTTGGTCCTTTTGTACCAACATTTCCTGGGTTTTGCTCAATTTTCCTTGCAACACCTTGTTTTGTTGTTCCATTTGCTTTAATTGGCTAGCGTGTTGCATCTTCAAAATCTGAGTTTTCTCATTCATGAATGGGGGTGCAGTTGATGATGTAGCCTAGGATTTATGGAGTCGTTCCTCAATCTTCATGGCCGCCAGCTCTTCCCTAACTCTTGATAATTCGGATAGTACCCCAGCCATATGGTCATCCTCCTTAGTCTACATTTCTTCATTGGTATTTAAAAAGTCCTGGAGTGGTGTGTTTGCTCTCACTAGTGTAGAAGGGTCTCCTTGTTCTGCCCCATCATTCTGAGAGTCTGACTGGTCTTGGGGTATGGAACCTGCTTCATATTCCTCTTCTTCTTTCCTTTTCTTTTCCTCCTCCTCTCTATCTTTTGTCCCCTTCCTCAGCCTTCTGCTTTGTCGCGTAAATCCATGTGTTCTAGAAAATGACCCTGTAGGTTTTCGAAGGGAGGTGTATTTGGAATGCTTTATCTTTACCAATGTTTTGACTACGACCTCATTGTCGTCGATATCTATGTCGATTTTCCTTTTGAAACGTAATTGAGTGTCCTCATTTTCTCCTTTCAGCTTTGAGACAGGGGTTGCACCCGCAATTGGGGTGCCCCTCATCATATGGACATCCTGAGCAGAGATATCGATGAACTCTTCCCAGGAGAGTTCGGGGACTTGGGATTTCAATTCCTCACCTATGATTAGTTTGATTAATCCATGATGAGCTAATGCATCGCCCTTCCCTTGTGTTACCTTCCTACTCATCTCCCAAATGGATTTCAATAGGTATAAAGGTATGCTGATATTGTTGTTGGGTTTTATATAGCCCCTGTTTCTCAAGAGGTCAAGTATCCTGAAATGGAAGATAGGTATATAGCTGAGTCTACCTGTTTAGGTAATGTATTTGAGGACAACAACAGCTACTTCATCCCACGGTTTTGGCATGGTTTCTCTTTTGACGTCGGTCTTGTCTTCCTCATACTGCTCACCTTGCCCAAAGAAAGACAATTTTGCTCTAATATTGGCTTCCCTGTCATATTTCCCCCAGTGTAACCATTTTGGCATGCCCGTGTATGCTGCAATCATTTCCTCACTTAAGCGGATCCATAACCCCTTTACCCTAGTAACATATTGTTCTTCTTGTAAATGTTTCATATTTCTAGCGAATTCCAAGGCTACTTCTACATCATGTCCTCTTAACCCAGTGATGAATGGCATCCATCCCGCTTTGCAGAGGATTGTCAGCAGTTCTGGTTTTTCATAGATGGGAGCATGGTATTCTGGTTCGCTATTTTTAAACCCCTTTGTCATCTTCTGAAATTACCAAATGGATGAACAATATAAATTGAGGGTGGTGGACCGATGACTTACTTGTTGTTCGGGGTTGGACCCAGCTTGCTAATCTGAGTTATGAGTTCTTCTTGCTATGTTTACTGTGCTTGAGGCCTGAAAGCTTCATATATGCCGCCTGGTATTTCTTACTTATCCCTATCCCACTTACGACTTATTCCCCCATCCTTTCTTGCTAAATCTGCCTTATCCTTTCATCATTCCATGGCATGTTGTTGTTTGATATGAAAGGATGTGGTGGGATACGAAGATTGTCATTTATTCATGTGGATCGACAATCATTACCTGGTGTGGTTATTCTTAACCGTGTGTCATTGTTTTTATCTAAAGAGTTGTCCTCAACTCTGAATTATTCCTTCTGTAGGCAGAAATTGATTTGACCGAAAATGAAAACAAAGGACTAGACATTACCTTTTTGTGCATAGCGTACCTTTGTTGTTGACGTGGAGATTGTTTTTAGTAGCGTTGGAGTTCTGTAGTTGATTTTGTCTTTGTCTGTAGTTTATAATGTCAGTTTTGTAGTTGTGCTAGTGGCTCCTTTCCATTGCTCTAGTTCGCTTTTTATCATTTGCTAGCTCACTTGATAACCTTTGCTGCTCCAGTTGATTTGCTGACTTGCTTGATAACCTATGCTGCTTAAGTTGATTTGTTGTTTATGATATGTATTTTTTATTTTTTATGATAATTTTTCTTCATGATATTTCTCCCTTTTTTCTTTTTTTCCTTTTTTTTATTCATTTTTCATTTCCCTTTTTCATGATATATATTTTTCATCATCATTTTTCACGATATTTTTTCTTCTTTTTTTTCATCATTTATATATATATATATATATATATATATATTCCAGTTTGATTGGAGGATGTTTACGTCCTCTATTAGCATCATATTTTTCTGATAAAGCGTTTGAGTGAATTCCTCCTTGGACTGTGGTTTCCTATACAATTTGAGCCTGTGCCCATTTACCAACATTGGAAACTTTGTGTGGTATATGGTTTTGTTGATGACTGCTCCATTGTCGTAGATTGTATCAATGATGTATCGTCCCAGCCATCTTGTTGTAAGTTTCCCTTGGAATTTCTGAAATATAGAATCATATAACAATTCCCAATCCCCTTCTGTGAATTTATTTTATTTTATATTTTTTTTGTGCCATTGCTTCCTATGTTTCTGAATGATTTCAGTGTGAGAGAGAGCTTGTTGGCGGTGCTCATCCAACTGGGTTAATTGGAGCATACACTCTTCTTGGATTGCTTAAAGTGGCATGCTTAAATGGATTTCTATTCTTAATGTTTTGATCTCAAATTCAATAGGGAGCATTACTCTTTTTCCATATACTATCTCATTGGGGGTGAAATCAGTTGTTGTTTTCCAAGTTGTGCTATAATCCCAGAATGCTTCATTTAACCTATCTACTCAATCCCTTTTATGTAATTGAAATGTCTTCGTTAGAATTCTTTCAAGTTCTCTATTTGTAACTTCAACTTTCCCATTGGCATATGGGTGGTATGAGGAGTATCTTCGATGTTTTATTTTGTTCCTTCTGAATAGTTCATCAATGAGGTTTGATGTAAATTTTTCCCTTGGTCAGAGACTAATTCTCTGGGAACTCCAAACCGATAGAATATCTGTTCTGTGAAGAATTTTTCTACATTTGTTTCATTAGCCTCTATGAGTGATGCAACTTCATCCCACTTAGTAACATAGTTCGTACAAACTAAAATGTAGTTCTTATGATTTGAAGGTTGATTAAATGGACTGACAAAGTCAAATCCCCACTTTTCAAATGGTTCCAATGAAACTTGTAGGTGTAGTGGCATCTCTTCTCTTTGTGATGGTTTTCCCATTCTTTGACAATCATCGCAATGTGAAACATATTCTTGGGAGTCTTTGTGTAGTGTTGGCCAGTAGTATCCAATATGCAGTATTTTATAAGTTGTTCTTTTGGTTGCATAATGGCCTCCACAAGGTTCATTGTGAGAAGCGTGGAGTATGTCATGGACCTCATCTTCGCGGATGCATATTCTTAATATTTGGACTGATCCTTTTTGAAAGAGCATTCCCTATATCCAAGTATAGGTTGCACTTTGTCTTATGATCTTACACTTCTCTTTGTAGCTATAATGTTGTGGAAACCTCCCAAATACAAGGTAGTTAGCTATGTTGGAAAACCATGGGGTTTGTATCAAGATTGCAAATAGGTGTTCATCAGGGAAATAATCTTTTACTAATTCACTGTCCTGTACATGGGTCAACCTTGACAAGAATTATTCTACCACATTATGTTTTCCTGGCTTGTCAAGGATTGTTAAGTCGAACTCTTGTAGAAGAAGAAACCATCTTATAATCCTAGCACTTGTATTGGGTTTATTCATGAGATACCTGATTGCAGAATGATCTATGTGAACAAAGACTAGGTACCCTATGATGTAGTACCTAAACTTCTTTATGGCATGTATAACAGCCAAAAATTCCTTCTCTATTACTCTATTGTTCAGTTCTGCTCCCGCCAAGTTTTTGCTGATGTAGTAGATTGCATATGGTTTTTTTCTTCCTCCTGCCAGAGGACTGCTCCAATAGATTTCTCCGATGCATCTGAGTGGATGTTAAATGGTAGCGTCTAGTTTGGTCCTTGTATGACTGGGGAAGTTGTTGTTTTCTCCTTGAGGTGATCAAATGATGTCATGCAGTGTTCAATCCATATGAATTATGTGTCTTTTTTCAAGAGGGAAAACATTGGTGCAACAATTTTACTGAAACCCTCTATAAATATTCTATAGTATCATGTTTTCCCCAAGAATCTACATACATCCCTTTGTTTCTCAAGTGGGGGTGGTGTTTTAATAACAGTGACTTTCTCTTGATCTACCTCAATTCCTCTTTGGGATATGTGGTGGCCCAGGACTATCCCTTCTTGCATTAGCATTCAAAATTTATCATTGCTAAGGCAAAGACTCATTTCGATGCATTTGTTTAGGACCAATTATAAATGTTGTAATGCTTGATTAAAACTTTTCCCATACACTGTGAAGTCATCCATGTAGACTTCCATCTAGTCGTTGATAAAATCGGCGAATATACTCAAGATAGCCCTTTGAAAGGTTGTGGGAGCATTACAAAGTCCAAAGGGTAGCACTGTGTATGCATATGTGCCCGATGAGCAGGTAAATGTTGTTTTATCCTGGTCAGCTAAGTGGATTTGGATTTGGTTATAACCACTGAATCCGTCCAAAAATGAAAAAAACTTGTTTCCATCTAGAGTATCCAACAACTGATCAATGAATGGTAGAGGGAAGTGATCTCTTTTGGTTTCCTTGTTAAGATCCATATAGTCTACACAGATTCTCCATTTTCCTCCCTTCTTCGGAACTATCACTAAGGGTGAGACCCACTCACTGTCTGAGATCGGGTAAATGAATCTTGCATCCAATAAATTTTTCTACTCTTGCTTAAATATATCTTTTAATGATGGATTCATCCATCTTTGGGGTTGTCTTATCGGGATAGAACCCTCCTTGATGTAAATATAGTGTTTGCAAATATCCGGGTGTATCCCCTTGATATCTGTGTAGGTCCACGCGAAAGCCCTGCTATTTTATGAGAGTACTTTTATTAATTTATGTTCTTGTTCTCGGTCCATATGTGCATTAATATTGATCGTCTTCTAGGCAAGATTTACACAATTTTTACTTGTGGGAGTTGTTCTTCAACGTAGAATACCTGCTTCCACATTATGTCTGTGTTGATTTGAGAGTGTAGCTCTTCTTGTTGTTTCTCTGTTGCAAACATTTCTTCAAGCATATTATGATTGGGATAAATATTTTTAATAAAATTAACTAAATAAGCATCTTCATCCTTATATTTTAGGGTTAGAGAAGTTTTTATGTTGAGGACAGGTTGCATATTTTGGTCATCCATGTCATCATAATCATCCATCCAATTTTGGTGTTAGCATCTGTAGATCATTTTGCTGGTGGGTATATTGTGATTTTCTTTCTCACTTTCCCACTGGTAATTTCCATATCCCCAATTCTACAGCCTATATAGGAATCTGTTGTTCTCTAGGATGAGTGGGTATCCACTGAGCTTTCTTTTTACTTCAATGACTATGAATTCTGCTGTATATTCCCAAGAATCAATGTTAATGATTACATCTTCGAGGATACCTTTCGGCCTGACAGTGGATGTGTCATCTAGTTGTAACACCATGATTGTGAGTCTTAGAAAGGATTGGAGACCTAAGGCTATCATAGTGTTTTTTTCATAACGTTTATTGCAACTCCTAGATCAATTAGACTGCTTGAAATAGGATTTTTTTTATGGTTACATTGACGATCGGGCTTTCTGGATCAAGGTACTTTGGGTTGACAGAAATCCCCAACGTAAGGTCTGCTAGCTAGCCTATCACATTTATGGTTGGGGGATCCCTTTTCTTCCGCCCATGTTTCTTCAAGCAGTTTTTCTTTATGAATTTGTTACAGATTAGAACATCTTTGATTGCTTGTAAGAGTGGAATTTGTATATTTAAGTGTTTTAATTCATTAAGTATGGCATTTTCTAGTTCCTCTTTATTGTTTTGTTTTAGCTTTTCGGGAAATGGAGGATTATTTTCTGGTATTTGGGGTTGATCCTCTTCTTATTGGGAGCGTATAACTTTGGGCTGCTGATGTTATGGAGATGTGGGTTTCTCGGAATATGTGGCTTCTTGATTGTTTTGATAATTGGGACCTTGTAGTGTTTTACCATATCTCAGACTGATCTCATTCAAATCCAGTGTGTCTACGACATACGTTGGAAACTGCATCACTTCATTGTTGTAGGGTTGTTGTCCTGTCCTATTGTTATTTGGATTTGGGATAAGTGGAGAAGGGATTGTAGGCGCTATGGGGGCTGCTGGTTTTGTGGAGGCGGCATTATAAGTTGTTGCAGTGGTGCTCTCCAATTTGTGGAAGATGGATATGGATTTCCATAATTGATTTGTGGTTGTGAAAAAGGTGGGGGATATGGTGGGTAAGGAGTTGGATTTTGCTGCCATTGGATTGGCCTTGCTTGTGGAGGCCATGAAATATGTGCTGAAGTAATCCAGTTTTGTTGAGGGTTCGCTTGATTAAAATAAGCTTTATTATTGGGATGGAAAGGCCTATCAAAATTGTTTCTTCGTTGGTTAACAAAAAAAGTTTTTCTACCAAATTTTATGAGGTAGGATCCTGTATGGCTTCCTTGCATAATCGCAGTAAAGGACTTTTATCTGTGGTAAGATCGTCAGTATAGAGCCCACAAACTTCTATTGTATTTAATGGGATTTTTCCTTTTCCATGTTTCTTTCTACATCTTGGGAAGAATACTGCTAGTTCCTGGTTAATCTCGTCTTGTTTCCTTTTTAGTTGGAGTGCATCTTTTTGCATAGCTAATGATTGAAATATATATGTCTTCATATCGTCCAGGAGATTCCCTAAATCAGATTTTGTGGGGCTTGAAATTAGAGGAAATTTGAGGTCTAAAATGGGCCTTGTAAGAAAACGCGCCATCATATAAGAAAAAAAGCCAACCATAGTTGCTTGATGAGTTGGAATTCAAGAACCAATAGAACTTCAATCAAATGAGTTAACCATAATGGTTGGCTTGAGATATTTGTTCTAAAAAAAACTACTTTTTTGTTCATATTTTCAACATATATCCATGTGGTTTTACTCAAATTTCGAGTGGAAGAACTTGTTGGATGCAGAATTAAATTTCGTATCCAACGAGTAGCCACACTGCATACTTTTGACGGACCCCAATGCCCCAAAATAAAGAAATACCTAAAAAAGCGTGGTGATGATGTCATCATCACATTTTTTCAGGTATTTATTTTGTTGGGGGCAGCGAGGTCCATCAAAAGTATGTAGTGTGGGTAGTCGTTGGATGCGAAAATTAATTCCTCATCCAACGCATGCTCACGTTCAAAATTTGAGTAAAAATACAGTGAGATATGTTGAAAATACAATAAAAAGTAGTTTTTTTCTTTCTTCCTCCAAAACTAATAAATATTAATTTATTATTTTAACTATTATTTCATTATTTTAACTATTATTTTATTATTTTCCTTAGGAGGCCCATTTTAGACCTCAAATTTCCTCTAATGGATTGGAAAGGATGACCCCCCTACGAATGGGTGTATATCTCATGTTCCATTTTTTCCTTTTCTGGATCTGGAATAATTTTTAAATATTTGTAGAATTTGGTCATAGGTTTTCTGAAAGATATCCCCATCTCCTAAAAAATTCAATTCTTCTAGGTATTCCTCCTTGATTCCCCTAAGAAGTACAAGTTTTAGTGATTCCTGATCCAAGGTACAATGAATAGCTCTCTTATAGCTGAGTTGGAACCGTTGTGCATAATATTCCAAGGAATCTTTTTCTCCTTGCTGCATCTTGAAGATCTCATCCCTAGTGTCTTTTGCTTTTCAGTAATCTCTATATTTTTCCAAAAAGGATTGTTTCATTTGATCCCAAGATAAAATAATTTTTCCTTCTAGGTTCATAAACCATCTGAGCGATAGATCTTTTAGTGTGGAGGGAAAAAGACTTAATTTTTGTGCATCTGTTGTGTAACCAAAGGATCTGCAAATCACTTCAAATTCAAAATATAAAGTGTCTAGGTATTCTGAAGTTAAACCATGGAAACTTGGGAGATTAGAAAGATTGATATTTTTCATTCTAGCATCCCTAAGGGGTATACTTATGGGAAAGGTAAACATTTCTATGTGTTCTTCTTTGTCATCATCCATGGTAGAGTTTGAACTAGAACTAGCAAAGAAGATATCATAGTCTCGGTTATAGTTGGGATCAATTTCTTCTTTAGTCTTGAGAAATTTGAATTGAAGGTGCTCAGAACTGCTATTGCTCATAGGGTGGTTAGGAAGAAAACGTCCAAATTCATCCCTCCTTCGTCGAGGCATTCATGGAATTTAAGATTTTCGAATTTTGTGTTTTTTTTTCAAGATGTCTCCTATAGTTTAAGAACCTCCCCGGCAACGACGCCAAAAAGTGGTGGCCTACGGAAATGTCTACCTTTTTACGGGTATTCGTTCAAGAAGTTCAATTTAAATATCGACCAGGGAATGTACAAACTTAAGAGGTACTAGGCATTATATGTGCCCTATATTGAGAGAATCTTTATCATTGGGTGTTCACTAAGTCCTAAGGAATGGTGAGGATTTACTCTAATGAGAATGGAGCATCTAAAGGTTTATCACAATCAAAAGAAATAATGAAAACATGAATGTATTCTATCAAAGCATTCACTTAATCTAAGAAAGCAGGAAAACTTAATCTAAGAAAGCATTCACTTAATCTAAGAAAGCAGGGAAACTTAATCTAAGAAATTATTCACTTAATCGAAGAAAGCAGGAAAAATTAATCTAAGAAAGCATTCACTTAATATAAGAAATAAGGAAAACTTAATCTAAGAAAGCATTCACTTAATCTAAGAAAGCAGGAAAACTTAAACTAAGAAAGCATTCACTTAATCTAATAAAATATTTATCTAGTTTTATAAAACCCGAAACAATGTTTAACCTAATTTATTAAAGCCAAAGTAAATCTTTTCTAAAGCACATGAATCTGACCTAATGGAACCCGGGATCTCTTTGATTTGAAACATGAAATCATCATTCAAGAGTATAGATCTAATCTAGTTTAAGAACATCGTATAAAACAATGGAAATTGCAGTCACGGATGGTATCTACAGGACTACGGACGAAGTGTATCAGAACTATAGACGCAGTATTATAGAACTACTGAAGAAAGACGTTTATGCACAGAATTGAAACCTGATATCAAACAAGTATTAAAACTAATCTACGCATACATATATTCGAGATGAACAACATAATGTATAAAAATATGGGAAACAAAGATACAGAACTCCTGCGCTATGTATTGAGGCGGCCCTCCCCAATGCACATCATAGGAGGATAATGAAACTTATAAACTCACGAGTTGGAAATAACGTTGATCCTTCACTTAGAATTCGTAAGATCCATCACAGTTGTAGAAATTGTAAACTGACTACCATAACTCAAAGTGCCGAGAATTGTTTTCAAAAATATATCAGTTAGACCCCCTACTACTCAGATGTCTCTTATTTAGTACAATCTTATACCCTAGTTTAACATTGAAAATCACGATCCTAAATAAAAGGAAACCTTTCCTATAAATTAGGAGAAAACAAGAGCATCATGTCTCTTGTGATATTTTAATCTTGAGCTCGAGTATCACCAATCTTCCTTTTTCACCTGCGCTTTGTCCACACATAGATTTATCCATACGATTAGTAAATAAAAGATGCTAAAGCACAAAAGAGAGAATTACTAAATCACTTTGTTTAATTAACAGTCAAATTGCATTATTCCCTACAGAAAGAAATGTTTTTCTGATCATTTCTTTTCTTATGTATGGCATAATGGGGTGTGTGGGATACCTATAGCATGGGCTTATCAGTTGCCATGTTTCATCACCAGATTCTCTCTTCAGATTATTTCATTGGACCTATCTATGGTCTCCTCAACACTTAGTTGATTTTTCATTTCTTCTCTGTGGCTTCTATTGGGCGACTTTAGGCGATGTTATTCAATGTAGTCAGTGCACACTTAACTCTGGAGTTGATTGGATACGACACCATTATTGCTCGCCTGCAAACTTCTTCAATGCAAATATGGACAACTCTATTCCCAATACACAATTCCTACTTGAATTAAGTGATTGATGGATAAACTACCATACTGCCTATCTGATTAAACTTAATGATGGTTGAACCGACATGCTTCCTATCTAGCTAATATGATGTTGAATCTTATTAAGTAGATCTAAAGCCCTACAAACTATTAACTGAGATGACATGACTTCAATGAATGACATATACAAGGATTGGTAAGATAATTATTCCCAGCCATCATGATGAAAACAATGAAAATATATGTGATATTTTATTTTTGTAGAAAGTAAAACTTGAAAAGCTTGTAAAAAACTAAATCTTAAGTTCTCCCTAAAACTAAACTTTAAGTTCTTATTAGTAATGTTCAAAACTCTATAATTATAATAATAATTTTTTTAACTCATAGAGCACGACTAAATACACAAAATTGATGGGTTGGAGTGTGCTCTTATAGAGTTCGTTCATATTTTTATAGATGTTTAAATTGAAGTGTGTAAATTTGAAATTATATTCGGATAGTATTTGAAATTATATATTGATGTAATTAGATGTTATTTTTATGGTCTAGAAATTATAATGTTGTATCCATCCTATTTATTTGACAAAAATATATGTATTTTCACATTGATATGAATCTAAGAAAAGAATTAATAAAAATAAAATCAATTATAATAAATATTTAATTGTAGATTTATTTAAGTATTTATTTATTTAGTTGACAAATTATAAAAAAGAATCAATTTTTTAATATAAACTGAAATTATGAAGAATCATTAATTTAAATTTATCTATTTATCTATATAATAATGCTTTAGATTCGGATAGATAGATAGATAGATAGATAGATAGATAGAACTATTAACTTTTGTATGCCCGTTTTTTCAATTTTTACCCATAAAATACAGGTAGATGTGGAATAAACACGTCAACCTCGAAGTTCAAATAACTTAGGGGGTCGACAATTTTACGGGTACTGTTAAAATTTACCAGTATTTAAATTTTTATTGTAACTGCTTGAGGATAGGGAATTAGTTGGATTTCAATTAATACGGATTGATCACCCAACATAAATTTTATTTTGGTTGCGCAGTTAGGTGGAAGAACATTAATGTGCCTTGGGTGCATGCTGATATGAATCTACTCTTCTTGAAGACCACATTGAAAACCTGGAAACCATGGTCTCGTCTCAGGCTGTCTCTCCCAAGGGACTCCCCCTTAGCAGTGTTACTTATTCGCAATGCTAGGCAACTCAAATGGCAGCAGCGAGAGATGACAATGTTCTTTCATATGGGTATGAACATATTTACTGACATAGAATGGGGAAATGGGAAGGATCCTGGAGGATCCGTGGTTGTTCGACCCCAAATATCTCGATGCTACTTAGTGGGCCGTGACAGCAAAGGACGCTGGATTCGATCTAGTCATCCTAACGACCAACCACCATAATGGCTTATGCCTCTGGCAAATAAATTACACCAATCATGTAGTGAGATACAGACCATGGGAAGACAGTAAGGGGGACATTACATGTCTCCTTGGGACCGCCATGAGCCTACTACGACCTTGAGCTGCAATTCAATCAGTTCTGTTTGGGACAGTTGCATGAACTTCTCAGGAAGTACACACCATGCTTTTAGCTTTTTATTTTAAACTGTAAAGCTGTTATTAAACCATCTAAATCCAAGTTTAACATGGAATTTGAAGATGTTAGATAAAGATGTTGTAGAATACCTTAATACATTGCAAGTTGAGACACTTATGGGTTCTTAAAATTGTTTAATTGTTTAATTCTATTTTATGTTAAAATTATGGTTTAGATGATATCATTTTCCATCTAACTTGAGATTTTTTATCCGGTTTTATTTGATTCTTCTTTATGTTTAATAAATCTTGGATGAATCCATGCTAATTTCCATTTTCATGCATATTTAACATTGTATAATCATTGTTCCATTAAATATTCTGGTTTTTTTTTATGTGGGTATCTGTGAATAAAGAGATATGAACTAATATATGAGGTCTAGTTTGATGGTTTGAAAGGAAAAAAATGCAACCCAAATAGAATTTTATGCTCTAAAATGTGATTCTCCTAGAGCATATTATGAGTGAAAGACTTCCAATTCTCCAATCAATTTTAGGGTATGTTCCCACCTATAGATGGGAAATCAAATTAGGTAGAAACTGCCCATCCATTGCAGCTGCAAAAAAGAAATGCTTCCCTCTTCTCAATGGTTTGGTATTCCGAAGGAACCTAGCCCACCTTCCTTACCAGGCGATAGTGACTAAAGTAGCCAATGACGGACCACAGGAGGGACACCATAGCTGGGGCCAGCTAGTACCTTTAGGTGTTCCTCATTCAATTCAATAACGTTTTCTTTTGTCACATGAACTACATGTTTACCGAGTGGTTTGAAATGGTGCATCAGCTTCAGAACTCTACAAATATATTCTCAATGCTGGTCCAGATGTGAGGTGGGTTGGAGACGAAGCTGAGGCTGTTGGATTAACCTCTTGGTCAATCATCAATGGATATGCCTTGAAGATCTGAGATGCCAACATTATGAGGTGAGTTCTAACTGTCATATTAAAATGTAAATGCAAATTCTGTGAAACTTTAGTAAGCCTAAACGTATCCAAACCTAGTTCTATAATGCACTTCAGATTGCCAAACTGTAAGTTGCATATCTTTAATTCCAATATTTGATATGTATAGTATTTGTATGAACGAGCAATTGGGTTTATAAGGGTTTAAACAAGTGTGTATACTGAATATATACTAAATATGATTCAGTGTATTCATTCCGAATTCAAACTAACTAATTAGATTTTTTTATATAAACAAATAATTTAATTACATGGGGAGAAACTATCTGTCTCGTTACTAGGTATGTGTCTGTCATCATGTGATACATTGAAAAAAACAATGTGCCAGTTGGGGGGATCTTCATGTTACATTGAGATAAATGATGTGCAAGGTGGGGAGATGCACAGGGTGGGGAAGATCTTTAGCTCTCTCACATGATGACTTAAGTTATCTCTCACTATTAAATCTAAATATTTTTATGAAATGAGATAAACGTGCAACTATTTCATAATTTTAAACAAATATTTTTATGTATATTTTTTATGTGAAATCTTGTTAAAAATTGTAGAATTCTCAAAACTTTGTACAATTTACTGAGATCATTACAAAATTTAAAAGATAATTTTTTTTATCTTCAATAAAGAACAAAATTACACGATTCATATAGCAAACAAAATTTCTTATATTCCTTTTGTAGGAATCCAATTCCTGTTCATTATTACTTTAAAAAAATAAAATGTAACGCCCATATTTTGATTAGGCATATTTATCAGTTAGACACACCATACTTTATTTTCTTATATATTCTGTTGAACTCAGCTCGACTGAGTAAACTATATTATGATATGATGGACCTCATTATAGGATGTTACTCTATTTTATGATTTCACCATGATTATGATGTTACTATGTTATGCGGTTATGATGTCATGATTATCATATGATTTCTTTATTTTACGATTACAGTATATGTTTATATGTTTTCATTAATGAAATGTGAAATATATGATTTGGTACGTGGATACCATCTTCTTATATGAATTATTGAAGTGTTATATGTCATACGCATCTATGATGAGCTAAAAAGGTTACATGAAATAAAATGATAACATGGATCAATTGGCGATCAATGGAAAATGCTTTCTATAAATTTGTATTTTGCAAAATACTAACCTACAGGACACAAGGGCTATGGGATAGCCAGTTACTTGATCTGATATATATTGGAAAGGAAAAACATGTTCATACAGCAAACCTTAGCAGCCAAAATGAGGATACGATAACACAAACTGATAATCCCGATAGCAGCAAAGTATGAGTTGATAAGGGCGTAGGCCCAGTATGTTGAGAGGGATGGATGTGTTTCCCACCCTATGTTTCCATGAGACCCGAGGTCGTGGGAGGGCCGTGCTGAGACACGCTCCCCATGTTGTTGTGATGACGATGGTCGGATGCCTGCTAGGGGAGGATAGGTCCGCTGTTCAGCTGACGCTATCGCTCTCAAGTTCTATGTGGTCAGATCGGTGAGTCCGACATCCACTTTTGTACTAGCAGAGGAAGGATAGGGAGGATGTTGGACGTAGGTTATGATGGGAGGATGTGTTAGTTAGTACTGTTGAGGGTTTAGTATTCCTTGATTCTGAGTTAGTGGTAGTAGGTACTCTTCCTTGTACATGATTGATTAAACTAATGTAAAGATAAAGATAATGATGTGAAATCGTAAAGAATTAACTGTTAAATAACTGAGAATGTTGAAGTAATTGTACTATTTATATTATGTTTGTTCTTCTACATGGGGGTAAATACTACTATTAGTTAGCAGGTATGCATAGGCAAGATGGGGTTTGACTATAGTACATTTATGATCTGTGCATACGCTGGCCACGCATGCACACCTTGCACATGTACACTAGTATCGATATACAAACACTTAACATATTGAATAAATGTATAAGTTATCATAAGTAATTAGGTTAATCATGCATTGACCGAATTCAGATAATGAATATAAAGTTATTTAAGATGTGTAAAACAAGTCAATTAAGCTATGTATTACTCATTGGTAAACATTGTGATATACAATTGAGACAAGTGTCATCAGTTAACATTGTCGTCTGAGAATTGTTGTAAATAAGGTAATGGTACTGTCTAATTAATTAGTAAGATTGTTTAAGCACTTAAGGGTGCTTTGTTTAGAAGAACGACGATACTATGTAGATGTTAGGGTACTCATGTGATAAACAAATGATGTAAAAGACATCTTTATTAAATTCACCATTATTATTACCTTATGGGGATTTAATTAATATTATTACTTAAAATTTACTTTAATAATATTACTACCCATGTCATAACAATTGCAAAATAGGTAAAAGTGTAAATATTGATTAGTGAATGATTAGAATGTGATTATTTTACATTTCTAAGTTAGACATAATAGGATAACAATTTTTGGAATGAACGTGATGTGATGGAAAATGGTTTATTACTATTTAATTATTCAATACGAATCGTAGAATTTAAATCTCAAGATAAGTGATCTCGACGGATGAGGTAGACCCTTAAGACACGCCATGTCCAAGTTGAAAGGGGTCAACTATTTATATAATATTTTATTAATTACATTAATAACAATAAATACAAGGTTTGGTGAATAGACTTGTAATTAATGAAGCTTGTCCCGAATGGATAACCTTTGGGTGAAATTTCCCACCATAATAAATACTTACGACCGTCAATCAAAACCAAATAAATTTTCCATGAGAGTAATTAATTATACATTTTTATAATGAGACGTGGATGAATGAACTAGGGAAAGGAGTAAATGTTTGAGGGGCTCGAGAGGAGGAGTTTGGGGCGGTGGAGTAAGCCCAAGGTCTTCTCGAGGATGGAAATGTATATAGAGGAGGAGAAGGTTGAAGGGAGGGGGGAGAACTTGAAGTGGAGAGAAAGGTTGGAGGACATAAAAGTTTAAGGACGGGGAAAGGTTTTGAGAACCGAAGTAAACACTGCTCTCGGGATTATCAGATTGTGAGCTCGGGGGCTTGGAAATCCTTGGATTTCCAAGGGCCAGCAAGATAATAGCTGGTCGGTAGGGTGGACACTTCATTTTGGCTGACTAAGAGGATATACAACCTGCTACAACCTACGGTCTACTAGCATCAGCATCAGGTAATTTCCTTGTTATTTACTGATTTACTACTGTGAAACATATATGCTGGAACAAATTGTTGAAAATGAAATATTGATATGTTAGCTTATTTTAAAATACGAATGTTTGGTTGGCAAAGACAAGACAGTACACTAAATATCATTTAGAAGCATAGTAATTGTTAGAAATTTACTCCCATACACCCGATAAAGTTTAAAACATAAGAAAATTTACTCGGAAATTTTACTTAGTGCTCTGCTGTAAAAACCAAAGCACTACATAAAATCATTATTACTTTAATCAAATAGAATTTAGATCTACTGCCTGAAATCTTTTTCCTTTATCCCCATCATCCTATAGATATGTGTCTTCATAATTTTAATGTTACTATCTCTTTATCCTTCGTTTACTCATATTCTCCTTCACCATAAGATGTGCAAGAATAAATGAATGGATAGATGGCCGGGGCCATGCATCATCAAGCTCGATTTGAATCCCCAATCAATGTTTTTTTTTTTGGAGAGGTAGTGATAACCAAAGCAATTTATGGATTTTGAGAATTAGAGGTATGTGTGTTCTTTTATTTAAAATATTTATATTATAATATAAATAATAATGTTGTTGCTTGGTTGAGTTGAGATATAGTTAGTAATACCTCAGGAGGGACTTTTAGAAATACATTTTATTGACATGTATGTTTTTTAAAATTAATGTTTTGTTTTTTTATGGATGTTTAGAAATTTATCAGATTCTTCTTAGTTTCACTTAGAAGAAGTTTTAATTTTTGTTATGAGAGCGAATGTTATAATTTGAGATGATATTTTAGTGATAATGTTATAAATAATGTTATAAGTTATTATCTCTATAAATATTTGTAATATTATAATTTTTAACATAAAGACCTCTCCAAAAAAAGTAATTATATAAATATTTAAAAAAAAAATGCGTGTAAGGGTGACAGTCAAATTTAACCCCTGAAAACTAATGTTACATTTTATTAAAAACTAAAAATGTAAACGCATCGTACATTACAAATGATTGAATTAAATGTAAAATTTTAAAAACTAGTTTCAGGATTTCATATCAACGTAGAAATTTGAGAAACAGTACACCCATTAAAAATGACATTAAGAATATTATGATTGAACGTTTTTACAGTTCACTTGTTTTGTTTGATTGGTAATGAAAATTACAGTGTGTTAGAGAATGGCCGACCTATAACGAAGATTTTGCCCATCAAAATCCGACACTATCCACCATTACCACATTAAGATCCGTAAAAGTTCGAAAAACATGTAAGCTGAGAAGATTGTTTGGACAGAACAATTTTGCCAGAGAGAAAGAACGTTTTGCTTTTCGTCAACTTTGTGTCGCATACGTGCATGACAGTAGAAGTATTAATGGTGTGGTAAAATTGCCTTGTTACACAAAGAATTCAACGTCGTTGGGACGCTACCTACCTACACTGTCGCCTCAGTCCGCGTACAAGATTCTTCTCTGTTTTTGAAAGACGCGGCCATTGGAAACTGAGGCAGCCAGGCGTTCTTTATTTGCTTTTCGTTGCGTTTGCTTGGGACGTGGAGACTCAGAGGCTGCATGCACCGCATCTGTTCCTCTCTGCTTCCGCTTCGTGTTTTGTTGATTGCAATCCTTCCCTTCGACGGCTTCCATAGATACAACGTTAATACGCACCGACTCTTCCATCCTTCGCACTTGTATTCCATCCATCACTGTAACGAAGAAAGAAAAACAATGGGTGTCTACTCCTCTCCGACGTCCACGATGGTGACGCTTAAATGGGTGAGTGTAGCTTATTAAAAGGGCCACCTTCTCCTAGGTGCGTGCCCACCCTTTACATTCATCCACTTATTTTGGAGAAAGATTAATCAACTTAATTTGTTAGTGATTAAGCAATCTGGGAAAGGATCCTAGGTTTATTTCTCACCTAAGCATGTGAGAACCTTAACTATTGTTTTTCCTAAACTAATCTAACCGAATGGAAAATAGGAAAATTAAGTCAAGAGTTAGAACTACATGACCTACAATTGATGTTGTGCTTCCCCTGGTAGAAACAAGCAAGGATAATATCAAAGAAAGTTAATAACAAACAAACCATCCACACACATATAAAACTAAATATAAATCTATATAAACTACATGTATATGTTACCCAATGTAACTTTAGTAGAGAATTTTACCTCCTTTCTGAGATATTTCTACGGAAGCTTCCTTTCAGGTGGGTATGAAGACCAATGTGTTACAAGATACATACATGTGACCACAAGATACATGTATCGTAGATTCCTTCGAGGTGGGAATGAATTTTGACCAAAGTGTGAAATGATAGATCCATATGACTGCAAGATACAATCGACTTATCCAATAAAGGGAAATTTAAACCAATAACAAGGATACACTAGATATAGCATCCTCCAACAATAAATGGGTTTATGGAGATAGAATATTGTAGCAAGACTAAGACAATAGGAAGATGCAAGGATATCACTAGAATTCATGAGTGATTTGATATAGAGAGCTATCTCATTATAGTCTTGATACCAAAATTTTCCAAGTCATGGTTTTTTAAAGCCTTTATGTCCACTTTTCAAGGTTTTTCTTTCTGACAATATAAAAAAATACCCAAATAAAGAACTAAAAGAAACTTTATGAGCATGACAAGATTCCCCTTTTCTTTGATAGCTAGATTCATCCCGCCCAAGATTTCCACTATGCCATAACTTCATGTTAGGGTTATGGTTATTGCATATTAGTTTTTGCCTCTTAATTGGAATAATTTGTAATGTCCCTTTTCCAAAAATTTATTAAAATGACCAATTTTTCACTTTTTCCCCAATTTCGACCCTTGACTAGTTTTATTGTTTTGGCCTCCAAATTAACTCAAATGCTCCCAAATATTCTGTAAGGGTATATGAATGATATTTAGACTTGAATATTAGGTTCATGGATGATTTATAACCCTCAAAATACTTCTACAAATTTGATTTATATTCTGGTCAATGTATGGTATTTTAACTAGCAATTTATGCATCAAATCCCCCCTGGGTAAACAATGAAATGGCCTCCCAAATGCTTCGAAACTCCCTCGAATTTCTGAAAAGAGGTAGGGGATGTATTAAGGATGTTATTAAAGTCTCATGTGCATCATTAATTCATTATTATCTATGTTCCAACCCTCTCCCAATCAGCTGCAAAAATCACCAATTCGACCCTTGGGGAAATGGCACTATTTCTTCTCCCAATGCAATTAAACTAAATAAAAATACTTCAAATGCTCAAGTACAGTACATGAAACTTGTAAAATACATCCATGGCAGTTTATTAATCATAAATGCATCAGAGAATCATCCATTCATTCGAAACCATCAGCAGTATCATGCTATACATCAATGTAGTGGGGAGATGGACATTGTTTGCTCAGTAATCAACATTTTTGCATACAACCAATGGGTATTTCGACCTGATACTTTCTGAATATGAAGAATAGAGGATATTAAGCTATTACAATCAGAAATACATAATTAAAAGCTCTCCCAAGAAGCACAAGAGCTCACCAAAAACGTCCTCCCTCAAGAAGCATGAATATGCCTTCAAAACTAGAAATGGTTGAAAGATGTTGCTGCACTAAACAAAACCATGAGCTGCCCTGTAGCTGATACTTGCAAATAAAACTCCATTAAAGCTCCATGAAAGACCTGAGTAGCCTCTCCAAACACCAACTTGGATGGGAATCTTTCACCCTCGAAATTGGCTAAGGCAAGAAACTAGTTATCCACTAGCTCTCTCTTCACAAATGCAATTTTTCTCGAATCATCAAAAGCCATTCTCATTCTTGATTTCAACATTTTATAACCAACATTAGCCTTCTAAGGGTCGAAATCCTCTCATTATCTTCTAGATATTTCCACTTAGGAAATATTCCACATTTGCCACTTGTCTCCTAGTTTCCAACCCTCCATCTTCTCCCAATTTCGAGTAGGAATCTCTTTAGCTTCCCCCAACTCCATCAGCGCCTTCTTGAGCCTATTTTTGGGGCTGACATGTCATAATGGTCAGGTGTAAGAATTCAGATCTGAATTTTGTCATAGCTGTCATAGATGCTTCATCATTGTTGTCATAAGACTAGAGAATCTAGCCCAAGTGTCCACTAGTCTCCAATTTGACTCTTCCTCTTCCATGGAGGTTACTATTCCACCACATTTCAACCTAATATGCTCCATTCCATGTGTATGCCTTATCAACTCACCCAATAATGTTTTCCTTCCCATGGATTCGAAATGCCAAGTGAGATTTTCCATGTGGCAGTGAGAAACCAAGCTAGTGGGGGTCCCACATCCTCCAAATGTCCTCAAAACCATTTGCCGCCTATAATTCCTCTTGGATTCATTTATTCAACTTATTTATTAAATAATTGGACTATTCTAATGTGTAAAAATTATTCGTTTGCTCCCTTATTACAATTCCCAATGTACCCATTCAACCTAGGGAACTTGGTAGTATTGATGGGGATTGTCTGCTATATAATTATTTGAATGGGGACATTACATAATTATAAAATATAGTTGAACAACCTCATTTTTTTTTTGCAAATGATCATAGGCAACACATATCTTCTCATAAATAAGATACTGCCATGTTCGACACTTTCTATTAATGTGTACATTATAGTATTTTCCACCAGTTGGTTTATTAAGAGAATTTGCTTGTCGCTTTAATGCTACTAGCATATATCTATCTTAAACCCAGATCTATCAAGCATAGAGACGGATACAATTTCTTGAGGTGTAAATTTTTTTCTTGATGTGTAAATAAATTTATATAAAAATAATTGAACCCCAAAATATTTTATCCCTTTTCATGCTTGATAGATCTAGGTTTATGATGGAACTATGTTGGTTTGAAATTTTGGTTAAATTATTAGCCAAATGTAATTTTTTGTGATGTGGGTTATAGTTTCCACATGTTATCCATGTTACTTGACAAAATCTACTCCATATTGGGTTGTATAGCACCTCTCTTGGTGTAATGATGTCAATATTTCATCTCATGTTATATTTGTTCAAATATTGTGTTCTTTTATTTGATTCTCAATCAAATATGACAAAGTTTCAATGTGCTACAAAAAGGAATCTAAAATAATGTAGGTGTACAACATAAATAGATTTGGGAATAATTGGATGGTGAATCTAGCCATTGAACTCATTGTGGAAGATGTTACCTCTTTGTAATAGTCAAACTATAGATGTTGATAATATAAACAATAGCTGTCAAGCCCATATTATATACAAGGTAAGGAAAATCACCCTTTGTTTAAAATATATGAGAGAATTATAACCCATGATTCTAGTATATATAAAAAAAAATATGGCTTAGATAACACCCCCAAACCCTCCAAGGGGAGGATATTTTTATGGAGGCGACTTGAAACTAAATCATATCAATCTAGTTATCTAGAAGGTGATTCAAACTAAGGCACTATGAAATGTGCTAGGGATAAATATGTGACCAAGCGGAGAAGGGAAAGAGTTATAGGCTAGGAGAGATATAACCCAAGAAAAGGAATACTAACTAGGGAAACATAGTCCAAACACTAAAAATTGGACAAGGAAAAATAGTGTGCCCCAAGGGGCCAAGTTGACCAAGCAAACAAAATAAAACATAATAAAAAGGAGGGTTATTATCAAAGCACTACAATATGAATTCCACATGTGTAAGACTTACAAATGGTTACCATTAATTACATATAAATTGATCACATAACAGATTAATTTGTTTATGGTAGAAAAATACAAAAATAGAATAAAACAACAATAATAATAGAACTCGATATTTATGTGGAAACCTTGTTGTGCATAAGTAAAACCATGGGGCAATGACAACTTCAAATTTTATTATTATTTGGAAAATAAATTGCAATGATTTATTGTACCAAAAAAATTCCAAGAGTCATTCCCCTTTATAAAATACATAAAAGGGTTGCAGAAGGAACTGAAATATATTGCATGGTTCCAAAAATTTTCTCCTCGGGGGCTCAACCACTGCACCTTCTGGTAGGGGGCCTTAACTGGAACGCTACGAAACCCCCCTTGACATATAGTAGATATTGAATTCACCTCCTAACATTCTCCCACTTGAAGTCGATATAAAGGAAGTTCCTCGACAACGTTTTTCATCCACTTTCCAATTGCCTAATGCTTCCTTCATCACATCTTCAGAAAACCTAGAGAAGTTTTTCACCATTCAAACTTCTCTATCCTGATCATATTTGTAAGCATATATGTAGTATTCACATCCAACAAAATCTTACCTTCTTCTACAACTTTTATTATGAAACGTTACTTAATATCAATATGTTTTGTGAGATCCTGAAATGTTGGATTCTTCACTAAGTGAATAACACGTTGACTATCACAATGAAAAGTAATGTTCCCTTGTATCTTCTTGAATTCATCAAATAGTTTCTATCGTTATATTTCCTTTTTGTTGGGCTCATTCACTATGAATTATTTTTCTTTGATGGTTGGTAAAGCCACCACTAGCTATACCTTAGATGTCTAGCTTACAACTCCATGAGTAAGATTGAAATTATATCTTGTAGTGGACTCCCTTCCATCTCTATATCCTCCAAAATTAGAATTTGTAAAACATTTAATTTGTAAATATGTTGACTTGTATAAAATAGAAGTATCTAAAGTGCATCTTAAGTATCTTAATATCCACTTGACAACAATCTAATGCTCCTTACTAGGATTTTCCATGAGCTAGCTAACAAATCATCTTAGTGCTTGGGACATATTTTATATAGTTCTCACTGTGGAGAATGTGAGGCTCGGGTTGATCCATGAAGCTGGTTCACAATTTTTGGCAAGCAAAGTGCCAAAAATTTGTGTTGTGGACCCTCGATCGAGATCTTTTAAAGCCCTTGATCGAGGTATTAAAACCTCGATCGAGGGTTTTAAAAGACCTCGATTGAGGGATTTAAAACACCTCGATTGAGGGTTGAAACAAGACCTCGATCGAGGGTTGAAATAAGACCTCGATCTAGATTTTGAAAAGCTTGATCTAGCTTTTGAAAAAATTAAAAAAAGGCACGCGACTTATTTTTTAGACCCTCGATCGAGCAATTTGATCGATCGAGGGATTGAACATACCTCGATTGAGGTCTATGTAAAAACCTCGATCGATGTCATATTTAACCCTCGATCGAGGTATTTTGAATACCTCGATCGAGGGCCTAAATAACAGGCCGAGAGCCCTTTTCACTACAGAAAGAAAGTTTTGTCTACCTTTCATGGGATTAAACTATGTCATTAAATGCACATTAATGGGAGGAATTGATACCATTGGATCCTTCAATGAATCCTCTATCCATATACATAAAACTTATGAATTTTTATTTTCATATGTCTTTTGTTTTTAAATTTCTACTAAAACTTGCCCTAAAAAACCTTGCTAACAACTTCAATTGAGCTCAAAGATAAATCAACAACATTCAAAATACACATCCAAAAAATTTGAAAAAATACACAAGTACTAGATAAGTGCATCCTCTTGAAAAGGGTATTTTTAGTTTTGCAAATTATGTAAGCAATCAAAATATTTGTTGCACACACACACACGTGTGCAAAATGCCGCTGAAATATTCATTGCTCAGTTTCAAAAAATAATAATAAATATAATTTTTTGAAACAAATTAAAAGAAAAATATGTAAGCACTAGTGCATTCTGTCTAGATCATGTTCACATATTTCATTTTCTAAAATTATTACTTTAACATTAAATTATTGTGCACACACACAAACTACTTGTTAATTGCTCTTCAAAGTTTTAAGTACACATGTTTCATTAAATGAAAAATTGACATGATAAATGACATTGGTATATTTCGAAAAAAATATCATTGGAAAGCAAACATAATTCTCTACATTTCTTTTTTAAGCGCATGTCGAAATTCATGTGGCAAATATGAGTTTCGAGGGCTTCAATTTAATACATGGGTAAAATTTCTGTTTTTCATTGTCATATTTGGCCAAAAATAGTTACCCATCTTCATGGAATCACCCGCATGGAAGCTTGATGAAAGTAAGTGCACACATTTTTTCCTTGAAAATTGTGATGACATTCCAAGGGCACCTTCCAACGCAGAAATGTGCAGAAACTTTGTGACACCTTCCAACACAGAAATGTGCATAAACTGAATAAGAATGCAGAAACCAAGAGGATTGGATTCATTTAAATAATAATATACCAGGGTTCGTGATATCATTTCTATTGCTAAAAATATCTCATAATTATCATGCAAATTGAGCAATCATAATTAATAATCTGAATATATTCTAGCCTACATACTTCATGGTGCGGTACATAATTATGTAATAAGACCCTGCAATGGCTTAACTATTATAAGCCACAAGGAAAAATGAATGTAGGTTCATCATTACATTGTAGCAATGATGACATACAAAAGTGAAACTGCTAATAGTTTAGCTAGATGCAAGCCTAGTAAAATGAATGTCAACTAAATGAAAACAAATTTCTAATGAATACAAACTCTTTCCTCGTTCCTATGTTCCTTATGCAATAATTGAATTTGACATATGGAACAAATTCCAAATAGATTGCACCCTACATAGGAAAAACGAATCAAAGGTTGAAAGAACCACCATAGGATGCATTCTCATTCCTAGAGATTGATATTTGCTTTTCCAAATTTGTTGCACTTATTTGGGGGTTTCTAAATTGCAAGAAAAATTGTTTTCTAGACTACTAGACAAATTTCTCTGTCTCTCCAACACCGTACACACCCTTCCTCTCTAAGGGTTCATATATGTTTGGAATTATTCTTTCTCCAAAAGGCCATATGCATTGATTCTCTGTATTCTATTCCAATTTTTGGCTATAATTCCTCTTGTTGGGAAAATTAGAAACTTCCAAAGCATTGTATTCCTCTTGCTGGGCATTTTTGTTTTCCTGGGATATACTCTCCCCCATTGTTGGAAATTTTTATTCATCACTAGGTGTTTTCTATATTGTTGAAGTATGGGTAAAGCATACAACCAATTTTGTAACGTCTCAATTTTCTATGGGGGTCATACCATGTATTCAATTGGGCAAATCCATCGCTTGACATTT
Source organism: Larix kaempferi (assembly GCA_027924585.1). Classification (NCBI taxonomy): domain Eukaryota; kingdom Viridiplantae; phylum Streptophyta; class Pinopsida; order Pinales; family Pinaceae; genus Larix; species Larix kaempferi. Next base: position 200,644 of record BSBM01001167.1, read on the forward strand.
TGGTGAATGGTATATTGACTCATTTAATTGGGCATCCGATAGACTTGTATTTTATGGTGTGTGATTCGATGAGTTTTGACATTTCTGGACTTGTCTCCTTCCCTAGTTTTTTTATGAAGTAAACCGAATAATATATTTTTTTTACTTGTGGTTTAGTGGGTGAGAATTTGATTATATGAAAAATAGACTTGGAAGTGTGCCCACTTCAATTTCCTTTTGGATTAGACTGGTCAAAGTGCAAGGATCCAGATAATTGAGTTCAGGTTGTTGTTCATGATTTATATATTAGAGCACTTAGATCATCAACATTAAATTTGTAGGACTTCATTTTGTTAGGATCGGGATGGATGCAAGTCACAATTGTATTTGGAAAAATAGATACCTTTGTCACCCTTCATCTAAGTCAAAGGGAGCATGTGTTACATGGCGAAGCTCCTCAAGGCATGTTTCTATTAACAAATTCCAGTAAAAACAAATCCACATATCAGTATGTTCCCTGAAATATGTTTGAACAATAATGGAAAAATGAAAAATAATACGCATCTCTGGCATTCTGCAATTCATTCCTCTGCTTCCCAAAACTAAAATATTTATAGAAAAAAGAATTTGAATAACCTAGTTAATGCCAGTATGCAACAAGCAACCATTCTAAAAAGTGATAACACATGCATGGGAAAATTTTCCATCTATGAAATGCAACATTTAATACAAAATAATAATAATAATGCAACTCTACATATGAAAATGAAATAATGGCTATCCTTCATACTATCAAGACACTACTGCCTTACTTTATTAGGCATTGATTTTGGATCAAGATCAACCATGGTAGTTTCTAGTGCTTCCTCAAGCAATGTTTGTTCTCCCCATATTTTTGAAGGTGGGTCCCAAAGATGTTGGGGTATGACTATGTGGTTGTATACAATACATGGGAGGAGAATGTGGTTGTCCATGTCTTATTTCCTAAACATGAGGACGAGAGGGTCCCTTTTGGCGTTTGTCCTTACTAGTGCAATATTGGATCATGGAAATATGATAAGAATTAATCGTTGACACTAAGGTTAGTCAACTTCTCCAAAGGTTATAGGAAGATTCAACTTCAACTACTTGCTACACATGGAAGAATGATACTTTGAGGTATAAAGGACATATTTTGTTGGGTGTAGGGTTTTCACCGTGTAGCCCAAGGTGTTATTGAGTTACATTCTTTCCCTATTGTTGGTCACTTTGGATTTCAAAAATAATATGAATGATTCAAGTGCTCTTTTTTTAGTAAGGAATGAAAAATGGCATCCATTCTTATTCATTTTGAAACTTTCGATCTTATTGTGACACCCTAGGGTTGTTTATTGTTCATTTAGCAAGGCAAGGTGGTTAGCATGTGATGGTAAAAGGGGGTTGGCATGCTTGGAATCGAAAGGGGGGGGAACAACCATTCCCAAGGCACCAAAACTCGTGACACCCCAGGAACATGAATATGACATCTCTGGAATTCAACCTATCTTCAATAAATTCATCCTTTCCACAACTCAAAACGAAATAGGTTTTTTTATCAAAACGAATTTACAAAATGAAATCACTGTGGTTTGCAGTGAATTTGTGAGGATTTATAGATTCCCAATGAAAACAAATGAAAACCCCCAAAAAACAAATTCTCTAAAATTATTTAAAGATGAATCCTAGGGTAAATGCCAATACATGTCTGTCACAAGAACAAATGAGTTTGAAGAGGCATTTTACTCACCGATTTTGGAGGCATTGGATCCTCTATGGCGTGACCTTTGACTTGCACTACAACCTATCGTCCTTCGCGACCTCTGGTTCAGAAAAGAAGTTCCTCTGCAACCTTCGGTTCAGTAGGAATGCCTATTCACTTGGGTTCGTGGGGTAAAGGAGTAGGAATGCCAACATCCGGGCTTGGTTTGTGGGTAAATGAGTAGGAATGCTAGCGTCTGGGGCTTGGTTCATGGGGTAACTGAGGGTAAGTCTGAGTGATTTATCTTCGCGCAAGAGGTAAGTTAGGGTTTGAGGTTTTTTTTAATTTTGTTTTACGTTTATTATATATATATATATCTATATAGATATATATATATATATATATATATATACAATAATAAAGACTATAATACAAAATTACAAAAACTTTAGTGCATTTTTTTATGTTTTGTTATATATAATTATATATATATAATATATATATAACATAAAACCCTGCACTGAAGTTTATGTAATTTTGTTTTATGTTTATTATATATATATTTATATATGTTGTGTGTGTGTATGTGTATGTAATAATAAACATAAAACAAAATTACAAAAAAATCAAACCTAGCTTACCTCTTGCGCGAAGGAGAAACCACTACACTTATATATATATATTGAAAAAAAATTGAAATTCAAAATAATATTTAATTTGAAATTTTTTGATAAAAAAAAACATATTAAAAATGTAATGATGATGTCAGTGTTGATGACGCTAACAAAAATTGGTTTCATCACCATCAGCACCATCCTGGTCATCATCATCATCATTATCATCATAATCATCATCATCATCATCATCGTTTTCATCAACATCAACATCATCATCATGATCAAGAACATCATCGTCGTTGTCATTAGTAATCATCATCAACATTAACAACACCATCATTGTCATCGCCATCATCATCATTAGTGATGACGATGATGATGATGATGATGATGATGATGATGGTGATAACGAAATCATCGTGGTCATCATGAACATCATCATTGTTGTCATCATGACCATCATTGGTGTTGTTATCAAAACCATCATTGTCATCATAGAGATGATAATCGTTATCATCATTGTTTTCATAAAAAACAGCAACATCATAATCATCAAAAATATCATCATCATCGAGAACATCATCATCAGCATAAGCATCATCCTCGTCTTCATCATCATTAGTAATCATCATCATCATCATAGAAAATTCATGAATGAACTATTCTATCTCATTTTTGTGGGTAATAGGATGTTCATGATATTGGTGCACATTGGGTGGTTGTCGTCCTAGAATCAATATAATTATATGATCATGCCACCCACATGAGAGTGGAAGTATAAGGAAAAGTTCATAGACTTTTTTTGTTTGTTAGAAACCAACTACGTGTCAATATGAACTCATTGGGAAGCATCATCTAAGGCATGGATGACATCGAATAGTGCAACAATCCATGAATGACCCTTCTTCAATAGATTTTCCATACAATGAGAACTCAGTAGGTGCTATTTTCTTGAGGGGTGGAGAAAAATGTCGAGGAGGCACAGATTTTTTGCATAGTCATGGAACAATTTTTGGGTGTTTAGACTAGGCATATATCACAACTTGTGAATGACAAGATAGTTGAGAGGTATACAACTAGGTAATCAGAGGATTTTCTTATGATATCCCGTTGTTTATCCATCTTCCATTCTTAGTAGCAAAAATAAATTCCTTTGCAAGGGGGGTAGGGTCTGAAAATGCACATACATAAGACATCTCTAGGGTCTACTCCATAGCTATCTAGTGTGGTCTCCTCTGTAGCTATGTGGCATTGTCTCCTCTACTCGGTGGTGTGGTCTCCTCTAGTCTCCTTTGCTCGATGGCGTGACAGTCGTTGTACTAAATCCAAATCGAAATAGGGTTAGGTCAAATGAGACTGCTATTTTCTTGGTATAAGCTTGATAAATGGATTCCTTTAAAGGAAAAAAACATCATAAATATCCTTCTCTAAACATTAATCACACGTGATAAAACTCGTTAAAAAAACCTTGGTTAAAAGGTGAACCATGATTTTCGTCACAAGAATCTCACAATGGGAGGGTTGATGAAGGGTTGAAATCAGGATTTAAATGTATGAAAATTCCATTAAATAGATTGAAAAATTGCTCCTAGACTAGGATGGATTGATGAAGAAGAGAATTGAACCATTCTACAACTTTATTTTGAAGGAGGATGGATTGATGAAGAAGAGAATTGAACCATTCTACAACTTTATTTTGAAGGAGGATGGATTGATGAAGAAGAGAATTGAACTATTCAACAACTTTATTTTGAAGCATGTGAGGGAAAATAAATACCATAAGAGAAGGATCATAGATTCCCTTAGAGATACAACACTCCATGAAGAATTTGATATTATCATTTTGATTTTCATGGGGAAAACCCTTAAACTAAGGAAGGTCATCGACCAAACACTAGAATATTGTACTAGAGTATGGTAAGGTATTATACTGTAGGTCATCAAAAAATTTCATGAGTGGAAAAAATAGAATTATAATCACATGACATAAATCTCATGGATACAATAGAATTATATTTAGGTCCAAGTATACATATGCATTGGTATATGCAATAAAAATTACAAGACAATAAGGTATTCATTTCCTTGTATGGTCACCAATTATGTTAATGTTTGAAATGGGAATCAAACACAATACTAGAAAGACACTTGTAGGGATCTCAAAGGGAAAAGAAAAGGTGGAATCCCAATTTAGATAAAAATATCTAAACTCACTAATTGTGTTAGTAAATTTAGTAAGTTATCTTATCAACCATATAAGAGTTAGTAAATGTAGTAATTGTTATGCTAGTTGTAGGTTAGTCTGAAAAAGTATGGAAGTGCTAACATTTTGAATTAAAATGACCTGGAAATTTATGCATAAAATAGACTAGTAATATAAAATGCAAAAATACATTGCTATGTGTAGAAGTAAATACATTAATTATTCTACAGGTTTGTTGTCTGAATGTTTGTCATATTAGAGTCTGGAACACTTCCACACCGACATCTTAGTATATGTATTTTATATTGGAAACTCTTGTCAATATAGAATTATTGGCACCAATTTTGTAGTTACAAAGGTGGTATTTTATTTATCGTATAACCATTTCACTTACAAATATGCCTTGACATTATATAACTAGTTATCTAGTCATATTTCATCAATACCTTCCTCTTACATTGAGTAATGTTCAAGTTGACTTGGATATTGAATGTAGAAAGCTCACAAAAAAACATGAAAGGTGTAGATAAAGTTTAATGTAGGTACAATGTAAATGAATTAATGGTTGCACATTTCTTCTCTCTGTCTTTGCAATGAAATATCAACATAAGATGAATATATCAAACACAAGATGATATAAATTTTGCACTGGGGGTTGATTTTTGTGTTTTCCCCTATTGGATACCTCATTAGGAATGAATGAAGGTGAATTTGAATATTTCTAAGAAAATATTTGTGCTTCTTGTACCCTGTTATCATCAAGGTTGGAATACAATACACTATATGTCTAGTGTTTCTTTGAATCACTTATTTAGGAACTACTATGGCCAATATAAGTAATATATCTCAATTATTTAAGGTCTATTACCACTATTCTAAGTCATATATCTCTCATAATAAGAGGAAAACCATTATATAGTACAAGAAGCAAAATAAAAAAAAAATCATATCATTGACAATTTCAAAGTTAAAAATCAGTGTTGAGTTAATCTTGACGTTGAGCTTGTTGAACACATCATGCAATTCCATTTTGTAATATTTTTGAATAATCTCATAATCCATCCTTTGATCAAAATTCACTAGCAATGGAAGCCATATAGATTTTATTACCATATGATTTGAGATTCATAATTTTTCTTAATTGTTAGGTGTTTTTCACATTTGAAATGTCCAATTTATTTATTAAAAATTAAACTACATAATAATTAGTCGTTAATTGGGTTTATTCTGAGTAATTGTGGAATGAAGCGTTATCCTCCCCACCTAGGTTCTATTATTTTAAGCGACATTTTGAGATTATAATGAAAATAATTTTTTAATGGTTATGTGGCATGAAAAATATAGGGTTTACCTTTTACTAGCCTTGAATGAGGTAATGTGCTTCATATTTTACCTTGGTATTTTACCCTCCCACACAATCAATGCATGCGTCTAGTCTAACCATGCCAAATTTTAGTCCATACAAGCACAAATTTAAAAAATTTCAACGTTGGCCCCATGTAGCACATTAATTAATATATAGGTATGGTTTTTTATGCTCGAATTGTTAGTGTTAGTCATGTTTGAGTTTGGAAACCCTCCCACACCGTCAATGCATGCATCTAGACTAACCATGCCAAATTTCAGTACAAAGAAGCACAAATTTAAAAAAAATCAACGTTGGCCCCATGTAGCACATTAATTAATCTGTAGGTATGGTTTTTGATGCTCGAATTGTTAGTGTCGGGAATGTTTGAGTATGGAAACCCTCCCACATCATCAATTCTTGTGTCTAGTCTAACCATGCCAAATTTCAGTCCAAGCAAGCACATATTTAAAAAAATTCAACGTTGTCCCCATGTAGCACATTAAGTAATCTATAGGTATGGTTTTTAACTGTCGAATTGTTAGTGTCAGTCATGTTTGAGTCTGGAAACCCTCCCACATAGTCAATGCATGCATCTAGACTAACCATGCCAAATTCAGTCCAAGCAAGCACAAATTCAAAAAATTTCAGCATTGGCCCCGTGACGTAGCACACATTAATCTATAGGTAATATGGTTTTTTATTGTCAAATTGTTTATGTTAGCCATGTTTGAGTCTGGAAACCCTCCCACATAGTCAATGCATGCGTCTAGTTTAACCATGCCAAATTTCAGTCGATACAAGCACAAATTTAAAAAACTTCAGCGTTGTCCCCGTGTAGCACATTAATTAATCTATAGGTATGGTTTTTTATGCTTGAATTATTAGTGTCAGTCATTTTTTAGTCTGCAAACCCTCCCATGTCGTCAATGTATGCGTCCATTCAATGCATGATAATTTTGCATTACCTTACTGAGCTTCTCTTTGTTTTGAGAATAGTTTAATATTCTCTACTAAACAGGGCCAAACATGTAAAGGTGGAAGCTCATCTAACCCCCCCCCCCCTCCACGTCACTCTCAATCCCCCATAACAAGACAAAATCTATGTACCAAAAAAAAATTATTGTGTTTTTTTTCATACTTAAGAAGCAAAGTCTCTAATTATAACATATGCCAACATACAGGAAAATGGAAAAAACACTAAGACAAATTAATTTATACATACCAATAAAATTCAATCATTATTTCGTAATATTAAATAAAAATATATAGAGTAGATATATTAAGGCATACCTCGTACACTTCAATGGACTTCATCATCTTCTTCATCCAAGTCATCATCTGTATCATCTGATCCAGATTCAACATTGTAAGGATTGGCCATATCATCATCGTCATCGAAGTCAGTTACGATCATCATGTCATCGTCGATATCATATTCGTGGACATTGTCTGCTGCATCATCCGATTCAACTAATTCTTCTACCAGGGTAATTTTTAGGGGCGAAATTTCACCAATTGGCTATTTTTTGGGCCTTTTTCAAAAAATAAATTCGCTATTTGGTCATTTTTAGTGTCTAATATCGACTATATTTACATAAAATGTGTTTTTTAATCGTAATATTCGCCAAAATTTATAGGTTTTAATAGTAAATTGTCGGTTTCATATTTAATATTCGCCTACTTATCTATACATATGTTTTTTTCCATCCAAAATAATTGCCTAGAATACTATACTTAAGTATAATATTAGATTCCTTAAAAAATACCATGTCTTCAACATCTTCCTCTGGAACATTATCATCTAACTCATGTTGATCATTTTCAACATCGTCTTCTTTCTTCGAGACCCTCTTCATTACCTTCCTCTACGTTATACTTTACCGGCCTTCCCCTTGGATCGTGTCTCACAACAAATGACCAACCCCCTCTACCTGGAACCTCCGAGTAAAATACTTGTTCACATTGGCTTGGAAGAACATAGTACTTCGTTCCTGGCTCAAACAACCTTGTATTAACCGTGGTTTAAATTCATTATCATGTTCAATAATAGTTTTATCGGTATCACGTTGATTCAATTGTAACTTGTACCATTTGACAATGAACAGAACTACTTTGAAGGAGTTAAAGTCACACTAAAAAATATCTTCCAGATATCCGTAGTATTGATTTTCTGAGAGTTTTGGATGTTTGTCACTTCTATAGGAAACATTGGTCACCTCAAAGACTGCATATATCCCACAATTTGATGTTTTCTTCGTTTCATACAACTTTTTGATGCGATATTTATAGTCCTTGCACCACATAGACTTATGGTGTTTTACCTACAACAATCCATACATGTAAATATTACATCATGATCCATTTATGATTAAGTGCATGTTTATGCCCCACAGGGCAAAAAATTAACGTGTACATCAATATGTTTGCAAAAAAAATTAATAGTGTGGCCAATTAATATTCTTGCTTGCTTATCTTTTAAACCATATGCTAAATCGATTTCCCTTTGTGTAATATTGGTATCTCCATTGCAATGTGTTCCTTTAACCAATGAAGCCACACCTTCCCATGATATTCCATGACCATATTGTTCACATTGTTTAGCCCATACCTTCATCCATTCAAGATTGTTTGTGATGTATAAATGAATTGCATCCCAATCTCGACCAACTGTTTGACGAAAATAAAATTAAAATTCAATACAAATGTATATTCACTTAACAAAGTATACACTTTTAATTGATGCATATTGAATATTAAAAATAGAATAAGTATGATATATACATAAAAATCAACATTCAAATGTATTATATTAATTAATCTCCACTAGCTAATAAATACCTTTCACCTTCTTCGATCTACCTTTCCCCTTCAGGTACTCCCCTTTGAAATTGTTATTGGAGTCTAGATCACAAATGTGACATAAATTGACCTTTAACGCTAATTTAGGAAGATATTCACTAATATACATCATGTTTTGGTATACCATATATCCCTCCACCATAGTTCACGCTCGGGACGTTCTCGTTGTCTTACCAAACCCTTCAAAAATTTCAAGTGCCTTTCAACCATCCACATGGACCTTGAGTGTACAGGTCCACACAATTCAATCTCCTCAATTTGGTGTATGAGGCAGTTTTCTTGTGCATTGGAAAACGCTGAAGGTAGATGCTTCTACATTCCACACATGAGATGAGGAATTTCTCTCCTCCAATACTTTATATCTTCTTTATGTATTTCTTTAGATGACAACCATCTACAAGTGATGCAAACCAATCATGAGATTTAACAAAAAAAACATTATAAATTACATAACATGAATTAGTGCACAAAAATCAAATATAAGTTCTACAATGAATTAAACAAACACTAAGTGCATGCAAAAAATCGCTACTTACCTCATGTATTTCCTGAGATTATATATAAATTGTTTGACATTGTTGTCGAAGTTGTCCGGGAGAGAGAGAGGTAGAACATATTGTAACAATATACAAATCGTTTCATTTTTTTTACAAAAAGTAGACAAAAAATACCAACAATATGCACTAGAATAAAAAAACATACCAATATGCATACCATAATAATTACCTTCATGAAGATATGCCAATCATGCGTTTTCCCCCCCGCAAAATCACCTTTTTTTGTTATGATATTCTTCATGTTCGAACAAAATCCGGTGGGAAATTTAATTTTTCGCATGACTTCTTATACAACATTACTTTGCTACTCCGTTAACATCCATGGAAGTGAGTTTATATTAATTTGGTCTCCATTTCTATGAAATTGAATGGCATATTTCATTGCATGGTTTCCTTCTTGAATGTCATTTCAAATTTTGACAATTTTTTCTTTCTCACTCCTTCCATCCAATATTCCCCATAATGTTTCAGTCACATTCTTTCTTATATGCATTGTATCAAACATATGAGCAATTTGCATGTGCTCATAGTAGGAAAACCTATTGAATTGTTTAGGATAACTTTTCATTCCTCGTGGAATCCCATTAATGCCTTCATGATCACGACGGCCATCATGAATCATAATTTATAAATAAATTACATAAATCAATGTCAATTACAGTAAACAACAAACAATAAAAAAATTACATAACATTTCATATATGATGATTCATATGTACCTTGACGATTTATATTATATTACAACTTCCATAGGTGAGGTGTCATTCTATGTGGTTTTAATGCAGTCTCTTGCTTCCCATTGAACAAATTTTTTTTAGTAGTTCGATACATATGATTCTTAGAGAGGAAGTGCCTATACTCATCAAACACCTCCTTTCCTAAACTTTTTGAACAACAAGATTTGATCTTAGGAGGTCACAAAATGGACATGTAAATTTTTCCTTTATCTGAATACCTACATAAAGAGATGGATTATCTATGTCAATTATAATTATATATAAAATGAATGGATTATTTTAAAAAAACATGCGTGCATAATATATTAGCTAGTTCATAAAATTAAATGCATTTAAAGTGGAACTTATAATTACAAACCGCAAAAATGGGTTAACCCTAGGGCATCATGTATTTTCCATACAAGCATTGCATGGAATTGAAATTTTCTTTGTCGTATTTATCTAGATACGTCATACATAGTGATTCCATTCCATGAATTTAGTAGCTCGTCAATAAGAGGTTCGATATATACATTCATATCTTTAACTTGGTACTTACCTAATTGATTTGAACATATACAATATATAATTATTAGAACCATTTAGATATATAAACCATACACAAGCTAAAAATAAAAAGTATATATATGACATTATGCAAAAAAATACGACAAATGAGATGCCACTATGTTAAAAAAAATGTTGTAGACACATACCTCGAATAATCATTGCCAACATTGTGTGCTCCCTCTTTAATAAAAATCATGGAGGAATGTTATTGCTAATAAAAAAATAGGCCACACCGAGTAAACGGATCTCATCTCTGCAAATGGATTGACACCATCTGCTACCAAAGAAATCCTAAGATTACAAGGTTATTCTTTAAAGTGAGGCCATTTTTCCTCCATATCTCTAAATGCAGACCCATCTGCAAGCATTCGAATAATGTCATCTTGACTTCTGTTCCATGCATGGTAATCCATAAATTGTGCTATGTTTTTGCACCTGAACAGTCGTTGCAAACATAGAATAATGGCAATATAACGAAGATTCTTGCGAGGCACCTTTTTTGTTACTTGATATGTTTGATATCTACTGATATGACATTCCGGACATTCCGTTTCAAATTCATGTTGCTTATAATATATAACATGGTCATCGGGGCATGCATGAATTGCTTCATACTGCATTCCAATTTCTTTCATGATGGTAGATAAATCTCGATATGTGCGAGGTAAAATATTTGATGGTGGTACCAAAAATTCAGTTATCAAGCTACAACAAATTATAATAAAAAACTAGTTAATATAATATATAAATAATATTAATGAAACGCATTTCATCCGTATTAATTTTACTTATGAATTAACAATAAAATTATTAGATGAACAGTAATAACCTTTAGCGCGATCATATATATGTGATGGAATATATTACATACCTTAACATCCGTGTGATTGATGTGTTTTAAATACCATTCATAACCTTCAAGTTCATTATCAACAATATTGCAGAGAGAAGATTTGTGTTGGATCCCTCATGAAGGGGTTCGTATGCCTTCTCAAGAAGAGGTAAATCATGAACATCATCAAAGTCATCATTTTCATGATCATCATCATCATCATCATCATCATCCATTATAACATTAAATGTATCATGGATCAATGTATTTGTACCATCATCTTCAACTATGCTATCAATATGATCATCTTCTTAAATATGATCATTAACTTGTTCTCCATTATTCATAGCTCCATGTTCCCCTGATACTTGTTTTGAAAGCACGTCCTCAGGTACCTGTTTTGAAAGCACGTCCTCTGGGCCATATGCCGTAGGAGGTATTTCCTTTATAATTACATGAAACCATCAATAGATATTAGTTAATATAAGAAATATTAAAATAATACATACATTTACAATAGTAATCAATATAAAGACATATATAATGCAAAACTTACAAATGGACGATATTCATGTCCCCCCTTAGTGTGTCCATGTTCCCTACAATGTTTTCTGGCTGTTGTGATCTTTATTCTTCTCCTTTTAAATACCATGCGTTGACTAGATGGACAATAACATTTCCCATCACCCTTTTTTTTAGTCCATCCCACAATCTAGCAAGCAATTGTCGATTTTGCCTGCCGGAATCAGGAATATTGTTATTTGACATTTTCTCATAAAGAGCTTGAATGAATATTATCGATCTTAAAAAATCAAGCTCCACACTTCACTATTTTTAATCACAAAAACAATTGAAATAATCTTGTGTATTCTTTTACGGAAAATAGTCCATCCAAAGAATATAATTTCCGCAAATCGTCGCTTGTATAGCAAACATGTCGGAATGTTTCCATAATTTATAGTTTTTAAAATTTAAAGTTCGTCGGATATCCGACGATATTGCCATAGTTACCGTTATAATATATATGTCGTATATCTGATGACACTGGTCAGATATCAGACAGATATAGTCGGATAACCGATGAGTGTCAGATATTCAACAATGCCAGGTATCAATGAAAAAAAAATTGATCAAAATTCATAATTTTAAAGGTGAAATTCATCGACACAGTCAATTTCATCGGATTTCGTCAGATTTTGGGTTCAAATTTTGTTGTGTGACATGTTTCTTAGTGATCTTGTTAGAGTGTCTCTCGAACAACGACGTGCACTATCTATACAGGCAGAAAATGCGTATGTGTTTTTCTTGTACAAAATGCATACGTGTTTTGTAGTTATATAAGGCGTACGTGTTTTTATCTAATAGCAATCAACAACATTTAAGAAGGTATTTCTATGGCTAACATATCATTGAACTTATGCCCAAATCCCCTATGTCTTAACCCCCTAACACCCCTAACATCCCCCCCTAACTCTTAAATTAGTTCCCCCTCTCTCACTTTACCTTCAACATCTTTGCTTGTTAATAACAAGAATTATAGTTTTACAAAGAACATCAAACCAAAGGGAACAATCTACTTGTAGGTAGAGAGAAACGCACAACCTTCTTAACTTTTTTTTAATAATCCAAGTTACCCTAACACATTGAAAAGATTCTCTTAGGAACCAAATAAAGGATTCAATACACAAATCTCAGACACTGCAAAGGAAAAATTATAGTAAAAAAGTTAAAACAAATAACATTGCAATCGAGGTAATGAACCAACATAAAATTGAAACATGAAAAAACAACTTTTGTATATTGCAGGGGTCCATCAGAAGACTCATGAACTAAACGAAGAATAATTCCATTAGAAAATATCACAAAATAGATTGACCAGATGCTATATTTGCAAATTTGGATTTGCACTTTCTCAAAATGTCATTTTATTTCTTCCTAATCCCCATCCCTCTACACACACACACACACACACACATCCTTATGCCTCCCCCTACCACTAACACCCCCCTAATCTCTCTCTCTCCCCCCCTCCCATATTCCCCCTAATTCATACTAACCCCCTCTCTCACTCCCCTACTCCTCCACCTACACCTAACCCCGACCCCGACCCCCCCTTTTAATATCATAAAAAGAATGAGTCTAGCTCCGTATTTTTACAACAATGAATAGGCAGACAGTTGGAATTGTAAATCTATTGTTATTTTGTAAATCTATTGTTATTGTGATATTGCCACATATAGAACTAATGGGAGTTGTCTCTATGTATATTTCTTTGTGGATTAATCCAATTTGTAGTCTTGCATGGTCCATCAATTAGATAAACTAGTCTCTACTCTCGACACAATTGCATAAGGGGATAAGATCTTGCTTGACACAAATGCTTGCTACATCTTGAATTGAAAAAAAACACTGTAGTAATCCTATATGGATTGTGAGGTGGGGTGGGGTCTAACTACCTCAGTAGAATATGATAGGTTTTCCATACACGTGATTCTGATTGTGCTCATGCAATCATTATATAAGAAAGGTTTACATTTCTTTCAACTTCTCTTTGGAATGATCACAAAACAACATTCACTCATCCTCTGATGCGAACAAAGTTTGGCGGAGCGTCTTACTCGTACTAATACTCCTACGTCTTATTTCTTCAAGTGTTGTGAGGATGATGATGCATCCCATCCATATCTCGCCAGTATTTGATCGTTGTTTCATTTCAGTGAAGAGTGGAATGGTTGAACGCTTCCTTTCCTTGCAGTATGCATGTAGATGCACCTTGTTCCTTGTCGAGTTAGCTTCTGCCCTTTGTTCTATGTGGGTGACCCTGGTTGGTTCATTTTCCTATACGTAGATGGTGTTTTTTGGTTGCTCGCTGACGGTTTTCAGTCTCGACCCTTACCACTGTGCCTTCCTTGCCACCTGACGCAAAATTTATGTTCGTATGCCATCTATAATGGACAAAACAACCGCATATATCCTACTGGTGTTCTACTGTTTCTTTTACCAAAATGCTCCTTCCTTGGATGATTTACCTTAGCGTGGGAATGTTGCGTTCATTTCTGGTTGCAGGTCTATTGGTTATCTCTCTTTACGCTCGAGCATCTCTGTGTTCTGGCATTATTCAAGCCCTTCTATCTAAAGCGGACTAGGATTGCTCATTGGGTCAGATTGGAGCAGTAAATATATTATTCATCGTGTAAACAAGTGACTATTACAACCAGTTAATCCATTTCATATTCGATAATATCTAGCTCTTTTTAACAGTCAAATAGTACAGTCGGGTCCTCAGCTCTGTGAGCCGCCCAGGCTATGCAAGGGAAGTAAAGATGATAGGTTTATTGAAAAAATATAATTCACCATAAAGTGTTAGTTACATTACACACTAAAGGTCCCCTCTAGACTCTAAATGAGACCAAAAGAGAAAAAACACTTGAAGTTAATCAGCATGCCCAAAACTTGGTTAAATGATCATTTCTTTTGCAAACTTTATGAAAATTTCACCCGTCGAGCTTCATTAACCACACGCAAGGAATTTTTCTTGACTTTTTTTTCAAAATATACAACAAAAGTAAAAATTTAGTATATCTTCAACACCAACTTGTTACATTCTTGTACTAAGCATTACCCAAGACAAAAAAAGAAAAATAATAGGGTTCTCATATAAATGTTCGTGGTTAAAAAAGTTGTAATAGGGAATTTGGGAACACGCTTATGTAGGAAAGCAACACATGTATATGTTATTCAAAACATAAATAGTTTTCTTTTAAACCAGCCTTGGTGCCTTCTTAATCACCACAAAGTCTACCCAATAAGATTTCAAAAAGATGTTTATGCACTTTAGAAATGCACACATTTTAATAATGGGCACACATTAATAATGAATGCATGTTTCATAGCGCACATGTGTGGTTTTTAACATTAAAACAACACATTAAAAAAGTAAAGTATATAAGAAATTACCTCCCTAATGTATATAGTCTTTTAGTATTATAAGTCTACAACCTTTTACTTTGACATATATGTTATGTTCTTTTTATTTGTTACATAGTTGGAAAGATATAGAAAGAATCTACAATTATCTTATGAACAAGAGCTGCATGCAGCTTAGTCCCTACCATTTAATTTAGGAAAATAAAAATAGAAAAGAAGAAATTATTCAAAAAATTTAAATAAAATAAAATCTAAATAAATTTATATATAACATAAAAATCATACTTCTACCAATCTATATTAAATGTTAATATTTAAAATTTTAAATATGTTAAAAATTAAGACTTGGGCAATTTGGATTATAATTTAAATAAAATAAAATTTAAATAAATTTATATATGACATAAAAATTACTCCTACCAAACTAAATGAAATGTTAATGTTTAAAAATTTCGCCATGGGAAACTCTCGTCAAACTCTGACATAAAATAGTTTCTCATGTCAAACTATTTTTTGGCGAAAAAATTTTGTTGTATATAATGCCAATAAATTAGAACATATATATCTCTCCAAGAAATGTCATTCAATGCTGCTATCAATCTTCCATTGATGTTATATAAACTACATATTCTATCGAGGTAGAGAAAATTGAACATGTTTTTTAGAAGTCACATAAGAACTTATTGAGGAAAAGATCAATGTCCTATAGCCTAGAAGCTTGAAGGTTGAAACAATTTCTAACTAAAATACGGGTGCTAACAATGGCTAACTACATACAACATTGTAAAGCTCTGCAATCTAGTTTCAAAGACCCATCTAATTTTTTTTTTCATATGTAGGCTATCGCGACATTTTTTTCAGTTGTAATCAAAATGCTAGTCACCTATTACATATGTCCATTTCAATTTAGTTTTCATTTCTCCAAAAGAGGGCAAGGTAAATCCTCTATCATATTTGCTAAAGCAAATATATAGCAATGTATGGCATAATTGATCTAAAGATTTCACATGGGCTATGTTGGAACAAAGAGCACTAGGTAAAAAATACCTGGCCAAATTCATATCTACCTCTGTATAACACGAATATGTTAATCTTTAAAAATATGTTAAGCCTAGTAGAATTTTAATCCATCCAAAAGGAGAGAGAAAAAACTCCAGGTCAAATTGCCCAGTGGAACAAATAGTATTGTATGACATGATTGGTTCGGAGGAATTGTATGTGGCATCTTCAAAATGCAACCGAAGAAACTACATGTTGAAGTTGATTCATGGATGTGGAAAAAGGCAAATTGCCCTATGGGTGGAAAATGTATTTGAGGGAAAAATTAGTTGTTTAATTATTTGAGAGAAAATTTTATTGCTATGTTCTCGAAGAGATATAAATACAAATAAATTCAACTTAATATACCTCATATTGCTTGTTAAAAACATGGAATTGCACTCTATCTCTATTCATTTTTTCAAAATAACAAAGCATAAAGGAACATGTATTTTTAAAATATTAAATTGAATACATTGATTAAAACTAAACTTTATAATAATAAGATATGCATATATCATTTATTTATAAATTTATCTTTTAATAATAATAATAAAATATTTTTTAATTATAATTATCAATTTATATTATAATTATACTTTTAAAATATATTAATATATATTTATTCTTTGCATTATCCATTACCAATAATTTATAATAATAATAAAAAAAATTAAAAATTATGTAATTTTTCTTTACACAAAAAAAATGGTTTCATGGAGATTTTAATCTACAAAGTTCGCGACGTGCACGTAATACATAGACTATGAGGTTATGACATCACATGTTTCATAATTTCATTATATTTGTTTATAAACCATTAATACAATTTTTAGAAGTTTTTGAGTTTTTTTAAAAGTTATTATATTAAAATATTTAAAAATAATACTAAATGGTTTTTTAATTAATTAGTTTGGTAGGTTAGTTCAAGTGGTAAAAATTAAAAAGTATGTAATTTTTCTTTACACAAAAAATGGTTTCATGGAGATTTTAGTCTACAAAGTTCGCGATGTGCACGTAATACATAGACAATGAGGTTATGAGATCAATGTTTCATAATTTCATTATATTTGTTTATAAACCATTAATACAATTGGTAGAAGTTTTTGAATGTTTTTAAAAGTTATTATATTAAAATATTTTAAAATAATAATAAATGGTTTTTTAATTAATCAGTTTAGTAGGTTAGTTCAAGTGGTTGATAGTGGTTGATTGTTGTAATTGTAAGTAGAAAATTTTGAGGTCAAATCTTTTGATGACTATGAAAGGCCTCATTTGATTAAAGATTAAAGATTATATACACAAACATTGTATAGCCTAGCCTAACATCACATTGGTTTAAACTGATTAGACAAATATGAAAGACTGCATTGGGACACAAGATTGGCATATATAAAAATATTTTGTAAAAATCAGAGGGCGTTTACATCACATCTTATATATAAGCAAACAATAAAGAAATAAGAACATAAATGATGTGCTACTAGAGTTCCAATTTCAAATTCTATTCTAATTATGTTTTCATTGATTCACTGCAAAAGCAAAGAAACTGACAAGCTTGGTTGTTCATAGGTAGGCCAAAGGACAAAAGAAAATGGAAACTCTTTCAACGGACCATTGACAAAGCCATGCCTAGCACAAGAGATCTATTCTAACTATTTGTTTGCTCTATGAACATACTTCACTCTTTTTAAATAAATCAATAAGAACACCATCACGACTATCATAATATAAAGCAATGGAAAAAACACATTGATAAAGCAATAAATATATGATCAGATTTATTCAATTGAAAACAAGCATATGGACAATCATATTGATGGGCTGGTGCAAGGTAATGATACCCAATTATGACATGTTAGTTGCAATGACATTCTGGAAAAACAGAAATATTATCATTAAAAGCAATTATTAGAGGTACCTACAAAACTTTTTCCGATTAGGTGTAAAAAGATGAAACGTAGAAAAACAGATGACCTTCCAGAATATATAACTTTTATTTATGGAAAAGTGGTATAACCACCCCAAAATGTCATTATTCGGAGATTGGTATGTTATTTGTTTTCTAAAACATAATGCACATGTTTTTGTTGACCTACCTATTTGCTATGTAAATTTTCAATTTATGAGAAAAAAAATATGTAGAGGCGTATGCAACAGACAAATATTTTGTGGAGCTATTTTTCCAAAATTTTAAAAGTTAATTTTATATTTTTTTTAAATTACCAAAGTCAGTGAAGCCCTAAAAGGACATGGTCAAGTTTTAACCCACCATATCATGGTCTAAAAATAATCAAAATGCATTTTTATTTTTTTAGGTTGTAGGTATTTTCATGCTCTTATGTGGGTTCTTTTCCGTTTTCGAAATAGGTAAGCCAATCAAAAGTTATAGGCCAGATAAACGACCTATGTTTTTTACCAATTTGACATGAGTGCAGTTTAAAATGAATTAAAAATAGAGAACAACAACAGATCTATTAAAAAATTATATATTTGGAATCTGCACACAGAGCTTGACAAGTGTGTGCAATTTCGTCTGCAGTGCACTTGTGGAGCTTATGCAGAACTAGCTGTGAAAAATAGGAAGTTGCAGCGTTTGATGTGTTTTGCCATAAATCATAGATAAATCAGACTGAGCCTAAAGGTGCAGTCTGAAGCTAATTCCAAGCCTGCAAGGGCGCCAAAAACAATTTGAATTCATACACGCGTGGGTGCAAATAGGTGCACATGCGTAAGTATGCGCACGCGTCCATAGAAGCGCGCATGCATGGTTGACGATGATGGATACATAAAGTTGTCACGGGGATACATAAAGTTGATGAAGATGTGATGATGAAGAAGATGATGATGATGGAGATGTTGATGAGGAAGGGGGAGATGACAATGATGATGGAGATGTTGATGAGGAAGGAGGAGATGACAATGATGATTAAGATGTTGATGAGGAAGGGGGAGATGACAATGATGATTAAGATGTTGATGAGGAAGGGGGAGATGACAATGATGATGAAGATGTTGATGATGATGATGATGATGATGATGAGATGATGGTGACAATGGTGATGAATATGATGATGATGATGATGATGAGATGATGGTGACAATGGTGATGAAGATGATGATGATGTTGATGAAGAAGATGGTGATGAGGATGATGATGACGATGATGAAGATGATGATGATGCTAATGAAGAAGATGACGATGATGGAGATGTTGATGAGGAAGGGGGAGATGACAATGATGATGAAGATGTCGATGATGATGAGATGAGGATGATGATCATGATGGTGATGAAGAAGATGATCATCATCATCATCATCATCTTCATCATCATCATCATCATCACCATCATCATCGACATCTTCATCATCATTGTCATCTCCCCCTTCCTCATCAACATCTCCATCATCGTCATCTTCTTCATTAGCATCATCATCATCTTCATCACCCATCGTCATCATCATCAACATCTTCATATCCATCATCATCATCTTCTTCATCCTCATCACCATCACCATCACCATCACCATCATCATCATCATCATCATCATCATCGTCATCTTCAACACCATCATCATCATCGTCACCACCCTCTTCTTCCTCATCATCATCAACATCTAGGTCATCATCTTGATCGTCAACGTCAAATCAACATCATCATTATCATCCTCATCATCACCATTGATGTTGATGATGATGATGATGTTGATGATGAGTACGATGACCATCAACATCATCATCATCTTCATCATCGTACTCATATTCATCATCATCCACCACCACCATCATCATCATCATTGTCATCTTTGTCATCACCCTCTTCCTCATCAACAACATCTTCGTCATCATCATCATCATCATCATCATCACGATAGGAAGATGATGATGAAGATGTCAATGATGAAGATGATGATGAAGGTGGTGATGATGAGTATGATGAGGATGATGAAGATGATGATTATGATGATGAATACAATGATGATCATGACCATGATCATATGATGATGATTATGATGGTGAGGATGACGAAGATGGCGATGATGATGACTAATGAAGATGATGATGACGAATATGATGATTTTGATGGTCATGATGATGCTGATGATCATATTCATCGTACTCATATTCATCATCATCGTACTCGAATTCATCATCATCCACCACCACCACCACCACCACCATCATCATCATCATCATCATCATATCATCATCATCTTCATCATCCGCGTCCTCACAACGACGATGATGATGATCATGATGAGGAAGTTGATGATGATGATCATGTTGTTGATGATGATGATGTGATACATATTCCTCATCATCTTCATCATCATCATCATCGTCTCCAAATTAGTAATCATCATCATCGTACTCATATTCATCATCATCTTTGTCGACGACGATGATACGAAGATGTCGATGATGATGATGATTATGATACGAAGATGTCAACGATGATGATGATGATACGAAGATGTCAATGATGATGATGATGATGACAAAGATGTCGATGATGATGATGATTATGAGGAAGATGGAAATGACGAGTATGATGACGAAGATGAAGATGACTAAATTATGATGACAAAGACATTGATGATCATGACCACGATCATATGAGGACGATGAGGATGATGAGGATGATGATGATGATGATGATGATGGTGATGATGATGACTAATGAAGATGATGATGATGAATATGATGATTTTGTTGATGATCATATTCGTCATCATCATCATCATCTCCATCATCGTACTCATATTCATCATCATCCACCATCGTTATCATCATCACCATCACCATCATCATCGTCATCATCATCATCATCATCATCATCATCATCCTTGTCCTCACAATGATGATGATGATGGTGATGATGAAGTTGATGATCATGATCATGGTGTTGATGATGATGAAGATGATGATGAAGATGATCATGATGATGAGGATGATGTGCTGCATATTTGTCATCATCTTCATCATCAACATCATCATCATCTCCATTAGTCATCATCACCATCTTCATCGTCATTGTCATCATCATCATCATCATCATCATCCCTAGCCCCACAATGATGATGATGATGAAGATGTCGATGATGATGACTAATGAAGATGAGTATGACGACGAATATGATGTTTTTGCTGATGATGATGATCATCATATTCGTCATCAACATCATCATATTCATCATCGTACTCGTATTCATCATCATCCATCATCATCATCATCATCATCATCATCATCATCATCATAATATCATCATCATCTTCATCATCCTCATCATCATCCGTGTCCTCACAATGATGATGATGATGATGATGATGACGATGAAGTTGATGATGATGATCATGGTGTTGATGAAGAGGAAGATGATGATGATGTGCTACATATTCCTCATCATATTAACCATCATCATCATCATCATCATCATCATCTCCAAATTAGTCATCTTCAACATCGTACTCATATTCATCATCATCATCATCTTCGTCGATGAAGGTGATACAAAGATGTCAATGATGATGATGATTATGATACGAAGATGTCAATGATGATGATAATTAGGAGGAAGATGCCGATGACGAGTATGATGACGAAGATGAAGATGACTAAAGACAGTGATGATCATGACCATGATGATATGATGATGATGGTGATGATGATGACTAGTGAAGACGATGATGACGAGTATGATGATTTTGATGATGATCATATTGTTGATGATGATGATCATGTTGTTGATGATGATCATGTTGTTGATGATGATGAAGATGATGATGATGTGCTGCATATTCCTCATCATCTTCATCATCATCATCATCGTCATCATCATCTCGAAATTAGACATCATCATCATCATCATCATCTCAAAATTAGTCATCATCATCATCGTACTCATATTCATCATCATCCACCACCATCATCATCATCATCATCATCATCATCTTCGTCGACGATGATGATACAAAGATGTCAATGATGATGGTGATTATGATACGAAGAGTTCAATGATGATGATGATGATGATATGAAGATGTCAATGATGATGATGATGATACAAAGATGATGACGAAGATGTCAATGCTGATGATGATTAGGGGGAAGATGGCGATGATGAAGATGAAGATGACTAAACACAGTGATGACGAAGACAGTGATGATCATGACCATGATCATATGATGACGATGGTGATGATGATGACTAGTGAAGATGATGATGACGAATATGATGATTTTGATGATGATCATATTCATCATCATCATCATCTTCTTCTTCATCATCGTACTCATACTCATCATCATCCACCATCGTCGTCATCATCACCATCATCATCATCGTCATCATCATCATCACCATCATCCTCATCATCATCTGCATCCTCACAATGATGATGATGACGATGATGATGATGATGAGGAAGTTGATGATGACAATCATGTTGTTGATGATGATGAAGATGATGATGAAGATGATCATGAGGATGAGGATGATGTGCTGCATATTCGTCATCATCTTCATCATCAACATCATCATCATTTCCATTAGTAATCATCACCATCTTCATCGTCATTGTCATCATCATCATCCCCATCCTCACAATGATGATGATGATGAAGATGGTGATGATGATGACTAATGAAGATGAGTATGATGATGAATATGATTTTTTTGCTACTGATGATGATGATCATATTTTTCATCAACATCATCATCTTCATCATCGTACTCGTATTCATCATCATCCATCGTCATCATCATCATCATCATCATCATCATCATCATCATCCTCATCATCATCCGCGTCCTCACAATGATGATGATGATGACGATGACGATCATGGTGTTGATGATGAGGAAGATGATGATGATGTGCTGCATATTCCTCATCATCTTCACCATCATCATCATCATCATCATCATAATCATCATCTCCAAATTAGTCATCATCATCATCGTACTCATATTCATCATCATCTTCGTCGATGATGGTGATACGAAGATGTCAATGATGATGATGATGATGATACGAAGATGATGACGAAGATGTCAATGATGATGATGATGATACGAAGATGTCAATGATGATGATGATGATGATACGAAGATGATGACGAAGATGTCAATGATGATGATGATGATACGAAGATGATGACGAAGATGTCAATGTTGATGAAGCTGAAGATGACTAAAGACAATGATGACAAAGACAGTGATGATCGTGACCATGATCATATGATGACACTGGTGATGATGATGACTAGTGAAGACGATGATGACGAGTATGATGATTTTGATGATGATCATATTGTTGATGATGATGATCATGTTGTTGATGATGATCATGTTGTTGATGATGATCATGTTGTTGATGATGATGAAGATGATGATGATGTGGTGCATATTCCTCATCATCATCATCTCGAAATTAGTCATCATCATCATCATCATCATCTCGAAATTAGTCATCATCATCATCGTACTCATATTCATCATCATCCACCACCACCATCATCATCATCATCATCATCATCTTCATCGACGATGATGACACGAAGATTTCAATGATGATGATGATTATGATACGAAGATTTCAACGATGATGATGATGATGATATGAAGATGTCAATGATGATGTTGATATGAAGATGTCAATGATGATGATGATGATACGAATATGATGATGAAGATGTCAATGATGATGATGATTAGGGGGAATATGGCGATGGCGAAGATGAAGATGACTAAAGACAGTGATGACGAAGACAGTGATGGTCATGACCATGATCATATGATGACGATGGTGATGATGATGACTAGTGAAGATGATGATGACGAATATGATGATTTTGATGATGATCATATTCGTCATCATTATCATCATCTTCTTCATCATCATACTCATACTCATCATCATCCACCATCGTTGTCATCATCACCATCATCACCATCATCTTCATCATCAACATCATCATCATCTCCATTAGTCATCATCACCATCTTCATCGTAATTGCCATCATCATCATCATCCTCGTCCCCACAATGATGATGATGACGAAGATGGTGATGACGATGACTAATGAAGATGAGTATGACGATGAATATGATGTTTTTGCTACTGATGATGATCATCATATTCGTCATCAACATCATCATCTTTATCATCGTACTCGTATTCATCATCATCCATCATCATCATCATCATCATCATCATCATCATCATCATCTTCATCATCCTCATCATCATCCGCGTCCTCACAATGATGATGATGATGATGATGACGAGGAAGTTGATGATGACGATCATGGTGTTGATGATGAGGAAGATGATGATGATGTGCTGCATATTCCTCATCATCTTCACCATCATCATCATCGTCATAATCATCATCATCATCTCCAAATTAGTCATCATCATCATCGTACTCATATTCATCATCATCATCATCATCTTCGTCGATGATGGTGATACGAAGATGTCAATGATGATGATGATTAGGAGGAAGATGGCAATGACGAAGATGAAGATGACTAAAGACAGTGATGATCGTGACCATGATCATATGATGACGATGGTGATGATGGTGATGATGATGACTAGTGAAGATGATGATGACGAATATGATGATTTTGATGATGATCATATTCGTCATCATCATCATCATCTTCTTCATCATCGTACTCATATTCATCATCATCCACCATCGTCGTCATCATCACCATCATCATCTTCGTCCTCACAATGATGATGATGATGATGACTATGAAGATGGTAATGATGACCATGTTGTGGATGATGATGAAGATGAAGATGCTGATGAAGAAGATGATGATGATGTAATACATGTAATACATATGTTTATAATTCAAAATTAAATTAATGTTTTGAAATTAAAATACATATTTGTAAATATACCCCTAAACCCCTAAAAACCTAGAAGCACTTAAATGCACATAGGGATTATGGGTTAGAAGAGGTCCTAAAGGATTTTATGGGGGAGGGCCTCTTTATGGGGAGGGGCTTTAGGAATAACCCGACACATTTATATCTCTTGGGTAATAAATGCGTTGAATGTTACCCACCAAACAATACAACGTTCAGAATGGACGCACACGGGCTAGATGCGCGTGCGCGTCCCTGTTGAAGATAAAATTTAGAAAATCACCCGCGTTCTTTCTCCCACAATTTTTTCCTCATTTTCCCGTTCTCTTCGCTGGTGTCATGCATAGTCCGAAAAGCATTTAAATGGTAGATTGAATTCATACACCATTTGGTGCTTCCTTGACCATTTGGATAGAATACACAACATTTTGGGCTCTATTTTGGCTCCTTGGATTGAATACACACCTCTTGGGCTCTATTTGGATCAATCGAGTGAATACACAATAGTTGGACTCTATTTGGCACCTTGGATTGAATTCTCAAGCTACTTGGACACACATGAAATCTTCTTACATATAGTGGACACATCAAAAGAGCATTTGACATTTGAGGCAAAGAGAAATCATAATCCTTGAGGTATGGTGATAATTTTATCTTGTTAAATGTAGTTCAGTCTTCATTCACTTGTTTGAATGGCATCTATTTTGGGTTTTTCCTCATGAATTGTATGATAGATCTATTTTAGTTTTCTTAATCTTCAACATAGACAATAAAAACATCTTACCAAAAAAAAACTACAAAATGCACCAAGCAATGCTTTCAACCTTTCATGAAGATAATAAAAAAAAATTACTTGCATCACCACCAATAACATTTCATAATCACACTCTTCCATCTAGTAGACAAACATTTGTTGAATTCCTCATGGTTTCACTACAACAACTCACACAAACACCTAGAGAATTGAAAACTATTAGTCTTTTGGGGCTATTTTCCCTCATAGGGAAGTTGCTCCTACTAACATCCCATACCACCATTCAATACCATCCTACCGATTTCCTGGAGGTGTCGTTGCAGTTATATGTAGGGCATTCCCAATAGCTTTTAAGATTATATGAAAACATTCTCACTAGATGTTGTTGTACATAATCAATTGCTACATCAAGCTTTAATAATAATGTGCACATCGAGTTTTAATATCTTATTTGTTGTTCATTCTTGTAGGGGTGATATTTTTGTTTTTTTTTAAAACGCATTGAATATGGGCAATTGACGTAATAATAAAAGAAAGTCTAGAAGGAACCCACTGCCCCCTGAAAAGGCCCATGAGATAAGAGAAAAAGCCAGGTTGTGCATGAAAAACCGTAGAAAGCAAAATGTTAGTGCCTTAGATCCATCAACAAGCAATGACGAAGTGGTTGAAGCCAATCAAATCTTGCCTGTTGTCGAGTATGAAGGAATGGATGGTGGACAAGCTCTTAATTGGAAACCTCCCCAAGAAGAGCACACACATGCAGAACACACTCCCTTGCATGATCAAGTTGTGAACAAAGGGCCACAACAAGACCTTGACGGGACTCATATTTCCTTGCCAACTCCCTTGCCTTGACTATCAAGCGGACGATGCAGAACTCCCAGACGTATTCATGTGGATGGAAGTTCATTTTCAGGAATTGAAGGTAAGATGCCCAAACGCACTATTGATTTCCACTGTAGCAAGATAAAGAAAGAATTTTTTGAATCCAAAACTGATGCAGCAAAATGTCAATTGTTTCCTGCTTTGTTAAAATCACATTGTCTAGCGGATTTTAGGATAATTTTGAGCATAAAGGTAGTTAGAAGTTCAGATGTCAACAATCATGTTGTTAGAAATATACAATCTACATTTAATTTGATTGGAAAAAATTCTCGTACAAAATATTTTAATGCGGCCCGTCATGTACTATCGGAATCGATTGTAGACAAATCCACAAGGCAACGTCGCCTACTATCACACACATGTAAAATCTTTAAAGTAGACAGAAATACTCTTCAAAAGTATTATGCCATTAGAGAAAAACTTGAGACCCCAGGCCAAAAAGATTGTTGGGCCTTTGTTGGTAGGTTACCTCGTTCAGGCATGAAGCTCATTGATGTTGTTAAAGAACTAGTGCAGAAGTTTTGGCATGATAACACTGGACCGTCATTGAATCAAAGAGATGTTTTAAATTTGAGAAAAGGTGTTGGGGGGGGGGTGAACCCCATGTCAAGCACTTCCTTGACACGACACAAACAGAACTCTACAAGAGGTTCAAGAATGAGCACACACAATTGAACTTGGGCCAAAGGTCCTTTGAAAAATGAAAACCCTGGTATGTTAAAATTTGCAATGATTGCAATACATGTTGTTGTAGATACCATGTAGAATTTGAGTACTTTTATGATACATATAGACATATATTTTGTGATTTGCATACTAACATTGTGCATGATTTCGCATCGTTACAACCACCGAATGCATCCAGAGAATTTACACATAGCATAATGTGTCCAAGACCTGAAGGACAAAAATATTATAAAAGATCATGTTTATATGGGACGTGTTCCAATTGCAGTGGATTTGCATTATTGAGCCCCTGCATCCACGCAACCGTGGAGCACGCATTTGGGAGGATATCAATAGAAATGAAGAACTTCCAGTACATAACATATCAAGTAGATAGTTCAAAGGAAAGCAAAAAAATTGCATTGGTGAAGTCACAAGTAATCTAAGTTTGCATACTTTCATACTGTACATGTTGAATTTGTACATATATATTCACATTGAAAATGTCACGTTGTATTAATGCCCTGGGTTTTGTGGCACCAGGTACAAATTTGCAATTTCATGAAGGAATTCTACCAAAAGACCGAGCAGTATGTACAACATGTCCATGTAGCACGATGGCAGGATGAACAGTACAGACAGTGTACAGACACCTTCCCCAATGGCACAATATTGCTGGTTGTGGACTTTGCTAAAAACTACACCCTGCAGCCACAGAATGAGATTCAAAGTCAATACTACCATTCAGACCAAGTTAGCATAATGGTCCATATCACATACAGGCACACACCAGAGAGTAGCAACGAGAGGAGGATAATATTGAAAGAGACCAACTTCTACATCAGTGACGACAGGTGCCATGACCTGCATTACATGCAACATTGCTTCAAAATTTTCTATGATCAACTGAAGGAGAGAGCTATAAAGATGGATCGGCATTGGATATGGTCAGATGGTTGTGCAGGCCAGTTCAAAAATGCACGTGTATTCCAGTGGTTGAGTATTTTGCATAAGACTTGTGATGTGCTGCATGTGTGGAACTATTTTGAGACCGTTCATGGAAAGGGAGAGCACGACGGTGTTGGTGCATGTCTCAAAACTGCCCTATGAAGGGAATAGATGAGGTGCACGAGAAACCCTCATATTCAGGATGCAGAAACCATAGTTCAATGGTGCTCTGCAAAAATGTCAGATCAAACCACGGAGAAACACATACCAACAGGTAAAGGACATGTTGTCAGAATTTTCTGGCATGTAGTTGATATAGACCGATCGCGTTCTTATAGTTGTAGTACTGTGCAAGGAACTCGTGGATTTCATTGAGTTCGAAGCTCAAACAACCCCTTATTTGAAATATGGATGTGAAAACTTACTTGCTTTTGTGGGCCTTGCAGCAGTTGTGAATCGGATGAATGAAAATCAATGGATTGGGTTGATGAATGGGATCATGTATCACTTGTAGTGGACCCATGTGCAGTTGTTGAAACAATCCAGTTAGAGGAAGGCCAGTCCTCTATTTTGAATGAATATGATCATATATCTGATCTAGTACAGCCAGGTAAACATTTTTGCATGCATATCCCGGTTCCCTCCTTGATTATATGTAATTATCCAAGTTATCAAACCACTACTTGTTGGAATATGACTGTAAAATGCATCTTTGCAGGACACATCTACGCAGTTGTCACCCCGACAGATAGTGCAATTGGGACGAATTATTGGTTGGCACGATGCATCCAGGGGAATCAAACCCTCCTCGCATCATTAACGGATAGTGAAGGCATTACCTTTCCCACTAGCTCGATGGTTGTTCAGGGGGAATATCTTACAATGGATGGAAAGGGACCAAAGAGTAATGGCTACACATACACGGATTATAGACCAGGTTCGCGGGTGTATCACTTTACGCACTTGATCATTGGTACAAACATCCAACTACAGACAATGTCAATGAATTCATCAAACAAGGTATGCTACTTACTATCTCATGCAGAGCACGAGAGGTTGTTTGAGACAATAAAAAACTGAGAGGATCCAGAAGGCCTAATTGATTGAGGTACATAGTATAGTAATGATGTGATTGTTTATTCATGCATGTCCAAAGCTATTCATGTTAGATAGTTTATTTGATATCGCTATCTTATATCGTTTATGTGATGTTTGAGTTATGATTAAGTTATGATTTATAGCCATGTCATTGTTTATTCATGCATGATCAATGTTATTCATGTTAGATAGGAATTTGATATCGTTATCTTATATCGTTTATTTGATGTACATGAGTTCTGATTAAGTTATGATTTATGTGAATATGTATGTGGTTCATGTGTTGCAACAACTTCCATATTGTCTTGAGCTACTTCATCATCTCCTTGAGAAAATTTGATGGTAGTACAATGATAAAATTTGATGAAATTCCATCCATGAATTTACCCTCCATTTTTATAGGAAAAAGTATATTCAATAAATTCCAACATTGCCAAGTCAACCTACGATTTTGTTTTGGTAGTACAATGATTTTTTTGCTCAAGATTTTGGTTCTATCTACAATGACTAACTCCCAATAGTTCCCATCTTTTTTCCCTTTCACTCTTATTATTTTTATCCTCTCTTTTTCATAAACATTGTGCACTTTTGGACTTGTATCATTTCACATTTTCAAATTATTTATTCACATCTCCTAGGTTCCTTGAAAATATCACTTCACATAGCCTTTACCTATTTCACATTCCCCATTATGTTGTGTTCAACATAATTACAAATGTCTACGGAAAAAGGAAAATTATGGCATTTATGATATAACACCATTACTCTTTAAAATATGATGTAGCTAGAATACTTAGTGAAGGAACATAACTGAATATGTCGTAAGAACTTTCATAAAATGATGGCAATGATCCCTCTAGTCCTTTAACCTTATTTCCTCAATTGGATAAATCATTTGGACCTCTATTGAATTTCCTTTTCCCTTAAATATTGAGTAACTTTTTTCTTGCAATATTCAACACATTTTCAAAGAGGTTGTTTTGTTTGCTTGAGTTCCTTTAAAATATCACTTTGCGTTACCTTATCCCACTGCACTTCCCTCCATCTATGTTTTGTATTACTCTTGATGTCAACAAGGATGTCACGGAGCAACAACAAACAACCCAAGAAATGAAACAATCCTTTATCATTTAGTGAACTAGGTCTGGTGACAATCGGGAATTCCACAGTGCACTTGATTCTCAGTAGTTTCAAAATTATGTTTAATGTTTTGAGAAGTAGTAATTTCGCTAGGAGAGTATATTATACTTTATACTTGTAGGATAGATAGGTATAGAAATAAAATCTTGAAAACGACAACAACAAGGTGACATCGGGAGGATTTTGCAAAGTTGACCCCCGTGTGCAAAAATTGCACACTCCCTCACTGAGCAAAACCCTAGTTTCCAAGATGGACCTGCAAGGTGACACCCGGGCCAAAGCACCAGAGGGGGGGGGCACCCCTAGCACTATCTTGATGTCCTGAATCCAATGGAGCTGACGTTTTGTCGATCGGAGCCACGGTCTTCATTCTATGGTTTGTTCCATATCGCATCCAAAAGGCCTTCACGAACACCCGTTGGATACCTACCGGGGCATAGAGATCCAACCGTGCAGAAAAACCTGGTTTCGGGGAGTCCTGCAAGTGTGTCTAGAGAGGTTCCGGCTGGGAATGCTAAACACAAAGTGCTCGGGGGAGGATTTTGCAAACTTGACCCCTGTGTGCAAAAATTGCACACTCCCTCACTGAGCAAAACCCTAGTTTCCAAGATGGACCTACATGGTGACACTTGGGCCACAGGACTAGAGGGGAGGGGCACCCCTAGTACTATCCCAACGTCCTAAATCCAACGGCGCCGACGGTTCATCGATCTGAGCCACGGTATTCATTCTATGGCTCGTTCCGTCTCGCATCCAAAAGGCCTTCAGGGACACCTGCTGGACACCTGTCGAGGCCATAGAACTCCAATTGTGCAGCAAAACCGGGTTCCTGGGAGACATGCAGGTGTGTCTAGGATGGTTCCAGCTGGGAACTCTAGCCACAAGTGCCCGGTGGACAATTTTGCAAAGTTGACCCTCGTGGGAAAAAATTGCACACTCCCTCACTGAGCAAAACCCTAGTTTCCAAGATGGAGCTACAAGGTGACACCTGGGAAACGGGACTGGAGGGGGGGGGGGATAGCACTCTTCCGATGTCCTGAATCCAATGGAGTTGAGGGTTTTTTGATTGGATCCATGGTCTTCATTCTATGGCTCGTTCTGTCTCGCATCCAAAAGGCCTTTAGGGACACCCGTTGGATTCCTGTCAGGGCATAGAGCTCCAACCGTGTAGCAAAACCTGATTCCGAGGAGTCCTGCAAGTGTGTCTAGAGAGGTTCTGGCTGGGAATGCTAACCAAAAAGTGCCCGGGGGAGGATTTTGCAAAGTTTACCCCAGTGTGCAAAAATTGCACACTCCCTCACTGAGCAAAACCCTAGTT
Organism: Larix kaempferi; assembly: GCA_027924585.1. Lineage (NCBI taxonomy): Eukaryota > Viridiplantae > Streptophyta > Pinopsida > Pinales > Pinaceae > Larix > Larix kaempferi. The sequence goes on from BSBM01001167.1 coordinate 232,707, forward strand.
TCCAAGATGGACCTACATGGTGACACCTGGACCACGAGACTGGAGGGGAGGGGCACCACTAGCACTATCCCAATGTCTTGAATCCAACGGCACTGATGGTTCTTCGATCCGAGCCACGGTCTTCATTCTATGGTTTGTTTCGTCTTGCATCCAAAAGGCCTTCAGGGACACCTGCTGGATACTTGTCGGGGCCATAGAACTCCAATTGTGCAACAAAACTGGGTTCTGAGGAGACATGCAGGTGTGTCTAGGATGGTTCCACCTGGGAACTCTAGCCACAAGTTCCCAGTGGATGATTTTGCAAAGTTGACCCCCACGGGCAAAAATTGCACACTCCCTCACTGAGCAAAACCCTAGTTTCCAAGATAGAGCTACAAGGTGACACTCGGGACACAAACCAGAGGGCGGGGGGGGGCTAGCACTATCCTGACATCTTGAATCCAACGGAGCTGACGGTTTGTTGATCGGAGCCACGGTCTTCATTCTATGGCTCGTTCCGTCTCGCATCCAAAAGGCCTTCAGGGACACCCGCTAGATACTTGCTAGGGCATAGAGCTCCAACCGTACAGTAAAACCTAGTTTCGGGTAGTCCTACAAGTGTGTCTAGAGAGGTTCTGTCTAGGAATGCTAACCATAAAGTGCCCGGGGGAGGATTTTGCAAAGTTGACCCCCGTGTGCAAAAATTGCACTCCCTCACTGAGCAAAACCCTAGTTTCCAAGATGGATCTACATGGTGACACCCGAGCCATGGGACTGGAGGGGAGGGGCACCCCTAGCACTATCCTGACATCCTGAATCCAATGGAGATGATGGTTTATCGATCAGAGCTATGGTCTTCATTCTATGGCTCGTTTCGTCTCACCTCCAAAAGGCCTTCAGGGACACCCGCTGGATTTATACAATCTCTGTTTTATGAGAAACTGACCTTAGAACTACTCTTAGCAATGACAACTAATCCTTAATTGTTCACAGAAGCTCGGACAATACTCCCTACTTTTAAACGCATTCTGGAGAGAGCAAGAGGACAAGTTCATCAAAGCGATTTCATTCATCTATATTCTCATAATGTACACATAGTCCATCCTTATCTTGATAAACAAGAGTTTTATAATAGCTTGAATGTTTTGGGCATGGTTATCTCCCTATATTTGGTTGTTTGATTGGTTGACAAGATTGCCTGAAAATCTATACGTTGAAATTGTTTGTTTTATTGCTGAAAAATGGAAGGGATTTTCAAGTCACCTGCAAAACGCTACTTTGTTGAAATATCTAAGTTCTTCCAACAACATAGATTTGGCTAGTGTATCAAATGCTGCCGTCCACACCATAATTTATCTTTCATCAAAGGAGTTGCACATATTATGGCTAACGAAATGGTCTCGGGAGCTTGGAAGTGCCGGCAAATATTATTCCATGCCTGAATCTACCCAAAAGGCAATTATAAATTTAGATCCTCGAGAATGCCTGAATCTACCCAGAAGGAAATTATAAATTTAGATCCTCGAGAAGGTAAGAAACTGTATGAGTGGCTGAATCAGTATCATAAAATTACAGAGCCTTCTATCTCAAAGTTTGCTAAGCGACTCCTGGATGTAGTATCAGACTCAACAGATAGTAAATTTGTTATCACCACTAGAATGGCCCCAGGGTGCCTGACTAGAATGCCCGTAGCACCCGAACTGTGGCTCGGTTCACGAATCCGTCGACTCCGGTAGGTCCAGGACGCCAGGTTTCAGCTAGGGGACCCCCCACAACGTGCCTCGAAGACCTGGAAGCGGTGCCAATGGGCCATCCCAGGAGCTAGGGTTTTGCTCAGTGAAGGCCATTCCAAATTTGCTCAATGGGGCCATTTCTCCTTCGTAGGCCCCCGGGCATGCATGGCCACCATAGACAGGTCCACTATGGCCACGTGGACTTGTGGGAGCCGACGGAATCCAAGTCCACTCGACGGTTTGGGTTCTGTGGCCGCGGAGCAAATGCCCAAAGTGTCCCTAAATGGCCCCGGGGTGCCCGACTAGAATGCCCATGGCACCTGAACCGTGGCTCAGTTCACGAATCCATCGATATCGATGGGTCCGGGATGACAGGTTTCAGCTAGGGGACCACCCATAGCGTCCCCCAAAGACCTGGAATCGGTGCCAACGAGCCATCTCCGGAGCTAGGGTTTTGCTCAGTGATGGCGATTCCAAATTTGCTCAAGGGGGCCATTTCTCCTTCGTAGGCCCCCGGGCATGCATGGCCACCATAGACAGGTCCACTATGGCCACGTGGACTTGTGGGAGCCGACGGAATCCAAGTCCACTCGACGGTTTGGGTTCTGTGGCCGCGGAGCAAATGCCCAAAGTGTCCCTAAATGGCCCCGGGGTGCCCGACTAGAATGCCCATGGCACCTGAACCGTGGCTCAGTTCACGAATCCATCGATATCGATGGGTCCGGGATGACAGGTTTCAGCTAGGGGACCCCCCATAGCGTCCCCCAAAGACCTGGAATCGGTGCCAACGAGCCATCTCCGGAGCTAGGGTTTTGCTCAGTGATGGCGATTCCAAATTTGCTCAAGGGGTCCATTTCTAGTTCGGATTCCCTCGGGCATGCATGGCCACCTGGACCTGTGGGAGCCGACGGAATCCGAGTCCGCTCACCGGGTTGGGTTCCGTGGCCCCGGGGAAAATCCTCCAGGTGTCCAGAGATGGCTCGTTGGCACCACTTTCGGGTCTTCGGGGGACGCTATGGGGGGTCCCCTAGATGAAACCTGCCATCCCGAACCCATTGGAGTCGACGGATTCATGAACCGAGCCACGGTTTAGGTGCCACGGGCATTCTAGTCGGGCACCCCGGGGTCGTTCAGGGACACCTGGAGGATTTTCCCCAGGGCCACGGAACCCAACCCGGTGAGAGGACTTGGATTTCGTCACCTCCCATAGGTCCACATGGCCATTGTCGACCTGTCCACAATGGCCATGCATGCCCGGGGGCATCCAGACAAGAAATGCCCCCCTTTAGGAAATTTGGAATGCCCATCACTGAGCAAAACCATAGCTCCGGAGATGGCTCGTTGGCACCGCTTCTGGGTCTTCAGGGGATGCTGTGGGGGGTCCCCTAGCTGAAACCCGCCATCCTAGACCCACCAAAATTGATGAATTTGTGAACCGATCCACGGTTCGGGTGCCACGGGCATTCTAGTCGGGCACCCTGGGATCGTTCAGGGACACCTGGAGGATTTGCCTCAGGGCCACGGAACCCAACCCGGTGAGCGGACTTGGATTCCGTCGACTCCCACAGGTCAACATGGCCATAATGGACCTATCCACAATGGTCACGGACGCTCGGGGGCCTCCGGACGAGAAATGGCCCCCTTGAGAAAATTTGGAATGGCCTTCACTGAGCAAAACCCTAGCTCCGAGGATGGCCCATTGGCACCACTTCCGGGTCTTCGAGGCATGCTGTGGGGGGTCCCCTAGCTGAAACCCAGCATTCTGGACCCGCCGAAGTCGACGGATTCATGAACCAAGCCACGGTTTGGGCGCTACGGGCATTCTAGTCGGGCACCCTGGGGCCATTCAGGGACACTTTGGGCATTTGCTTCGTGGCCATGGAACCCAAACCGGTAAATGGACTTGGATTCCGTTGGCTCCCATAGATACACATGGCCATAGTGGACCTGTCCACATTGGCCACGCATGCCCGGGGGCCTCCGAACGAGAAATGGCCCCCTTGAGCGAATTTGGAATGGCCTTCACTGAGCAAAACCCTAGTTCTGGGGATGGCCCATTGGCACCGATTTTGGGTCTTCGAGGCACGCTGTGGGGGGTCCCCTAGTTGAAACCCGATGCCTCGGACCCACTGGAGTCAACGGATTCATGAACCAAGCCATGGTTCGGGTGCTACGGACATTCTAGTCGGGCACCCCGGGGCCATTCAGGGACACTTTGGGCATTTGCTCCGCGGCCAGGGAACCCAAACAGGCGAGCGGACTTGGATTCCGTTGGCTCCCACAGCTCCATGTGGCCATAGTGGACCTATCCATGGTGGCCACGCACGCCCGGGGGCCTCTGGATGAGAAATGGCCCCATTGAGCGAATTTGGAATGGCCTTCACTGAGCAAAACCCTAGCTCTAGGGATGGCCCACTGCTTCCGGGTGTTCGAGGCACGCTGTGGGGGGTCCCCTACCTGAAACCCGGTGTCCCAGACCCACCAGAGTCGACGGATTCGTGAACCAAGCCATGGTTCGGGTGCTACGGGCATTCTAGTCGGGCACCCCGGGGCCGTTCAGGGACACTTGGAGGATTTGACCCGGGACCACGGTACCCAAACTGGCGAGAGGACTTGGATTACGTCGCCTCCCACATGTCCACCTGGCCATTGTGGACCTGTTATTAGACCAAGTCAGTTAGTAGATTTTCCATAGTGTCGGTTAGGAAAGTGGACAAGTATTGTAATTGGCGGAAGCCTATAAATAGAGGAGAATTGTAAGTGTTAAGAGGAGTCGATAATGGTGGGTGTGGTAGAGCTATATGCGGAGATGAACAGAGATAATGCGGATGTTGTAGAAAGACTTATGTACTGCTTTTGGTTTTCCTAGTGATATAAGGATGATGATTTGGTGCAATCTATGTGTAATGTTGTCAGATGTTCATGTTGTTGCTTATTCTTAATGCCGTTATCTGCTTTCTATTGTTATAATGTGAATGTTGCAATAATATGTTATATGTCCTTATGAACATGCTGCGATTGAAGTAATATGCAATCTCTGTTTCTGGTAATGTTAAATGCTACGATGTGCTAGAACTTCATGATGAATGTTTGGAATTGATGTTAGTATCACATTGCCACAACTTGCCTGATCCCTCGGCGGAAACATGGTTCCGTCTGCTCTTCCTGGACGCCTTGGGTGAGACCTTATCCGCACTACAGGTGTTGCTGGGTGGGCTCAAACCTGCCCGGGCCGGTGCCCAGGGATATTGTGGTATGGGTCGATAGTTGGTGGACCCCTGTCGACTGTGAGGTCGTGATCGGGTCAACACTTCTGCATCTGGTACTACGGGAATTCCTGTGAATCCGTCAGGTGATGTCGATCGACACACCGCTCCTCCCACTCCTAGGGATGTTGGAGAGGGAGTTTCACCCCCACATGTCACTCTTTTAGGTTTTGGGTCGAACCCACCCCTGGATTCAAACTCATTTGGTGGTACATACTCACACGATTTCCGATATGGGATGCCAGATCTTAATGATATGACAAATCCTTCGACCACGAATCCTTTCTCATTTCGTATGCCCATTTTTATTATGGTTGTTACCTCCACTATGTTCGGTAGTCATGCCAATTCTACCCTTGGTATTGGGGGAACCGTTATTTCTGGGGGCACTGCACCCTATTTTTCTCCATTTCAATTTGGGATTGGTCATATCCCCTCAGCTACTACAGTCATTGGGGGAGGACCATCTCCCAGGACTACCCCTAATTTCGGTGGGAATACTTCTCATAATGCGGATCATATTCCACAATTTAACACACATGCCTCTACGCATATACCCATTACTACAACCATGTTTTCTAACATGCATGTCCCTCCTAACATGGGAGGTGGGAACATACCCCTTACTTATGGTCATAACTCGACTACTCCTGCTATGACTAACACTTATATGCTCCATAATTATGGTGGTAACCCTTATTGCAACGCAGCTGGTTCTGGCCCTTATTATAACCCTCCTCACTATGGTGCTTACAACACACATATACCTCCATACCCTTACACGGGTCAGGTTGGGGGTGGTTATCATCCATATGGTCATGGTCATGGTTTATATCACCCTTCAGGTCCACAAATTCAGCCTCTTTTGGGAGCTTATAATCCAACTTCACAGCCACAGCTCTCGTTTCTTGCTCATTTGAATCTATCAGATCTTTCGAAGCTCACAAATGATCTGGTGTGTCACGATCCTACTTGGCCTCTAGTCCCTACCAAAATCCCTTCTGACATTACGAAGTTCGAAGGGAAGAATGGTGAGGATCCGGGTGAACATGTTACGACTTCTCACTTATGGTGCTCCTCGAATTTGTTAAATCATGACTCTATTCGTTTGAGACTATTTCAATGCACCCTCACGAGGGAAGCCACGAAATGGTACATCGAGTTGCCTGGGGGAACTTACAGGGGTTTTAATGAGATAGCCTTGGTTTTCCTAGATCATTTTCAGCTGCCAGTTCACTACGACACCAGCACCGAAATTTTATCTACCTTTTGCCAGAACAAATCCATGCACATATTTGATCGTATTCAAGAGTGGCGTCGACGGAAGAGGCTAGTGAAAGCCAACATTCCTCCAGAGTTTCTGTTGGAATGGTTCCTTAAGTCTTTGCTTCCCTATGTTTCAAAGGACGATTCAGTGTCCATCATTACAACTGAGGAGCAAGCTATATACAAATCCCAAAAACTAGACCTAGTCTACGCTCAGTCTGGTATCCTGTACGATATTATTCTTGACGCACCGTGCTCACGTCATGAGCCCAAGCCTATTCCTGGACCACATGCTGATGGAATTGTTGGATCCATGAGTATTCGACCCATAGATTTGGTTACAAATCAAATGAAAAATTTATCTATTAGCCAATCTACCCTCGGACAGGATCATGCCTCGTCCGCTTCCACCCAATCGTCCGATGTCCATTCTATACAATCGCTGAACCCATCAGGTAATCAACAACCTAGTGGAAAGAAGAAGGGGATAAAAAATCGTAAGGGTGGAAACAATGGAAGTAATAGAAATACTACTATAAAAGAGAACGCCAACCCTCCTTGGGATGGATAAAATGCTGGCGGGGACCGTAAGCCGAGATGTAAGGTGAAATTCCCTTACAAGCTTTGCAGGGAAGATCACCTTACCCACTTGTGTCCTTGAATTAAAGAAGCTTCGAAGCATCTAGCACAGAGCCCAACTGTGTTGAAAGATCCCCTTCCGCATCATCAGAATATGGCTTCGAGTGCTTCCATTGCTAGCTATGGGACTAACGAAACTTCAATGTCCTCTTCTCATGCCAGTGGCTATGGATGCATGAACATGGTTAAATATGAGGTTAGTATTTCTACTCACCAATGCGACTATGGTGCACCACAACCGAATATGGGGAACGAGCCCCCTCCTCCTGACTCTCCTTTGCATATCGAGAAGCCCACTACTATGCCACAGATACCGAAAGGTGTTCTTAAGCGCTCTGTGCATAATCCTAATTCCTGAGCCCCCCAGAACTACTCCATTATAGAAGATTTGGGCCAAACTGTGTGTGCCATGTCGTCTCTTGAGGTTTTACAGGCATGCCCTTCGCAGTAGAATGCCCTTTTGTGTTCTTTGGGAGTTCAGGATCAGGGTAGCCCTAACATGATTAAATTTGACACTAGTGATATCCAACCTCGCTTTCCTTATCATGTGGCTTTTCAATTCCATGTTAGGTGCTTACAGAAACTTGTTAAACGTACGGTGGTTGATGAAGTTGCTTCCACCTCAGTGATGTCGTTGGATTGTTGGAAAGCTCTTGACTCTCCTCCCTTGTCAAAATCTATGACCATGCTTACTGCGTTCGATGGTCGGTCTTTTAGGCCACATGGTATTCTCCCTTCCCTTGAGGTCCACTTGCATGGGAAATCCGTGCCTATTGAAGTCGAGGTGGTTGATGCGCCCATCGACTACAACCTTCTTCTGGGTAGGAATTGGAACTATGCAATGAAAGTGATCGTGTCCTCTATGTTTAGAGTTATTTGCTTTCCTCATGAAGGAAAAATTGTGACGGTTGATTGGCTAGACTTCTCTAGTTCCAATTCCGTAGCATTGTCGGGAACTGTTATTCCCCAGATCAAAAATTCTCAGTTTGCAATTGGGAATATTGGTGTAGGATTGTATCCATCCTTGACGGGATCATTCGACTTTGTTGCACCAATCTCCTTTATTGGAACCATTTCTGATAGTGCACCTTCCTGATTGAATAATGTACCTTTCTAGACCTCATACTTTAATGATTCATGGACTTTACCATCCATGAGTTCCCCGTCTAGAGACATTTCGCATATTGGAATGGCTATGCCACTATCTGCAACTGAGCTTGCATACCGAGAAATTCAACAAGCCACTGCAGAGCCGGATCTCTCCTCTTCATGGACAGAAGAGGAAGATCCCGTTATGCTTCATGCGTGGGTAGCCGACTCATCTTGCTCGCATGACTGTCTTGATAGTACTTTCCCTTTGGATGAAGCTATCATTGAGGCCATGTGTGGTAGTGAGAGGCCCTGGGAGGATTTGCATCATCGCTCTTATTTTATTCCCAACCTTGATCTCATTGAGCGAGAAGAGTTTAGGATGACTCTTTCCAAGAAGGTTAGTCACCCTGTGGCTCCTTTGGATTCACATGGGATTTACGTGGAGGGGAATATGGCTAATATCTCCCCCACCATACCGATCAACATCTCTCGCACGCACAAAAAGATTGAGAACATTTATATCGGTGTTGATTGTTCTCCCAATGAGATATGCATATACACTGAATTGTTCAAAGAATTTTGGTATGTTTTCGCCTAGTCATATGAGGAGATGCCAGGAATAGACTCTAGCATTGTCGAACATGAGATTAAGACTTATCCCAATGTCAAGCCGGTTCGACAATGCCTTCATGATGTGAATCCTAGGAAGGCATCTGCGATTAAGGTAGAGGTGGAGAAACTACTTAAAGTCCCATGGATAAGAAGCAAGGAACCATTCGTGTATGCACAGATTTTAGAGATCTGAGCCGAGCATGTCTAAAAGATAACTTCCACACTCCATTCATAGATCAAATCTTGGATGCGTGTGCTGGAAGAGAGGTTTTTTAGTTTATGGACAATTTCTCGAGATATAATCAAATCCAGATTAAACCTGAAGATCAGCATAAAACTGCTTTTATATGTCCTTGGGGTACATTTGCATAGCAGAAGATTCCCTTCGGCCTTAAAAACGCCAAAGCTACTTTTCATCCTGCCATGACCTATGCGTTTCATGAGCTTAAGCGTATAGTGGAGGCTTAGTTGGATGATCTTGCTGGCCATTCTCGTAAGAGAGTGGACCACCCCAAGCACCTCCGCCTCATTTTCAAAAGATGTTGGTGTTACAAGATTCGTTTGAACCCCAACAAGTGCATCTTTGTCGTGAAAACGGGTCACCTTTTAGGGTTCATATTTTCCCAAGAGGGTATAAGAGTCGATCCTCTTAAGGTTGAGGGTTGCCTCCCCCGTGTAACTTAATTCAACTTCAGAGCCTCCAAGGGAGAGCCACTTTCTTACGACGCTTTATAGTGAATTATGTTAGTCTTACCAAAGGTTTCGCACGACTTTTAAAAAAGGACACTCCATTTATCTCGGATGAGTGAGCCCAACGGTCTTTCGACGCTTTGAAGAAAGCTTTGGTATCAGCCCCTCTGCTTAGTCCACCCGACTTTGTTAGAGATGTTTTGCTTTATGTGGCCGCATCTCAAGAAACGATTGGTATGGTCTTAGTTCAGGTGGACGATGTGCTCCAAGAGCATGTTGTTTACTACCTTAGTCAAAATTTAGTAGATGCTAAGCTAAGATAATCTCACGTGGAGAAATTGGCACTTGCGACTGTTCATGCAGTCCAACATTTACGACATTACATTTTTCTTAGGAAAACTACTGTCATAGCACATGTCAATCCATTTCAGTTCGTGCTTTCATGACGCCTTATTGGGGGGAAGTATAATAATTGGATTTTTATTCTTCAAGAGTTTGATCTTGATTTTGCTTAGGCGAAATCGGTGAAATCCTTGGTTTTCGCTGAGCTCATGTCAGACTTCCCATGACTTGATGAGGATATCATCCATGAAGACACTTTCGTGGATGATCATTTATTTCTTATCGTGTCAACGAACCCTTGGTATGGAGATATAATCATATATATCCAAACTTTGAAGTTCCCTTCGCACTATTCAAGAGTTGAATGACGACGTGTGAGACATCATGCTAAAGACTATGTCATTATTGGCGACACGTTGTATCATCGGGGAAAAGACTCCATCCTCTGTTGTTGTTTGACTGATGAAGAAGTGGAGTTAGTACTCAATGATTGCCACATCAGGGCGTGTGGTGGTCACTTATCTGGGATTGTGACAGCCCAATGTATTATGCGAGCTGGTTACTTATGGACTTCGATCTTCAAATATTGTATGAACATCATGAAGAGATGTCACCCTTTCCAGGTGTTTTCTCGAAATGTACACTCGCATCCTGCAGCCCTTCATCCGGTCGTCACTGTCGGTCCCTTCACTAAGTGGGGGGTGTATTTCATGGATTGCAAACTAGTTTCGGCTGGGGGGCATCACCATATTATTGTGGCCGTGGACTAATTTTCCAAATGGGTTGAGGCCATGCCTACCGTAAAAGCCGACGGTGCTACTGCATTCCACTTCGTGTTCAATCAGATTATCGCTCGATTCGGTATCCCGAAGGAGATTGTCACTGACCATGGCAGTCACTTCCAGAACCAAATGATGATGGATTTGTCACTCAAGCTTGGGTTTCGTCAAGATCATTCATCTTCTTACTACCCCCAAGAAAATGGTCAGGTTGAGGCAGTCAATAAGTCCTTAAATTCCATTCTACAACGAACCATCCAACAAAGCAAGAGCAATTGGCATATCATGTTATATCCTGCTTTGTGAGCATAATGAACCGCAGTTAATATTGCCACCCGGTTTCTCACCATTTTAGCTAGTACATGGTGGGGAGTCTATCTTGTTGATTGAATGCGAAATCCCTTCGTTGAAACTAGCCATAGAGCTCTTGCCTGAGACCTCAGATGTTGAGCAACGTTTGATCCAGCTTGAGAAGCTTAATGAGCAGCGTTGAGATGCCGTCATGGCTATAGATGCCAACAAATGTCGTGTCAAGGTTCAGTATGATAGGTCTCTCCATCCCCGGCAATATGGTAAAGATGACTTGGTCCTCTTGTATGATCAAGCTAAGGAACCCCTGGGGGTAGGCAAGTTCAACCCCATGTGGCATGGTCCTTACATAGTGAGGCGTGTCCTTGAGAAAGGAGCCTATGAGTTGGAAGCCTACGAGGGGAACTCCTTGAAGGAGCCTAGAAATGGGCTCTACCTCAAGTAGTATTATGCTTGAGCTTCTAGCTTGAGGTGATACTTTTGTATACTATTGTATAGTTGCTTCTGTACATAGTTTAGATTTCTTTTGGTTATCCGGGTCTGCTGAATCGCTTCCATTTGGTTGACAGATGTCAGTGCAATCTCGAGTGTTCTTAGGATTCACAGATGGTGCTAGCTATCATATGTAGCAACTCGCTTCTGCCGCGTGGGTTATTTATTCACCTGACCATCAGATTGTGTCTTCAGGAGGTGCTTGTCTCGGTCCTACATCCAACAATGTGGCTGAGTACAATTTCGTTGTTGAGCTACTTCGAGATGCCATTTCACATGGTATCCAATATTTAGAAGCCCTCCTGGATTCGCAACTGGTTGTGTCTCAATTGAATGGCTGGTATCATCTGAGGGATCCTACATTACTATGGAGGTTCTTAAGGGTAAGACTCTTGGAGCGTCATTTTGTTTTCATTACATACATTCATGTTCCAAGATGTTTTAATCATATATCTGATGCATATGCTAATTATGTCCTAGATTGGAATTTGTCTCATCAATAAGATAAGCACACAAATAAAAATTCATTCATACATTTGTACATACACATATAGTAGAACCGGAGAACCATAGTTTTTTATAAATAACATGTCCAAAGTGTGGTGTCACAGTACAAAACTGGAGCCCGTAGCTCTCAAAAATATACATAGCTGATACAAAAATAGTGATACCTTGGCAATATCTAAGCCCTGCAGGGATGTCACGTTCCCTTCCATCAATCCAGTGCAAGGAAGGAAACATGACCAAACATACCGGGCTTATTTGACAATCCCAACCCCATACATTACTAAGAAATTCATGGATAATTAAAAAAATTTGTGTATGCATATTCATACTTAAACAAACACAGCAGAATTAAACACTATATATATATATATATATATATATATATATATATATATATATATATATATATATACACACACACGGTTTCATCGTGCATATAACAATCAACAATTATCACATTGCATAAAATAGGCTACCTTTCATTTCATCAACATGGACAATTATCATTCAGAATTAACACATTGCATAACACAGAATGCATATGATTTAAATCACATAGAACACTTATCTTTGAAATGAAGTTGTCCAAACAACTGCCTATGGAAGAGCAATGTTCCACCCAATCATATATCTCTATCCAGCCTATATTCTTTCAACTGAGAGATCACCCTCGAGCTGGGTCGTGTATCCACTAAGGAAGAACTAGATGGGCTCACTCACAGGCATGGTTTCACTCAACAACTATGCTAAGCCAACACACAATTGAGTTTATTAAGCATACAAATGATAAATGAGGAGGATGCTAAGCCAGTGAGCTCAACCACAAAGCTACAGGCATCTCAAATGAACTCAACAATCATGGCACCCACAATACCTACCACACCCAACACCAGGAAGGTCCCCTTCTCTACTGCACAGTCCCTCAGGCGTCCCTTCCCTCCAATTCTCTTCAAGGTGGGAATAGAAAGGTCTAGATGCTAATTCCTTGAGATTCTATCCTTCACTGGGTTTATCAAGAAAACCCAACCTCTGCTCAGTCATTCGCACTTGGATTTCTCACAATTCTGTCATCAAATAACTCAATCCCATCACTGGTTTTATGGACTATAAAAACTGTGTTTTCCAATGGATTTCGGGGTATCTAATACTATAAATTTCGCCCCAATGTTCATATTTATCAATCACCCATTGGATTTCACTGTCAATATCAAATTCTGGGTGTTTATGGCTCTTCAAAACGTGGGTTCTTGCAATTTTGCGATTTCTGGTTTTTCTCACTGCTGGGCATTCGTAAGGGATGAAAAATGATGCTGGGATGTTCAACAATGGAATGGGAATGAGGAAGAACCCATTCCCATGAGGCAGAGTGACTTGTGGTACAAGAAAAACAGAGCCCAAACCTGCCATACGAATTTCTGGGCTTCCCATGCTCCATTGAAGCCATGGACTGAATTCTTCAACAACTTCCTTACAACAGAATTAAATGTCAGCAAGGAAGGTCAAATGGGTTCTCACAATGACATTTGGAACCATATGGTTCATCTCCACAACCCCCTCACCACTCCCTAGTGGAATACACATGGCCCCTTCTCACTCGTTGCTTCCATAGCCAGTTTTGGTATTTTATTGAAATATTAAAATTTACATCCATTTACAATATTCCATGGCTTAATAGCACATGGGTAACAAAATATCAAATGCTTGTCCATTCTAAATAAAATCTGAATATACACTAGTGGGGCCTTGGCCTTGACCTCCACGATAGGGAAACATACATCGCATGTATACAATATTTACATTAAAAGCCAATATTTCATAAGGGTCAAAATTGAGGTATTATAGGGGAGGTCTTGCCACCTCGACGGGATGAGTCTGACCATAATAGTGCACGGCGTTGGCTATACGCCGCAGCAGCTACACCCATACACCTGGTACCCCAACCACATGTCGATGCATCGCCTCAGGGACATGCTCTACCTCTATCAATGGTACCCGAGCTTTCATGAGGGAGAGGTTCACCCGTACCGTCTCCAACGTGCACTCTGCAGCTGCACCTACGATCTCACCTCCCCTGCCACTGTGGTGGTGCTAAGGGAATCCTTGAGGCCTTCGCGGACCCCGATCTGTGAGCAAACAGTCAAATGTCAATATGTGATACCACACCAAAAAGATTTTTGCATTTCACTTATAATTAAAAATCCAAAAAAAATTAAAATACACAAAACATAAAAAGAGTAGCCATACCTATGTCTCCGAACGCGGCCTCTAGTGGGAGCGGCATGTCCCTATCTCCACTGAATTCTATACCCTCGTATCGATAGTCATCGATGGAGATGACCTGTCGATCCCACCAGTGAAAGAACTCATCTGAATATGGTGACGCCTATCGGCCACCACCCTGTCGCATCAGCACCACTGCCCACCGGGTTTGGGTGGGATCTCAGAGACTGTGTGGAGGGACTTCCACCCTCGGACTCAAGCCCGAAACCCTCTCAAAGAAGAAACTGCAGAGTATGCTACCAAAGCCAAAGTTCCTTGCCCTTCCCAGCTTGCATTCCGTTAGTTGGCTCTTCATAGTAACTAGCAATGTCGTGCACCAGTCGTACACAGTCGGTCTCATACATTCTTCCACGTAGAATATCATCGACCTTGAAGCCTGATGTAGAGTTGCTAAACCTGATATCCTCCAGAGTGTGAGCACTATAATCTTCATACTTAAGCTTGCAATAGAGTTGATGGGAATCTGGTTGCCCATCTTCTGGGTGCCAGGTAGGAAATAGCTATCTATGTAATCGTTAATCGTGATCCCACCCGACAGCGTGAGCCCTGAGTCTTGCCACCTCCCCTCAGTGGGACAACCCTGTAATGAAATAAATATCCTCCACCTTCAACAGAAGTGGTTGACCATCCAGGTCGAAGTGTTGTGCATCTGCATCCCAGTAATCGATCAACCGACAGAGAAATTGGTTTTGGGCCCTCAAACCCCCAGTGCTCCAAAATTTATATAGGCCACAAGCTTGTAATGCCTGTTGGGCGGGCAAATATTGCTGCACTTGCTCATCAACGACATCGTGCTCTCGCTCCCTCCACTCTAGGACCATCTTGGAGGAAAAACAAAGTAATTTTTAGCATCCATTATTAAAAAATCACATTCACGGCCCTGTACACAGTCAAAATTTATTACAGTCGTGTTCGTACGCGATCAATGCATGCATTGACCGCGTCCAGGAAGCCCTATACACGACCCCCAGATCTATAGCCCGCGTATAGCGCCGAGATGATGTAGGGATTGGCAAAACTAAAAATTCAACCATCAAAAATTGAAATAAAATCATTGAAATGAAAGAGGGGAATGAGACTACCAACCTAGTCCTGACGGCTCGATGATCCGACGCCTGTAGCTCTCGGAATCAGCAATTGAAGCTTGAAGATGAAAACTAACCAAAAGCTACTATTAGGGTGAAATGTGAAAATGGAATAGTAATTGTAATTTTTTATTACTATTTATAGTTCTTAAAACCCACGTTCATATAGTTTTTACTGTTTGGAGCTATTATTGGACTAATATGTCGTTATGGAGTACCATTTTGAATAGATTTTTTCGACGAGAGTGAATTTTTTACCATTTCGCGCCTTCAGTAGGTATATTTTACACCTGTCATATAGGTTAGATGTCAGTTTCGCTTGTATTTTGCATTTAACCTTATGACCATAATCATTAACCCTAGGTGCAACCCCGCTTTTTAACTGACATGGAACCTTCACATTGTTATAGAAGTGTCAGTATTTGGCGGTAGAGCTTATCCCACCATGGGTGCCTTAGTTAGAGCCTTTTTTATGTCTTTTGGTACCCATGCCATTGTTCCTCCTTAGGTTTTGGATTCCTTTGTGGTCACGCCATGACTTTGCGACGAAGACTCATACTCTACTTTGTCTTATTCTAGCCATCTCCCATAGGGACTCCCCCATTTTTATCAAGTTGTGATTGCATTGCATCATCCTGCTTGTCGCTTGAGCCTTGTGTCGGCTCCCGCTTACTCAATTATTAGCCATGTGCCTGAGCACTTTCCCTTGTTGAGCCAAGCAAAGCTTTTATTTTCCTTTTGTTGATGACCCTTTACCGTGAGGAAACACCCCCCCGATTGTCTACACCTTGCACATGCTTCCTTGCATTGATCATAGGTATGTTCCACTGCTTGGGACTAGTTTGCTTTCTATTCGACACTAGTTTCCTCACATGTTGTACTATAAGCAATTTTATTCTTTTTCAAGCTTTCCTAATATGAAAAAGACCAAAAAAATCAAATATTCCAAAAAGACGGACGGAAAATGTTTACTACTTTTTGTTGGCAGCTGTCATGTCGCCTTTGAATAGAGCATCCATTCCAATCCATCCATTATGAGTCGGGACTATAGTTGGACCTTAGGAGCTATACTCGTTTTCAGATTTTACTCCACCGGCTGGTTAAGCTTCCAGTCATTATGGAGCTTTCTTTGTCGATGCCTCCTGTGTCGCAAAGTGTCATTGTTATCCTGAGTCTATGCTGCCTTAGTCTATCCATATGCTCATGCTCTTGTTCAAAGGAAGTACTACAACCAAATTCGGACACTCCTCATATCTCTTGACTATTGCATGTCGGCCATCCTTATTGAGTCAGTCCGTTCGTTCGAGTTCTTCCAAATCTTTCAGCGTAGCTGTTACCTCGTGTTGGTTGATGGGGGATTCCTTAATGCCCTCCTTCCAGCAAGTTTCATTCCGTCGACTTCAACTCATTTATTTTGGAATTGAGACTTAGAGTCGATTGAGTACCTTGAGGCTTGCAGTCATTAGTGGTAGGTTCTCTCACCATCGACAGTTTTGGGAATACATAAATTCCCCTAATCGATGGATTCATATCAGTGTTCGAACTCAACACATCTATTCACACTTTGATGATTGTACTTTGTGCCTTGATGCCCATTTTCATTATTGGCGGGTTATCTCGCGTCTGTTAATGGTATACATCATTGACTGGTAATCAGACAATGTCATGTCAGGTTCAACTTCGACACCTTTATTCACTTGATGGGACTTGCACCGTAGATGATTTTTGTAGAAGACCCCAAACGGTAGTGGCATTCAGTATGCTACTCATGATCGTGATTTTACTTGTGAGACATCATTTCTCATACATCAACAATTTGCACCAGTTGTTTCCTTTTCAGCAGCAGACCATATCTTACTGTATGGGTCATGGCTATGGCTATTCACTATATACTTCTTATCATGGCCATTATATCAACTTGTTGTATTGTACCGACATGTATCCAGAGATATTATTGTATTATGACGAGTGGGATACTCCTTCCAGTTATGTCTCCATCACTCCACTTCTGAGATTTATAATGTATTTCGTTCATCGCAGTACCTTCTCTGACCTCACACATTAGGGGGCATCAGTTACAGCGTAATTTTCCACCTTGTGAGAATCAACACTCATTGACCTTCAGTACTCATTTTATAGACTCAGATCCACATTTTATCCTCCAGGAACACATTATTCCCTATTTTTGTTCTTGTACACTAGCTGTTCCACTATAGCTAGTGTACACCTACTTAAATGGTTAAAAACAATAGAAAATTACTTTTTACTCCAAAAAGCGGTCTTAGGGTGACCTTTGGCCCTCCATGTACTCCCGAAACTACTCGATTTGACCTTTCACCTACCTTTTGGGAGGTTATATATTGAGATCTTATGGTACATGGAAGAAGGAGAAAGAGAGAGCACCGTAACTCTATTGGATTTTTTCCATGACTTGAGTCTACATCCATTGATCCTTGTTGTTGTGAACTTCTTATGTTCACCTACCAAACTCCTTTCATAATTTGAGTTTTCCATTGCATGGGGGGTTGAAGTGGTGGAGGCACAAGTGGAGGGACCTATTTCTTGGTTCAGATTAGTTGCCGGCAAGAGGTTGTATCATGTACTTCTTGTTATCATTAATGGAAATACTCATTTTCTCATCCAATTGATGTTGTAAATGTTGTTTAATTTACATTGGGTTACATTTGCTTGTTATATCATGGACCATGTTATTGATTATGCTAATGTCTTTCATATATTATATGCACTTGCTTGTATTTGTTGTTGAGCCTAATTTGTAGGGTCAAGTGTAGAGATTGAAAGCTCAATGGGGATCTTCTTCGAACATCCGATTGAAGGTTTGTCTTGTCCTCCATATCTTAGCATTTTCATTTATATAACATTGTTTTGAGAATTGACTTGATTTCTAGCATTCATCTGTCTATTGTGGTCTTCCCCGAGCCATAGGAAGTTTTTCTCCATAACACCGTTGGATCCTTTAGTTTTGGAAAGTCCCCTAAGTGCGAAAGGAATCATGGGGTAAAGAGGTAGAAGTTACAGAATCCCCTAACAACTACAATTCTTTGGGACCCACCCCGCAACTATTTAAAGAAGCATGAGGCAGGCATAGGAGGAGAATTAGTAGAAGAAAATAAGAATATATAGAGATAGAGAAGAGAGACAAAAGAGAAGAAGAGGACCAGATTGAGACCGAGTCGTCACAGAGCAACAATGATGCATTAGTCTTATGTTTCTGGGTTTTGGGTAATGTAATTGGGGTATGGGTTTTTTGTTCTTTAAGAATACTGTGACGGGTCATTTCATGGATGATAATCTAAGGCTGCAAAGCCATGGATTTGAAATGTGGTAGAATTTATTAGTAATATAAATGAAGTAATCCCCCCACCTTAATTTTTCTGTGTATGAATAATCTGTATTGTGTTTCATGTCTAATGGATAAATCGTATTTACTTTTCATGTATTCATGTTATGGTTAATGGAACGTTGTTGCAATATGAAGAACGTCAACCCTCTCAGGATTATCCTTGTAGTTAAACCTCCTTATCACACAGGTCTTCATTGTGCTTCAAGTGAGACCTTTTCCTTCATGGGATTGAAACACTAGCACACTAGACTATAGTGGTACCCTTTGTTGGCCATTGCGCAAGAACCTGGTCTCTAATTTTGTGCCATCACCATCATTCATCGTTGTTTGTAAAAAATGGGATTCACCATACTCATGTGCATGCTCAACTGCACACACATTGATTTCTTCAATCTTCTCTTCTACAAGCATTGATACCACAAAGTTCTTCTACCTTCTCCACAACTTCTACCAAGAGAACCTCATCTTCAACTCCACTGGTGTTAATACATAGTGGAATTCACCAAAATCATGGTTTTTGTCTACATCTACTGCAAGATTCTCCATAAACTATTTTACAACCAATAACTCAACTAATCATTGACCTATAACACTCCCCCTTATGTTGAACTCCATCTTCAGACTTTCCCATGCTTCTTTTGCAGTGGTGGGTTCAAATACAACATTAAAAATACTATCATCTAGAGCTTGTTGGATGAAATATAATGTTGAGGGATCCCTAGCCTCATCTCTAGGCTCATAATATCCATTTATAACAAAATTCCATAGTCCTTCATGAAAAAGGAACACTTCGATCTTAAAAAAGCAAACATCAATATTCTTACCAATGAAATGTGGGGGTGATCCATGATATGTTCTTCTCCCATCATCTTCAACCTGAAATATTTAAACTTCATGGATTCTGTGCTCCTCTTCTACTGTTGGAACCTCTCCATATACCTTTGCAAAATATTTTTCCATGGCTCTTCTATTTTTTCTCTTGAATTGATTCATTCTTTTATGTTGATCCATAGCTTCTACAACTTACAGTTGCTCTACAATTTGCACCTTAACCACGTAGTTGGACACAATACTTTAGCATCTCTAATACTGAAACAGACAACCCATAAACCTGGGTCCTCTCTTTTTCATTCACAACTTTCAAATATAATGACCTTTAGCATCTGCTCGACTTCACAAGACACTACATATACCACAAAACATGACTCATTGCTTCTACTACATCAGGGACTTACTTCACATGAACACAATAGACAACAAAACAAAATGCTTAATGGAGAACAAGACTCTCCCTTCAAACTAACTAGTTGAATAAATCCAAACTATCTACACGTGACAGAGCAAAGATCAACACTAGCAATAGTGCTTTGTATTCAACTCTACTAGTTGGATTCACCTCCAAACATAATTAGTGGAGACTTGCTTGACATCGTTATCTTTCTCTTATACCAATTTTTAGATATGGGGTAGAGCTAAAACCTCTCTAGCACCAAACTAACCCAAACAAACATAGAGGACATAGAAGAATAGAACCCAATTCTATTCATTGCACATAAATAAGATTACAAACTTCCTTTATATGCAAACACGGACAAATTTCATAGCGACCAGAATATTCATCAAGACGAAATCATTACAAACATAGCAACAAACACACTAACAAACCATCTACCGATTAACTGTTAGGATCCACAAACAAATTTTCAAATACTCCAAAATCATGCCACATGTCACTCTGTGACTGGCTCACGGGAAATGCCTATCATCTTTCTCCATTATACCTCCTTGTGGTGACTCCTTCTTACAATTCTGCTACCGAACACTACAACGTTGATGCATATCCCAACAAGAGTCCTCCATCAGCCTTCAACTTGGTTCCACTCATCGATAATGCTAATATATCTCCATGACGATATATTAGGGTTCCTCCATTGGTCCTCGCCTAATAAACACCTCCATGTAGCTTCGATGTGATCTTATTGATACATCGTCGACGTTGGGTTGTCTCCCCTATCCATCAACACTTTACAACTAACTACTTCTCTATAACTCCGACATACAACTCTGATAAACTTTCTCTGATGCCCCTATGATGCGTCCCCCCTTTCTCATCGGCTTTATCCATTCGTGCATTCTTTTGCACCCCAAACACACATCATTGGTAAAATTTCGTTGATGCTTCCACGACATTCACAAATCCTTGCCAAATTCAAAGATGTACTGTGACGAACAATATACGTCCGACACTTGTCATTTCATCAGGACTTCTCCATCGACATTTTTGTTGAGACTTCTCTTGAGCAACCTTATTAACAACTATGTTGGATAACCTTTCTGGGACCAATGATAATCAAGAGTTTTCTGGTACAGGGTGGTCTGACCCATAGTATTCCCTAGGTCAAGAACTAGGGGTTCAAATTCACTGCAAATTTCCTCATCGATGAGGCACCTACGTGATATCCTGGCATCTTCCTTAGCGTCCTGGATTTCAGCCTGTGCCTGCAACAAAATATCTTTTTGGCAACTGTGGGCTTTCCCCACGATGCCACGCATGAGGCGCATTGGTAGATTGGAGGAGGAGCTGCCCTGTTGCGCAGAGCGCCGGGTGCAAACCTTTTGGTGGGCAACATGTTTGCATCTTCTGCAAAAGGACCTGAAATGGGAGAGCGTCGAGGACCGGAGGGTCGGGAGGGCCGAGGAACAGAAAGCTACGAGCGCTACAAAACAAGGAGCCGAGGACCAGAGAGCGAAACTTCCAGGAGCAGAGAAGCAAAGGATGAAACTTCAAGGAGAAGAGAACTTGAGAGCCAAACTTCAAGGAGCAGAGAACCAATTTCTGGGACCAATAATAATCAAGAGTTTTCTGGTACAGGGTGGTCCGACCCCTAGTATTCCCTACGTCAAGAACTAGGGCTTCAAATTCACTGCGAATTTCCTCATCGATGAGGCACCTGCGTGATATCCTGGCATTTTTCTTAGCGTCCTGGATTTCAGCCTGTGCCTGCAACAAAATATCTTTTTGGCAACTGTGGGCTTTCCCCACGATGCCACGCATGAGGCGCATCGGTGGATTGGAGGAGGAGCTGCCCTGTTGCGCAGAGCGACGGGTGCAAACCTTTTGGTGGTCAACATGTTTGCGTCTTCTGCAAAAGGACCTGAAAGGGGAGAGCGTCGAGGACCGGAGGGTCAGGAGGGCCGAGGAACAGAAAGCTACGAGCGCTACAAAACAAGGAGTCGAGGACCAGAGAGCGAAACTTCCAGGAGCAGAGAAGCAGAGGATGAAACTTCAAGGAGAAGAGAACTTGAGAGCCAAACTTCAAGGAGCAGAGAACCAGAGAGCCGAACGTCCATGAGCAGAGCTCGGTAGAGAGGAGTGGCAGTGGAACCTTTCCGCAGTAAAGCCCGAAGCCAAGTGTCAGCAGTGCTAATGCATCTTGGATTGAAGTGCGGATGAACCCAAATCTCTTCACTTAAGTTGCCAACAATTGTCATGAAGGCGAGAGAACAACCCCATTCATCATACTTCGTGGGAGCCATAATAATCAGGACACTGAACAGGACGGGAGCAACAGGCAGGACGTCACGCACACACGAATGGTCGAGTAGCAGACGAGAGAAAGAGCGCACAACGATCCTACTCGGGGAGTTATGAGTCTGCATGGGGCACGTGGAAGGAGGAGGTCGGCACGTGTTCAGCATCAGAGTTGGAGCAGGCATGCAGGTGGCGGTGCATGTGGTTGGTACTATTGGTGGGCACGTGGCTAGGCCTGGGTCGGTCACATCCTTCTGCACCCGCAGCGGGGGAAATTTTTTTAATTATAATAAATATTTAATTGTAGATTTATTTAAGTATTTGTTATTAAGTAGTTGACACATTCTAATTTTTTTTAATATAAATTATATAATTAATGCTTTAGATTCATATATATATATATATATTATATATATATATTACATTTGATTAAAAACCAACTTAAAAACGCATCGTACATTAAAAATGATTTAATTAAATGTAAAATTTTAAAAACTAAGTAGCAGGATTTTATACACCATCAACGTAGAAATTTGAGAAACAACGCACCCATTAAAAATGACATTAAGAATATTATGATTGAACGTTTTTACAGTTTACTTATTTTATTTGATTGGTAATGAAAATTACAGTGTGTTAGAGAATGGCCGACTTTACCACATTAAGATCAGTAAAAGTTCGAAAAACATGTAAGCTGATAAGATTGTTTGGACAGAACAATTTTGGCAGCGAGAAAGACCGTTTTGCTTTTCGTCAACTTTGTGTCGCATACGTGCATGGCAGTAGAAGTATTAATGGTGTGGTAAAATTGCCTAATAATGGTGTGGTTACACATTGAATTCAACGTATAACGTCCTAATAAAAGTGCCATACTCTTATGTCAGTCACGTCCTTGGGACGCTACCTACCTACACTGTCGCCTCTATCCGCCTACAAGATTCTTCTCTGTTTTTGAAAGACGCGGCCATTGGAAACTGAGGCAGCCAGGCGTTCTTTATTTGCTTTTCGTTGCGTTTGCTTGGGACGTGGAGACTCAGAAGCTGCATGCACCGCATCTGTTCCTCTCTTCTTCTGCTTCGTGTTGTGTTGGTTGCAATCCTTTCCTTCGACGGCTTCCATAAATACAACGTTAATACGCACCGACTCTTCCATCCTTCGCATTTGTGTTCCGTCAATCGCTGTAACGAAGAAAGAAAAATAATGGGTGTCTACTCCTCTCCGACGTCCACAATGGTGACGCTTAAATGGGTGAGTTTAGGCGTGGTCCTTCTCCTCCTCCTTCAGTGGGGCACCCCAAGTGTTGCTGCAGATGAAGACAATATGTATGGACTAGACGACATGCAACAGCAACGACGGTCGTGCGACCCGCAGAGATTGTCTGATTGCCGGGACTACTTCGAGCAGCGGAGAGACCAACCATCGGAAAGATGCTGCGAGGAATTGCAAAGAATGTCTCCACAATGCCGATGCCGAGCCATACAGCAAACAGTCGATCAATCTTTATCCATGGATTCTGATTCTCAGGAGGATTCACAACTTGATCAACGCCGCCGCTGCAGCCGCCGCGAAGGGCGCGGACGGGAAGAGGAGGAGGAGGTGATGGAGAGAGCCGAAGACCTTCCGAATACCTGCAACGTCCGCCAGTCCCCCCGCCGCTGCGACATTCAACGCTACTCTCGTAAGTCATTCCATCAAAACGACCAATGCTACTAGTTATTAACGAGTAGTGATCAATTTGTGTGGCTTTGTGTGGGGACCTGCTGTCCTGCGGCGTTTTAGAATAACGTTGTTACGCAAATCCTTCATTCATTCATGTCAATGTTTTTTCTGTTATTAAATTTGTGTTATTCCATGCCAAATTGAGTGATGAATCTAAGATATATGTGTTGTTTTACTCGTGGTGGGTGGACAGGCTATTCCATGACGGGCAGCAGCATTTAAGTGAGTGGTCATGAATAAGAGAATATGCATACTATGTCTAAGTTATGTGTTTAACTAAATAAAAAGGGAGGCACTTCAGCCGCTATGAATTTGTGGTAATTTGTTTTTGTTTTGGAGGACATCATAGCCAGACCTCGCCTTTTTTGTGTAATAAAGAATGGATGAATGAGAAACTGCAAGGTAAAGAATCAATTCAGACTCT
Source organism: Larix kaempferi (assembly GCA_027924585.1). Taxonomy (NCBI): domain Eukaryota; kingdom Viridiplantae; phylum Streptophyta; class Pinopsida; order Pinales; family Pinaceae; genus Larix; species Larix kaempferi. The sequence continues at coordinate 256,817 of BSBM01001167.1, forward strand.
ATGTCCAAAAGTGTTCAGACTCTATGTCCAAAAGTGTCCATCTTTGAGTGCATAAAAACTTTGCAATGCAATTTTATATTTTTATTTTTTAAATTATCAACTGCCCAATCAATCATTTTATTATAGAAATGGATAGATCAAACATAGCATGGAGACCATACAAACCATTTGACATCAAATCTGCACATATACAACTACTCCATCGTCATCTTCATTATGAGTTCATCATGTAAATTACTCCATCGTCATCTTCAATATGAGTTCGCTGTTCGCTTTACTGTAATAATAATAAGATAGAGTATTTATAATTACATTATCTCAAAGTGATCAAGATTCAAATCTGAATAATTACATTATCTCAAGTGATCAAGACTCAAAACTGATTCTGCCAGGGAAGCTCATAACATATATTCATTCCTCCATTTAAAAAAAAACACATCCGCATTAATACCAAGCGGATGGGTATGCCAATAGGTCCGCTTGGTATTAATGGGGATATGTTAAAAAAAACACATCCGCGATAATACCAGGCTGATGGGTATGCCAATTGGTCCGCTGGGTATTCATGGAGATATGTTAGTTGATAAACAATCTGTAACTGATGGGATGACTTATTAAAATATAAGCTTATATATTATTTGCAGACCTGCATGCTGTTTTAGACAGGTATAACATGTCTCAATAGCATATTATATTATTAATCATTGGGTGGAGGTATAGTTGTCTCCACACTTGCAACTGCCACAAGCACCACACCCACTGTCTCCTACAACAATACAACAATAGCATGACCATCAAAATGCTTGTCAATTAAAAAGAAATTCCAACAAATATTTAAATCCATCAAGGTCTAGGCATCAACAAACATAAAAATATAGCACCATCTATATGATTCTCTGCAAGACTCACTTAGCCCATGCTAGAAGCGATGGCTACCAACAACAGTACCTCCATGGTCTTCTCACTGAAAGAAAGATTGAGGGTTCTTTTGCATTTGCATAAATACACATAAACGGTTAAAATATAGAGGAAAATATCGACAAAACAACTCATGAAAAAAAATTGAACGACCTCATATGCTCATACCAACAAATTCAATATTTTTTCACTAAAAGGCAAAATGAATCACTCATAAGCATAACAAATAAATTGAATAAGATCAAATGTTCACCCCTTATAACCATTGAACCACAACAAGACATTTCTTAGCACAAAAGTAAAGATCGTAGGACAAACAGAGCATAATGGAACCCAAAATCATGTGGATATTGATAGCTAAGAAAATGTGACAATTAGTAATACATAGAAAACTTATCTCGGACCGAATAAAATGCCATATCTCAGTTAGTAACTCTCGATATGCAGATCTCATTATTTCCACCTACGCATTAAAATTCCCACAACCGGGTTAGTAGAATATTAGAAACAAAAGGATATATATGTGTGCATAAATTAAACAAAGAAATGGGCCATTGAAGGAAGAAATATTATATTTATAACACCTAGTTAGATGCGATCTCAATGACGAAGCTGCCCACAATAACCCAATATAAATGCATTTCATAAGTCCAAGGCTTCGAGGCTCCAAAGTTCTCTACAGTAACATGTCATGCTTGTTGCTCACATACTTTTCAAGCTCACTTGCTACATTTATGCACCCCGATGAAAGAGAGAAACAACATTTTGAAACATGTTAGCACTTAAAGCATCCCAATGAAGGACAGTAGCATCGTTTGGAAACCATCCTCCCAGTCCATATTTATAACACCACTTCTTAGCAATTACCGCACCTGCCACGAAGGAGCAAGAGACATAGTTGAAAGAGAACTCGCCCTTCAATCAAGGAATGGACAATGAAATAACTTGTCCTCCCATTGAAATGAATTGGAGAACTTGCCCTTGAGCCAGTGGTTGAAGTCACTCTTTATTATTAAATAATTGAAATGAACTCACTTTTTATTATCTCATAATTGAAATGAACTCGAGAGTTGAACTGAGTCTTTATTATTATATAATTGAGCCCTTGAGCATGTTGTTGAACTCTCTTTTTATTATTAAACAAATGAAATAAACACATTGATGTGACTTTTTATTGTTAAATATAATTGAAATGAATTGGGGAACTCATCCTTGAGCTTGGAGTTGAACAACCTCTATTTTATTAAATAATTGAAATAACTCACCCTTCCACTCATTAAAAACTCATAAAATCGCCTTTAATCTTGTCATTGAAATCATTCTTTATTATTAAATAATTGAAATGAAATCGGGAACTCACCCTTGAGCTTTTTGTTAAACTAACTTTTTTTTATTAAATAAATGAAATAAACTCGTTGGAATCACTCTTTATTATTAAATAATTGAAATGAACTCTGGAACTCACCCTTGAGCTTGGAATTGAAGTAACTCATTATTAAATAATTGAGATAAGTCATCCTTCCACTGTGAAACAACTCGAAAACTCACCTTTAAGCTGGCACTTGAAGTTACTCTTTATTATTAAATAATTGAAATGAATTAAGTGAACAAGATCTTTATTATTAAATAATTGAAAAACTCATTGAAGTCGCTCCTTATTATTAAATAACTGAAATGAACTCGGGAGTTAAAATTAGTCTTTATTACTAAATAATTGAAATGAACTCGGGAACTCGCCTTCATCTCATTGTTGAACTCACTTTCTATTATTAAATAAATTAAATAAACTCATTGGACTCACTCTTTATTATTAAATAATTGAAATGAACTCAAGAACTAGCCCTTGAGCTTGGAGTTGAAGTAACTCTTTATTATTAAATAATTTAAATAACTTTATTCTTTAACTTTAACTATAAAAAAAGTTGGCCTTAGTTAAACTCACTCTTTAATTTAATTTAATTTTATAATTGTTTATTTGGAATTTTGAATGACAACCATAAAATCAATCTACACCATACACTTGTCATATCCTCCTTCAATCTAAGAAAACCATAGGTGGTAGTCCACCCCAAATTGTAATGTATATATGCCTATCAACGTAATTATTGTATGGTTCATACTTGTAGATTATGAGAAAATCAACTTCCAATTCCCAAAGTGTTTTACATTGGAGTCCTCATGGACCTTGAAATGTTAATAATCATCCTCCTATATGAAGATGACATTTTTATTTTCGTAATGAACCCTCATGTAAGAAGCTTCAAGTTCTCACTTCATATACATATCTTGAAATTGACATCCATCATAAGAGGAAATAGGAATATATTGTTGAAAACTGATTAGAAAAGGTTGTCTTTGGCTTGATTTTCATCCCATTAATTTTGTACGGTTATGAAGAGTAGGATATTTCTAAGTAGACTTGGAGGAAATTATAGCAAATCCAAAATTTTCTTATAATATGTACTACTAGTGAAGAGTAAGTCTATGACAATCTAGGGGGCTTGTAGGAAGCTGGTTCCTCTTTTCATTACATTAGGAACATGTGCTCATTTCTTAATTAAAAATGCATATGCACTTTTAGGACTGTACAGACATTCCTTTTTAAATAGGCTTCCCCCTCCATCCCCATTGAAACTCCACACAATTATGCCATGTATATTTGAAATTCCACATCAATCTTTAAAAAAATGAAACAACATGCACATGTTAAGAATATGTGCACATTCCTAAATGTACACACACTAGGAATGCATGCATGTTCCTCTATATATAAACAAAAAAGGGCTAATTGGTAGTTTTTTTATTGGGCCCTTCCAATATTGTTGATGATTTTTAAGCATTTAACAAATGTGAGTGAATTATATGAGCTACAATGCCAAGCATATATAGCCATGCATTTCCATGGAGTGTTTAGGGGAAAGTTTTATTTTCTTACCATTATTTATTGTTTTTACATTTTACATATTTTCATATGTTTTAATTGTTGAACTATAGTTCTTATTCCACAAAGATGGTGAAAAATCCTAATCCAAAAATAAACAAAATACTTAAACCCCACAACACACATACATTGCAATAAATTAAAGTTTATATGATCTTATAAACTTAATTAGGGAACTAGTTATGAACATAAGAGAACCATTTCGTCTGTCATTGACCACTTCCCTTGACACCATTGTTTCTACCGTTGGTCATGACCATGGCCAATTATCTTATGTATCTGACTATAGGGATGGGATGAGAGAGTTTACTAAAGTGGAATTAGTGAGGAAGAGGTTAAAAAATTGAATGTAAACAAAGAATCCATTATTCAATTGTTGATTGACCCTAGAACCAACCAACCACCTAATTCAAGAATGAGGCATCTTCTACGAATTTGTGCACACTCCAACCATGGAAAGACAATTAGATCAAATGATGGTTTATGGTATCAGATAAGAGTCCCTAAAATAACAAGGAGGTTACCTTATATCAGGGAAACTTTTGGGGAAACATTTGGCCCATGGGTTAATTTTTTATGTATTTTTCTAAAAAAATATTTACCAATTCCCATTTTTTTTCTAAATGTTCACCTAAATTCCATGGGACAATTTTGTTTTTACTCAAAACATCGCCAAATTATCCAAAACTATATAAAATCCTTCGAAACTTGAATATTTTTACAAAATATGCCCATACATTTTATTGTTGGAAATTTAGAAATTAGTAAGATTTCCCAGGGTTTCTTCACTTTAAGACAAATATGGATCCTTAAAATTTCCCTTGCCTTGTATTTTCTTTGGAAATTATAGGTTTATTTTATTCTTGGTCTCCATATCAATTATTTTGGCATTGGTTAATGTAAGGAGGTTTGTCTTCACTCAACTCGGGATTGAGTAACTACTAGGTTGTGTATCTTATTAAAAGGGTCACCTTCTCCTAGGTGCATGCCCACCCTTTCCATTCATCCACCTTAATTTGGAGAAAAAATAATCAACTTGTTTTGTTAGTGATTAAGAAATCTGGGAATGGATCATAGGTTTATTTCCCACCTAAGCATGTGAGAACCTTAGCTATTGGTTTTTCTAAACTAATCTAACCTAATGGAAAATAGGAAAATTAAGTCAAGAGTTAGAACTACATGACCTACAAGTGATGTCATGCTTCCCCTTGTAGAAACAAGCAAGGATAATATCAAAGAAAGATAATAACAAGCAAACCATCCACCAACATAGAAAACAAAAGATAGATCTATAACTACATGTATATGTTACCAAATGTAACTTCAGTAGAGAATGTTACCTCCTTTATCATACATTTCTATTGAAGCTTCCTTTGAGGTGGGTATGAAGACCAATGCGTTACACGATACATCTATGTGACCACAAGATACATGTATTGTAGCTTCCTTTGAGGTGGGAATGAATTATGACCAAAGTGTGTGTTAGTTTTTCACAATTTAATCAATAGCTATCTAGGATCTTACTGAGAGAATAAAAAGCACAGCATAAACACAAGATACACAAAGATTTTCCTAGGGGAAACCATAAAGGAGAAAACCCTGCAACTTCCCCAGAGATAGAATGATCACCAATACAATGTCACAAAAGTAAAAACCCAAAATAGAGATGGTATTCAACAGCTTCTCTCTTCTCCACTTGTGCGAACTTCTCCTCTCTCTCACTAATGCAAATTGAGTGAGTGTGAGTGAAATAATAAATAGAGATCCTAACTCTCTATTTATACTTTACCTCTCACTTTACCTTAACACTTGACAAGTCGGCCTCAACTAAAGTTGACTGGGTCGACTCCTTTAGGGGACTTAAAAACCCCAACACAAATGACTCTAAGGTAACTAATGCCTCGAATTACATGGGAGGATATACCTCAATGAATTTACATGACCCAAATACAATAATGACTTCTCCGACCGGAGGAATAAACATCTTCGTGAGAGGTATAAATAAAATACAATATAAAATACAAGTGAATATCTTCCGAAGTTACAATTACATTAACACTCCCTCTTAACTAGGAAGGTATTCTCTTGACACAGTCATCAACACATCTAGACACAAGTCTTTGTCGTTGGGTCAACAATGATGGAACATCATCATCAACAATGGATCGTCGTCGTCACATTTGTTGCAATCCTCGTCATCTCAACCATTGATTGGTTATATTTATCAGTTCTACTCGTCATAGGAAGTTCTATAAAGACAACCCTTTTTAATGCTGGATGTAGGCCTAGCCTCCATGTATGTCTTCATCATCTCTGCGAGCAATCCATCAAGTAGGTACATCCCAGGACCAATCATTACATTGCCTCTGCAAATACCTTTGTTTCCTATTATCGGCTCATCACGTCCAGGTCATCTAATCGTCACACGGAGCACAGCCCAGATGCACATAACAAGTCTACCAACATGGGAGGACCAACCTACCACCATGTGAGAGACATCACTTACATCGACGACCATGGAAAGACAAACCTACTACCATGTCGGAATGGCTCAGCACTTACATCAACGGTCATGGGAGATAAACCTACTACCATGCCGGAATGGCTCGGCACTTATATCAATGACCATGGGAAGACAAACCTACTACCATGTCGGAATAGCCCCGACACTTATATCAACGACCATGGGAAGAAAAACCTACTACCATGTCAGAATGGCCTCGACACTTATATCAACAGCCATGGGAGGACACACCTACCACCATGCAGGAATGGCCCCAACCCTTACATCTGCACCATGGGAGGACACACCTACCACCATGTGAGAATGGCTTAGCTCTTACATCTACACCATGGGAGGACACACCTACCACCATGTGAGAATGGGTCATGTGCATCTGCGTCTTCCGGACTCATCACTTCCCCTTGGAAGGAACCTCGATTTGGAGTACGTGAAGCTTCTCTCTGAAGTACTCAAACTTCACTCTGGTTAGCGGCTTGGTCAACACATTGGCTATCTGCTCATCCGTCGCAACATACTGGAGCTTCATTTCTCCTCTCTGCACCATATCCCTGATATAGTGGTACTTGATCTCATTTTGCTTCGATTTGTCATGGAACACCAGGTTCTCAGACAACTTCACACAACTCTGGTTGTCACAAAATATACAAGTCGCATCCAACTAGAGATAAAATAAATCATACAATAGCTTCCTCAGCCATACTTCCTTACAACTACTTGAACAAGCTGTGACATACTCTCCTTCAGATGTACTCAGTGCCACGCAGGACTTCTTCTTGCTAAACCAAGAGATCACACCTGATCCCATACTCAAGCCACACCCCGAAGTCACTGCTCTTCCTATTAGTGGCACTGCCTTCCCAATCCGAATCAACATAACCCTCTAGGTTAATCTTCTGATTCACAACATACTTGAGCCCATAATCAACTTTACCCTTCAGGTTCCTCAGAAGATGCTTTGCAGCAATCAAGCGAACATGTCTTGGATCTGTCAGGAACTAGCTCAATGTGTTCACAACAAAACAAATATCTGGTCTCGTATTCATCAGGTACATCAAAGATCCAATCATCTGACGATACATCGTGGCATCAACTGACTCTAATGAAGCATCACTCAATAGCTTTAGGTTCGATTCCATAGGTGTGGCCATGGCCTTGCAATCCATCATTCTGAACCTCTTCAGGATCTCCACTGCATACTTCCCTTGTACAAGCACTATTCCATCCACACTCTGCCACACCTCCATACCTAGAAAATAATGCATCATGCCCAAGTCCTTCATCTTGAACTCTGTGGAAATTTTCCTCTTCATATCTACAATAATCCCATCCTCGCATGTCACAAACAGGTCATCTACATAGAGTAGAAGTATCACTGGGTTCCCTTCCTCAACCTTGTAGTAAAGGTTGGAATCCACTTTACTCTTGGTAAATCCCAAACTAGTCAGGAAGTTGTCTATCCTGCCGTACCACATCTCGGGTTCCTGTTTCAATCCATACAAGGCCTTCTTCAATTTGCACACATGAGTCTCAAATCCAAGTGGGTGCTCCACATACACTTCCTCTTCCACTAAACCATTCAAGAAAGTTGTCTTGACATCCATTTGGTGTACCTTCCATTTCATCACTGCTGCCATAGAAAGTATTGATCTGATGGAAGTGTATCTAGATACAGGTGCAAATGTCTCCTCATAATCTATCCCTTCCTTTTGGGAGAAGCCACGTGCCACAAACCTTTCCTTGTGTTTCTCTATGCTTCCATCTGCAACATGCTTGATCTTGTAGATCCACTTGGAAGTCACAACAGACTTCCCTTCTGGTCTCGAAACTACATCCCAGACATCATTCTTCATGATCGAATGGTACTCCTCGATCATGGAATCCTTCCATTCTTTCTTCTCAGTTGCTTCCTCATAGTTGGAAGGTTCTTTGTCAATGATGTCGCACATCAGGGCTTCATAACTGGAGTATGGCCTATGTCTCTTGCTTTCTCTATGCATCCCCTCTGGAGCACCATACCTCTCTGCATCTTGTATTGCCTCTCATACCCATGTTGGATTCCTCTTGTGGGAGTTCTTATCACGAGGTGGATCTACAGGTTCTTGTGGTTATTCTATCTCACAGTCTTCGTTATCTTCTAGACTCACTTCTTCCATTACTGCATCCCTGATCCTGGGAACTTCAGGTTCTTCAATATCTTCAATAGGTAGTTTTCTTGATCTTCGTCGCTTGTTCTTCGAAACAAGTCTCTCTTATAGGTGATGGTACACGATATTTATTACAATTCAAGTTTAATTGCATGATTATAAACATATCATAGTTTTCATAAAAAAATCTTACGCATAAAGAAATAGGTCATACAGTCATGCAATTATGTTAGCCAATGCTTCAATACAACATTCATCCATATCCTGTATTCATACAATAACTTCCTAGATGCCTTCCATCTCTACCAGAACATTGTTAAGAGTGTGAAGTACTCCCAACATGTCAGCAAAGAGGTTTCATTCTATATAAGTAGCAATGGAATGTTGTATAGTACCATAGGCCACTTACCCATTACTTGCATATTAGTAGTCTCTTGTTCATTAATGCAACTTTTCTAACATGCATAATACATGTATCCTAAATCTAGTAACATAAGTATGTACATGACTGAATAATATCATTTAAGTAATCGGATATATAAGAAATGACAATTCAAATACTTATCTGTGTTTGGTTGTTGGGTGGACTCCCTCTCAATCTTTGCTTCCTTGTAGGCATTAGGGGAATTTTGAGGTAAAACATGGGTTTCAAAACAAAAAAATGTACTATCAAAATCTACTTTAAAAGAACCAATCAGATTTTAGAGGATGAAAACACCTATAATAGTTGAGGTGGCATTGGTTGAGTTAAAGGTGCTTATTTGTCAAATTATAAATGGGGAATAAAAACCTATAGTTAACCATATCAATGTTGTAAGTAAAGTACTCATAATGAAAATAGTACTCACAAATTACTTTTGAATATAATATAAATGTACTAAAGTACTCTTAAAGTATTTAAAAAGAAAGATACTCTCTATATTTCAATATAAAATAAATTACAAATACCAAAAACATAAATACTTTATTTACAAATTACTTTTGAATATAATATAAATGTACTAAACTACTCTTAAAATACTTAAAAAGAAAGATACTCTCTATATTTCAATATAAAATAAATTACAAATACCAAAAACATAAATGCTTTATTCAAAATCAAATCAATAATTACGTTTCAATGTACATAATATATACTTTTAAATAATAAATTTTATAATAAATTAAAAATATAAAAAACATTGAAATATGTGTAAATAGTTTTCAATATAGAATATATTATTTTAAATACTTACTCCTTATCTAATGAATGTGTAGTATTCAACTTAAAAATCCATATGTGTTATGTTGTTCTAACATAAAATAAAATAAATTAAATGAGAAGCAAATCCATTAAATTAATATTTAAAACAAATATATATTATATTAATCTATTGAATTTTTAATTTTATATTTAATTAATAATGCATAGGTATATATACAATGGAATACTTGTTATGGGATCATTGATTCCTATTAAATCTTTTATGTTATTGAATTAAATAAAGCAAATGAAATTTATTGATTGTTAAATGAATATTTAAAAAAAAAGTAATTTTATTAAGTATATTTAAATGATGCAAATATTTGTATAAGTAGATGTTTAATATATTTAAAAATATCAATAATAATATAAATACATGATTAAGTTAGATTTAAAAAATAAATATAAATACGATTTATATGAATATCTGATTGAGTTTTATTTTTAATGAGAAATTTAGATTTATATAATAAATATATACTCTTAAAAAATGATAATTTATTCATATAAATTTACTTTATGTTTAAAATTCAAAATATATAGTTTTATAAATATATTTTGAATATTGAATAAGTTATATTTCAAAGTTCAAAATTATAAGTACATTCATCATATTATATTTAAAAGTAATTCATGTATTTAAAAGTACTCTTACTTTTAGTCACATCAAAGAAATTTTTTAATTGTTTTTATTTTAGCCATCTTTTCAATCTAATTTAACCATAGTTACATTGGTTGTAGTGTAAAATTTGAGTTGTAAATATATCTCCCCCACAAAATGTCTCACTCATAATATTTTATTATATCTCTTAGGAGGCCCATTTTAGACCTCAAAATTTCCCTAATGAACTACTAGAGTGTGCTCCGACAGGGTGTTCTGCTTCATCGTCTAATTCTGAGGTCCTGTGCCTTTCTTGCTTATGATCGAAAATGTTGAGCAAGTGTTCTACACTTGTTATTTGTGTTGCAGTAGACTTTGTATGCCCTTTATTATGCGTCCTAACCAATGCTGAAATGGATGAGAGGCTTCGATAGAGCATTGATCCTTATTTGTTTCCTGAGTCCAACTTTGTAAGAGATTTTCCTACTCCTTTCATGTAATGCTGAAAGTCATTTCTAGATCCACCTTATGAGGTGGAACCTTCTGAATGAACCCTTGTAACTGGTAACCTTCATTACAATACATATTCTTCATCACTTGAAGAATATTCTCTTTCTTCTTCTCTGGTTCTTTTCCTTGCGGGTTCATCATCCTCTGTAGTGTGAGCATGATGTCTTTTCTTGTTGTTCTTCTTATTGTGGGAGACACTTTTGTTCTTGGGACAATCTCTAGAGTAATTTCCCTTATCATCACAAGTATAGCATCGAATGTTAGATAGATCACTCTTGGATCTTCTAAAGTTCTCCCTCTGATTCTGGTGGTGGTGTCTTTCTTTCTTGTGATGAGGATGCTCCCTCTTGTTGTTATTTTTCTTGGTGTGTGTTGTGAGAGCCTAGTCTCCATTTCCCATCTTCTCTTCTCAAACTACAAGTCTTCTTGTGAGCATTCCTCCTATAGCCTACTGAATGTGATTAACTTCTTTCTAGCATAGATTCCTTGAATGAAAGAGTCCCATGATCTAGGGAGACCATTCAAGGTGGTCATCACAATTTCTCCATCTTCTACACTTTCTCCCACAGCTTCAAGTTTCTCCTTGATTTGAGAGACCCTTGTAAAGTAGGACTGCATGGTCTCTGCATTTTGTATCTTCACATTCTTCAACTAGTTCCGCAAGGTCATCTTCTGATTTATATTATTTCCTCCAAACAACTTTGTCAAGGAGTCAAACATCTCTTTAGGTGTCTTCAAGGATGACACATGTGGGATGAGATGATCCTTAATAGAATCAACAATTATCCTCTTGGCCTTAATCAATTTCTTCTTGTGTAAGGATTTAGCCTCATCTCCCTTTGGAAGTAGCACCTCTTCATTCACAAAGGTGTCCAATTCATTCTCTTCTAAGATAAGCCCAATCACATACTTCCATGCTCGGAAGTTATCAGCCCCTTCAAACTTATCCTCAAGCTTGGTGTGGTGAGACATCTTTAATGAGAACCTCAAATGGAAATAGAAAATCTTTTAGGTCTTACCACTTTGATTTGCTGAAACTGGTTCTAGACCTCGCTAGGGTTCGTCAGAGAAACCCTAAAATTTCAAACTTGGAATTTGAAACTTCTATCTATATAGAAAGATGCGCTTGATTGAGGTGAGCAGGCTGGTACACTTGGTTTCTGAAGATTCCAAAAATTGACCCCTAAAAATTGACTTGCGAAATTCTGACCTGCAATTTCTGGCCTTTTATGGTTTTATGATTTTTATGGTCTAGAGTCAAACTAGGGTTTGATTTTCACGTAGTTTTACCCAACCAAAAACTTCGATCTTGGTCTCTAAAATTTGATTTTGAGGAGGCTCACTTCCCTATGCTGATAGCACCCCGAAATTCTACTTCTGTCAAAAACCTTAATTTTCGGTAGTAGTGACGGGCCAAAAAATGAAAATGCTTAGAATCGACTTCTGCTTCGACAGAAAGATGCACCCTCCCAAGGCGAGTTATCCTAGCCTCTTTTTGTTGATTATCTGTGGAGATAAGTCCAAAAAATAAGAAGCCCTAGCTTCTGCAGCTGTATATTGTCTTCTTCTCAAGTTAGCTCTGATACCATGTTAGTTTTTCACAATTTAATCAACAGTTATCTAGGATCTTACTGAGGGAATAACAAGCACAACATAAACACAAGAGACACAATAGAAAAATATTTTACTCAGGGAAACCATAAAGGAGAAAACCCCGCAATTTCCTCAGAGATAGAATGATCACCAATACAATGTCACAAAAGTAAAAACCCAAAATAGAGATCATCTTCAAAAGATTCTCTCTTCTCCACTTGTGCGAACTTCTCCTCTCTCTCACTAATGCGAATTGAGTGAGTGTGAGTGAATGAATAAATAGAGAGCCTAGCTCTCTATTTATACTTTACCTTTCACTCTACCTTTACCACTTGACAAGCCGGCCCCAACAAAAGTTGACTGGGCCGACTCCTTTAGGGGACTTAAAAACCCCAATACAAATGACTATAGGGGAAGTAATGCCCTGACTTACATGATGGATATACCTCAATGAATTTACATGAACCAAATACAATAATGAATTCTCCGACCGGAGGAATAAACATCTTCGTCGGAGGTACAAATAAATTACAATAATAAATACAATATAAAATACAAGTGAATATCTTCCGAAGTTACAATTACATTAACAGTGTGAAATGATTGATCCATATGACTACAAGATACAATCGAACTATCCTATAAAGGGAAATTTAAATCAATAAAGAGGATTCACCACCTATAGCATCCTCGAACAATCAAAGGGTTTATGGAGATAGAATATCATAGCAAGACCAAGACCATAGGAAGATGGAAGGATATCACTAATTCATGAGTGATTTATATAGAGAGCCATCTCATAATAGTATTGATACCAAAATTTTCCAAGTCATGGTTTTTTAAGGCCTTTATGTGCACTTTTCAAGGTTTTTCTTTCCGACAATATAAAAAAATACCCAAATAAAGAACCAAATGAAACTTTATGAACTTGACAAGATTCCCCTTTTCTTGGATAGCTAGATTCATCCAGCCCAATATTTCCACTATGCCATAACTTCATGTTAGGGTCATGGTTATTGCATACTAGTTTTTGCCTCTTAATTGGAATAATTATAAACTGTAGTTGAACAACCTCATATTGTTTTTTGCAAATGATCATAGGAACCACATCTCTTCTCATAAATAAGATTAGAGGAAATTTGTTTAAAAAATGGGCCTCCTAAGGAAAATAATAAGAAAACAATAAAATAATAGTAGAGAGAATAAAAAAACTATTTTTTTAATTGTATTTTCAACTTATCTCCTTGTAGGTTTACTCAAATTTCAAGCGGGAGGACTCGTTGGATGTATAATTAAATTATGCATCCAATGAGTACCCATGTTGCATACTTTTAACAACATCCATAGCATGAAAAATTGAAAATACATTAAAAAACGTGTTTCTAGTGAGAGAAAACACGTTTTTTCATGTATTTTTTATTTTTCATGGTGTAGATGTTGTTAAAAGTATGCAACATGGGTACGCATTTGATGCATAATTTAATTATGCATCCAACGAGTCCTCCCGCTTGAAATGTGAGTAAACTTACAAGGAGATAAGTTTAAAATACGAAATCCAAAAACGTAGTTTTTATTTTTTCACTCCAATTTTTTTAGGTGCTCCCTTTTTGAATTTTAAAGCATCTTGATTGGCTAATACATGATGAAATGGAATTTGTATTATTTTTGGAAGGCCCATTTTAAATTCAAATTTTCTCTAATTGACCATGTTCGACACTTGGTATTAATGTGTACATTATAGTGTTTTCCACCAATTGGTTTATTAAGAGAATTTGGTTGTAGCTTTAATGCTACTAGCATAGATCTATCTTAAACCCATATCTACTAAGCATCGAGAGGGATCCAATTTATTGAGGTGTAAATTTTTTCTTGAGGTGTAAATTTTTTCTTGATGTGTAAAGAAATTAATATAAAAATAATTGCGCCCTAAAAAAATTGATCCCTTTTCGTGCTTGATAGATCTATGTTTATGATTGAACTATGTTGGTTTGAATTTTTTGGTTTTATAAGCCAACATGTTGATTTTTTGTGATGTGGGTTATAGTTTCCACACGTTATCCATGTTACTTGACAACATCTACTCCATATTGGGTTGTAGATAACTCTCTTGGTGTAATGATGTCGATATTTCATATCATGTTATATTTAAAATATTGTGTTCTTTTATTTCATTCTCAATCAAATATGACAAAGCTTCAATGTGCTACAAAAAGACATCTAAAATAATGTAGGTGTACAACATAAATAGATTTGGGAATAATTGGATGGTGAATCTAGCCATTGAAATCATTGTAGAATATGTTACCTCTTTGTAATAGTCACACTATAAATGTTTATCATATAAACAATAGGTGTCAAGGCCAAATTATATACAAGGTTAGGAAAATCAGCCTTTGTTTAAAATATATGAGTGAACTATAACCCATGTTTCTAGTATATATATAAAAAAATATGGCTTAGAGAACACTTCCAAACTCTCCAAGGGAAGGATATTTTTATGGAGGTGACTTGAAACTAAATCATATCAGTCTAGTCATCTAGAAGGTGATTCAAACTGAGGCAGTGTGAAATGTGCCAGGGATAAATATGTGACCAAGCGGAGAAAGGAAAAATACAAGCCAAGCCAAGCCAAAGGGACAAGTTGACCAAGCAAACAAAATAGAACATAATAGAAGGGAGGGTTATTATCAAAGCAGTACACTATGAATTCCATATGTATAGGACTTACAAATTGTCACCATTAAGTACATATAAATTGATCACATAACATATTAAGTTGTTTATGGTAGAAAAATAAAAAGATAGAATAAAACAACAACAATAATATAACTTGATATTTGTGTAGAAACCTTGTTGTGCATATGTAAAACCATGGGGCAATGACAACTTCAAATTCTATTATTACTTAGAAAAGAAATTGCAATGATTTATTGTACCAAAAAAATGAGAAGGGTCATTCCCTTTTATAAAATACATAAGAGGGTTCCATAAGGAATTGAAATAAATTGCATGGTTCCAAATTTTTTCACCTCAGGGGCTCAGCCATTGCACCCCCTGGTAGGGGGCCTTAACTAGAATCCTATGAAAACCCCTCGACATATACAAATTATGTGTGGGGATAAACATGTATATATTGACTTCGCCTCCTAGATAAACAAAGACCATGAACTAAAGTGTCCACACTATAAACAAATACAATTATTACATAAAGTGGGAGACAACATATAAGATATAATTGTACCTATTTCTCCTAGTTCGTGAAATATATGATTAATAAAAGAATAAATGTATGTAATGAAGCTCAACCAATCATACCACTCCAAATTCCCTGTTCCATCATTTTAAAATCAAATTTACACTAACAATTAGATGGTTAAACAATTTAATGTTCTCACTATAACAAATTCTTACCAAGATGATCAATTCTCAAGATCGACAGAAAGGAGAAGGGATAAACGATAATGAATAAAAAATGAAATAAGAAACATAGGATTGATTAAGTCTGTGAATTTTAAATCATAGTAGATCATGGAGCTGATTACACCTCACAGAGAAAGAATGAGTAGAGAAATTGAGTTATAATGAAAATTGTAGTAAGAAATAGTAGACAATTAATCATGCATGAGAACTCAGATAGGAACATAATAATGCCACATGATCCAATTATCAGTATAATGAAAAATGATGTTACAATGGAGAGAATTCGAATGATCTAGGATAATTCGAGTCTCGGTCTGTCTATCATAGTAATTGTCACCTCTAGGAGTGCTCTGGAGCTCCCAAAATCAGTTAAACTCAACCAAATCTCAGTGAACTGATGATACAGTCGATTAACTAACCAAGGAGGGAACATACATGAGTTTGACATGCAAATCAATAAAAAAAGGGAACATGAGGTGACAATCTGTGGTGACCGGAGCTCAAACTCCCGATTAGAGTCACCAACTCATGTGTAACTTAGTTAGATTGAACTGAGTCACTAAGTGGGATCCTAAAATATAGGGAACTGCCTCTAAGGGTCCTAAAATCATGCATGCAGGGATCATTAGGTGGCTAATGGGTCCTGGATGACATCTTCACACCACTAGGGGGGAAATAACATCACTAAGTGCTAGCAAATGACAAATAATGCAAGTAGGACAAGGATGGAGTATTAAAATATCCTAACACCCCCCCTTAATCCAAAATTGTGCATCTCAGGCCTTGCTTACTAAGACCAAAGGTCACCCATACAATCAAATAAATGATGAAAATAAAATAACTATCCATCAAACAAGGTAATGGGGAAAACTTCACGGGAAAACCCCCCCCGCTTAATACAAAATTGTGCATCTCGGGCCTTGTTTACTAAGACCAAAGGTCACCCATACAATCAAATAAATGATGAAAATAAAATAACTATCCATCAAACAAGGTAATGGGGAAAACCTCATGGGAAAAAACCCCCCTAAAAAATAGGACAATAGTTGGGAACTCAAAGAACCTTCACACTAAGCAGAGAAGGAAAAATATTTCCTGAGTGAAAGCCTTTGTAAAAATGTAGGCAATCTGCTCCTATGTAGGATAGAAATGCAGGTGTTGGATCTAGATCTGAATCTGGATCTGCTCCTCTGATGTTCCTCCCACTATGTTGAAGTTGTATTTTCCAAAACAAGTCTTCCAGGAACCCTTCTTTCTACTGGAGCGAATGTCGCATTATAGTCCAAATCATGAACCTTTGAGTACCCTTTGTTAACCAACCGATATTTGTACATGGTTGTAGATTCTCCATGGAAAGTCTCTTCAAGGGATTGTGGATCAAACCCCACCATCATGTAGCACCTCTCTGAGAGAAGTGGATCTTCATGACATAGTGCAAGGTTTTCATTATACTAAGATCTGGTGGTTCTATGGTCAGATGGATCTCCAACTATGTTCCCAGCAGCTAGAAGGAATTTTTGATCCCATATTGGCCTTGGCCATGGATTGGGTTCAGGTGCTAGATCTGGATCTGGATCTACTTGAAATTTATTCTCAACATCAAGATCTTGATCCACATCTTCATTAGAAGAGATATTACTCTGATCTTCATCAGATGCTAATGGAGTAGGCAGAGAGAATGGAAAAAATGAGAGAATCCATATTCCTTTGAGGCATGGTTTTCAAACCCTTTCGCTATAATCTTCCAAGAAGAGATCTCTACAATCTCAACTATGTCAAGACCAAATACCACTTTCTTCAGTGAACCTTTGTGTGTAATCTGATAAACAGACAACATATTAGCCGTTAGAGAAGGCACATATAACATATTGTTGAAATTTCCATTCCCAAGTTGCATAGTACCTTTCCCTTCAACAAATATTTGAGAGTCATATCCCATGTGTATGTTGGGTCCATCATTTATATCTAATGAATAAAATGGCTCTATCATAGTAATTGTAACCTCTATTAGTGCTCCATAGGTCCCAAACTCAGTTAAACTCAACCAAATCTCAATGAATTGATGATAGAGTTAGTTAACTAACCAAGGAGGGTGCCATGAGTTTGACATACAAATCAATCAAAAAAGTGTGCATGAGGCCACAATCAATGGTGATAGGAGCTCAAACTCCCAATTAGAGTCACCAACTTATGTGTAACTCAGCTAGACTGAACTGAGTCACTAAGTGGGATCCTAAAATATAGGGAACTACCTCTCAGGGTCCTAAAATTATGCATGCAAGGTGCATTAGGTGGCTAATGGGTCCTGGATGACATTTGCACACCACTAGGGGGGAAATAACATCACTAAGTGCTATAAAATGGTAAATAATGCAAGTATGACAAGGATGAAATATTAAAATATCCTAACAAAGTGCACCTTTTCTCCTAAGTTGAATTTATATCCAAAAAGTAGACTAATAGGCATACCAACTATATAATAGCATCCTAAGTTTATGTAGGCTATCAAATCCTTCCAACCTCCATCGATAGCACACCCGAAACATTAATTTTACTAGCGTTAAACATAATCTTCACAACATTTCCTGAAAACCATTGCTAAAACCATTACACTTGAAACCAATAGGGTAGAGTATCTATTGTTTTGGTTTAAACTAGAATTGCAAATAAAAAAGAAAAGGTGATTTAGATGTTGACCTAAATCATTAAAATCACTATGACCAAATTATTTGGACGTTGACATTGCTCTAAATCATTAAAATCAGTATAACTAAAGAGACACCTTGATAATTGAAAATTCATAGACAACCAATGTAGGATTTGTGAGTAGGAATGTGGTTGATAAACACAAAGTTATGTTTTAAGTCTAAACTCCATTGAAAATTACACTAAAATCAAATAATACTAGGTCCGCACGTAAATATATTCATAACGATACATGATAGAACATGTTGTACACTGTTTAGAAGCATTGTTATTGCAAGGAAGATTGCTAATTTAGACACTGCAACTTTGACCACTTCGCTATCAATAAAAAGTGCAAAATGTTTTCCCTTCAAGAGATTCATAACAATAACCATGCAAATAATGCCAATCAACAGTCATTTTGCAACCACAATTATAATAAAAAAATTTCTATCTCTTGGATGGTGAAACCCAGGTTCATTGGACACTGGTGTAAGCAATAGGACAATTCTTTTATACATACAAAATCAAACCCACTTCAATATTTTTCAATAAACCTTCAAATTCCACTTAGCACAAGTCTCGCATTCATTCCAACACAATTTTCATTTCTTTTTAACATGCAACCAACACTTTAGTAATTTAATCATTTCACATATTTCAAGGGGGATTTCAACAACCAATCAATTGATAGTCAAACTAGATATGAATCATCCATCTATTAGATTTAACGATTGTCTTACAATATGGAAATGAACTTAAGGTTCAATTAGTTGCTTTACAAGATAGGATATAAGACTTTTCACACAATGAGAGGCACCAAACAAAATGCATATATATTCTCTTCTAACAATGATCTCTCTCTTCAAGCAAAGATCCTCAATGCATTAAAAAAATCAATCAAGAAGCATAGAGGGACCATCGATTTAACACAACAATAGAAACTTACAATTTTTTATGGTTGGAGGACACCCTATCATATTCAAATACCCATGTAAAGGATGAATTGCAACCCATTCGATTCATAATTGTTGAGTTGGAACGTATAGATAACACAAAGATCCTTTGAAACTTCACTAATATTAATTATAGATTGTATTACGTTCACACAAAAATTCATTTCCGGGTGAAAACGCGATGCTGGGAAACAATTCCGTGACAACGGAGTGAAAAAAAAAGGGGCGCGTGGATGAAAAGGGGAAAAAAATCAACCTCAAACTCTAGGCCGAGAGTTTTGAGAGTTCAAACTCTCGACCGAGAGTTTAAAAAAATTCTAGGCCGAGAGTTTGAACCAATCACCGCGCTGTATTTTAAAAAAAACTCTCGGATGCGAGTTTGAACTAAACTCTCGGCCGAGAGTTTGGAAGATATTTTTCGGCTGAGAGTTTATGGTCAACAAAACCTGCAAAAATATATGGCATCTTTCTGGAACCTGCAACTTCTGCAAGCCCAAACCCCTGCAAATTTTAATTATTATTTGTAGGACTTGGTAGTAATGGATTCATCTCTGAATCTAGTTTCCAATGATATAATAATTGTTTCATTTTGATTTTAATTTCTATTTATTAATATTTTTTTTCTAAACCTTATCCCTTAAGAATTTTATTACTCTGAAAATCACCCGAAATGAAAATTCAATATCATAACAAAGAAGACACCAAAAATTTTGAAATATTCACAGAGATCATAATTGGCTCGTCCTCTTCAAAAGGGTACTTTTAGTTTTTTCAATAAGAGTCACACTAAAATGAAAATCAAAGCTCACCAACATGTGTCGATAATGCACCATTTTCTGAACATCGTTTTGATAAATAATAAAAAATAATTCCCAAGTCTTAAAAAACTAAAAAAATAGTCCATGCACAAGTGTTGTGTGTGTAGATTATACGCATACAATATTTTCCCTAAAATGAATAACTATTTATCAAAAAACCGACATCCACACAGGTCACTCATTATCCATACCTAAAATTTGCAAGTATATGCCATTGGTGTGCACCAAATTTGTCCCACAATATGTCCATAAAAAACATTAAAAAACATACGACTAGGAAGGTAATTCAATTCTCTAAAACATTGGTGTTTACTTCAAGTTGAAATTACTAATGGAGATATGGGTTTGAAGAGGTCGAAGTTGAAAAACATAAAATTTAGCAGTTTTGTTTGTAAAAAACAAGCCAAAAGTGTTACCCAACTTCATGTTTTCACCTTTCCATATATCTAAGCATCTATGTGTATATACCTGTATTACAACAGAATACAAAATACAACCATTATTGGCTATCTAGAAGAGAAAAATTCCATTTGAATTGTTCTAAGAACATACAATAACGGAGTATCGTTTACAGTTTCCCAAAAAATACCCAATTCCAACAACAACCTTTCCATCTCTTTTCAAAATCATATAAAACAACAAAATATATCTAGATCTAACAGATAGGATATGTTAGCTGAGGATGGAAAATATTTCATCTATCCTTATTATCTAACTGTTTGTCTTAAAAAAACAAGCCACGAGAGATAGACTAGCCTCCTATAAACATAATGATCTCAATCAACAACCTTTTCATCTATTTTCACAATCATATAAAAACAACAAAACCTATCTAGATCGAACAGATATGATATGTTAGCTAAGGATGGAAAAGATTTAATCTATCCTTATTATTTAACGGTTGTCTAAAAAAAACAAGCCACGAGAGATAGACTAGCCTCCTATAAACATAATGATCTGAATCTCTACTTGGAAGCTAATGCCATTTATTGACATCAAAACTAACTACTAGATTCAAGGAATCCACTCCCTTCTTAAACAAAATTTGAATTCTTGAAATCATCACCATTTGATTTTGAATTCAAATGATGTCCCTGCATTAGACACTCTCACACTGCAGAAGATATTTGAAATACAATCAAAACGAGATCGAATATTGAACAATAGAAAAGAAGGATACACAAATACAATTAAACATAAGATCGAACCTGTAATACCCCTCCCTAGCAATCTATTTGATTTATTTGGTTATTAAGAAATGTTAAAGAATTTTTAAATGTCCTTTGACTCTCTATTTTTTACCGAGGTCGAATTGAAAAAATAATTTATTTAGTTAGTAATAAATATTATGGAGGAAACCAACTGGATCCACCTGTGGAATGAGTGATCACTGCTCCATAGGGGGGGAATTGAAACTGGTATCCTGGAAATTCCAAGTGGCAAATTTGGAAGGAAAAACCCAAATGCATGTAGGGGACATGATTCGGAAATTGGTAATCGTACATGATGGGTTAGTGGAAATAAAGACCTAGGAAAAAACTTTGATAAATAAGCACAAGGGGGAATAAGATGTTTTTCAGTGCACTGATGATTATTGTAGCATTGGTAATGTTGTGGAAATATTATTCTCAATTTTTTGTAAGTCAACTATTTGCGCTGTTACGGGATTCTTAATGAAGTATTGCATGAAGACAAAAGAATTTTGGCTATGTATTCACTAATATGGTGCAAAAATCAGGCTTGGGGGTGGATTTAGACATGCGACTTTGATGTCTATTCCTACAGTTGGCAGGAGCAGCTAAATCTAGTTTGTTTTTCCCATAATTTGTACAGATGTGTTATCTATCCCATCTGTCCCTTACAATGTTGTTTTATTTATTAAATTACAGAAACTGAAATCGATCTATGTTCACATAGATTGTTACATGATCAAAGTTAATTAGGATATTTATATGCTAAGAATACTTGAATGAATAATCTAAGGATGAATTGTTGCAGTTATAAGTAGATAGTAAAAAATAGAGATGTTGAATGTATTTACGATTATAGTGCATAAATCTTGTACCTAAATTTAGTTACAATGCAACTGAGATAAATGGGTATACAAATGTGATTTGCATCTATGCTTACATTAGTATTTACAATTTATGTAGGAATATTTATTTTAATACATGAAATAGACGAAAAAACATTGTATTATCTGAGCATTATATCTTGCTATAATTTTGGAAATTAATTCTAATCAAAATAGAAAGGATTCCAAACCATCACAAACATTTACTGTCCTTCAAATAGAGTATGCAAGACTGATAAAAAGTTGATGTAAATGTACTAGTAAACATAGTAAGCTTAAGCATTGACATCTCCAGAAGACTTGTCAATTTCATTATCTATTAAAGGGATGGAACTATGAGATATTTTGAGATTTGTATTGCATGTATGTATATATACATAAATATCAATGTATTATTGACAAAAAACCATATTATGGTTACAAGCAAGCCAAATGAACAAACCAGTTCAAAGGTAACATACTACTTTAGAAGTGTTCTAATTGAAAACCTATACATAAATATCAATATATTATTGACAACGAACCTTATTATGGTTACAAGAAAGCCAAATGAATAAACCAGTTTGAAGGTAACATACTACTTTGGAACTGTTATAATCGAAAACCTAAGGGTAACCAAAAACAAGGAAACAAAATGAAAGACATGATAACATCTTATAGCTAGGGTTCGAAACCATGGAAAGCCAACATAGAAACTTGTATAAGAAAATATATACATGAATCCTTCACAACCATCGCAATAGAGGGTCGAAGCTTGTAACACTAATTTCAAGTAATATGGAGAATGCACCGAATGCAAGTAACACCAAAGATACCTTTCTCTCTCTCTCCCTCTCTCTCTCTCTCTCTCTCTCTCTCTCTCTCTCTCTCTCCCTCTCTCTCTCTCTCTCTCTCTCTCTCTCTCTCTATATATATATATATATATATATAATGTGCAGTTATAGAGTTATAGTGCTATAGTTCACATAAGAAGGGATATAGATCTTGATCCAAACCCCCCCTTTTTTAAAGGAAACCTATTATCTTATTTGTGACATCACAACCAAGGTGATCTATAGGATGCATATATGAGGGCAGAGCCGAAAGGGTTGGAGAGGCCATGCACAATTTTAAATGAGTTTATTTGAAGAACTAGTAACCCAAATCAATCTCTAAGGAAACCATAATAATATTTTTTTCAAAGTTTAAATGAAGCAAGAAATATAGTTTGGCAATGAGGATAGATATCTTAATAGGAAAATGATGCCTTAACAATAATTCTTCATTATGGAAAACCCAAACACGACTACAAGATGAATCTCCAAGTGAACCCTTGAACAGAAAAGAAGAAGAAGGAATCTGACAAGTTAAACCTTATAATTGAGTAATTAGTTACATGACCCAGAAATATTACTATGCATAAAACAAAAAAATATTACAGAACGAGATGTATCATTTTGGAAGTATCATGGTGAAATTGCCCGCCCTATTCCTGAATTCTATCCACAAATTTAAAACAGAAAAATGAAAGTATCAAGGTAGATGGAGGGAGGCGCTCATCCATAACTGATCTGGGTATGGAAAAAATCTCATAACCATCATAAATATACAAGAGATAATGGTTAACCATGATCAATAACAATATCACAGTGATGGTATGCATGGAATCCCCCCCCACCAAAAACGTTGGCGGCCATGATAACCATGCTTGAGAAACCCTAACGAATTTCAGACATGAACAATTAATGGAAGGTGACATAGTGACTGCAAAAAGGGCTTGGAGCGACAATTAGATGTCAAGTGGAAACCCCATGGAAAATCTGTTATCTTTCCACCTTATCTCATTAATACTCAACCGACAGAGTTTTATCAAGTTACCTACATCTCTCTCTCTCTCTCGCACTGATTACTTCGTCTCATAAATGTGAATTTGTGCCATCATTTTTATCATCGTAATGCCCTCTTCCCAATTGCAAATTCTCACTTTGCATTAACATGCTCATCCAAATCACGCGAGGGAAATCTCTTTGCTTGATATTGAACGCTCTTTAAGGTTTAGGGATTATAATTAAAATTTGTTCCTCGATCTAAGGGAGTCGGTTGAGCGCCTGATCCTGTTTTCGACGGGAGGAATGAATGAATGTTGAATGCCTTAGGTTACCTTTTATGTTTTATTTTTGAAATGAATAAACCAACATGATAAATCAAAATTTCCAAATATTAATTGGAAATCCTCGATCCCCTGGCCGGAAGTATATCACGTGAGGGAAGAAGGAGAAGATGACTAGCTCCTTCCTATGCCCAACTCAAATGGATTGCAGGAATCAGTTTTTTCCAGCTCTTACTTTAAAAATGGGGAAGTTAATAGATCCATTTCCTAGACATAGGCCATCAAGGTAACTCTAGTAAGTAAGGGCTAGCTAGATGAAGAAGGTTGGTTAGTCCCCCTGATCTATGGGAGGCATCTATCCCAAGCACATAATTATAAATAATATTGATAAATCCTTGGAAGGAGGTCGCTTTTTATCTGAATGAATGCTCGATCAAACTGAATACTTAATGAAACCCTCTCCATCCTCCCCCTATCCAACTTCAAACAAAATTTGGAAGGAAGGAAGGGCGCATGATCCTTCATCCCTCTTTCAATATCGAATTCCAATCCCTCATAACAATCAGAACCTAGGTTTGGAACGATAATAAAAGACAAGGTAGGTTAGTGAGTAGATATATTCTTGAAGGTTCTCTCTCTTCCCCTTCCGTTTATATATTACCCTTCCTTCCTCCCCTTTATCTCTCCAAATAGATACGGACCAATAATTGTATTATTCCTAGAATAAATACACATTCGTGAAGGAACTAACCAATCAAGACGGGGAACAACGAGATAGAATCCAACGTAGCAAACGAATCCACAACCTGAGATGGATATAATCTGAAGTGTAGACCGAAGTTCAAACAATTCCAAGTCATTTTGCGGCATAGTTTGTTTATTGATATATCAAACTTGTTGACATATCAATTTATGTGCCATGAGAAGCCACAAAAGGATGTTCACGCAATCATAGTTTTTTTTGGAGTGGGTCTGCAAGGTTTCCTAATGCCCATAGTTTGTAGCATGATGACCATATATTTAAATTTACTTGTTTTCTCTCTCATTTTTTCCTCTATTTTATTTTGTTTTTATTTATTTTTCTTATTTTTATTAATTTTCCCCTATTTTACTATTTTTTTAGTTTATTTTCCCTCATTTTATTATTTGTATTATTATTTTTTAAAATGGATTAATATTAATATATAACATATAATAACTATATTATTAAATATACATATTATTAAATATTATATTAATATAATCTATATATTATATTAACATATATTATAACTATTTAATATATTAATATATAAACTATATATAACTAGCAGAGCCACTTAACTTGTGGCCAACGAACACCGATAGGCGAAGTTAAATGCCACAAGTCTGTTACTTGTTCTTCTCACCCACCTTGTTTTAGTGAAATGGGTTGTCTTTCACAAACGGTCCATTATGAGTTATCCTTGCATCACTACTAGTTATTTTTTATATTCTTTTATTATAATTGTTTATTTATGACTACCATAACATCAATCTAGAACTCCCATCCCCTATCAGGAAAAATAAGTGTCATTCTAATACATGTTGGTGTAAACATAGTTGATATTATTTCAACAAAGTTTCATAAAACATTATTGATAATATTTCAACAATGCAACAAAAAAAAATAAAAAATCAAACAAATTGTGCAAAGCCAACAACTCTCAATGCAACAAGCTCATAAAACAAAGTTGTATTTCAACAAAGTTTCAATATAATATTGCATATGCATCCAATAAAATAAAAATTTGTTCAAACAAATTGTACAAAGCCATTATTCCATCATATAGAGAAAATCAAGGATCAATTTAAATATTAAATATATATATTACAAATTTTTTTATAATTTTAATTACATTGTGTATATATAACACATTTTGTGCATTAATATGTACCCAACAAAAAAATTTGAAGCAAATTGTGCAAAGCTGCATAGAGATAAAATAAGGATCAATGAGAACATTCTCATGCATAACAAATTCTGCTTATAATTTTAATTACATTGAGTACATATAAATTTTTTTATGAATTAATTTCAATTAGAAGAGCTTGCACATTTTG
The DNA here is from genome assembly GCA_027924585.1 of Larix kaempferi. NCBI lineage: Eukaryota > Viridiplantae > Streptophyta > Pinopsida > Pinales > Pinaceae > Larix > Larix kaempferi. The sequence goes on from BSBM01001167.1 coordinate 283,415, forward strand.
ATATATAACCTTTATTTGACCAAAACTCTACGAATAGTTATTAGAATGACATAAACTCTACAACTTCTCAAATGATTTTACAATTAGTTGTTATAATGACCTGAAATCTACAATTGTTCAAATGATTTTACAATTAGCTTTTAGAATGACTTGAACTCTACAACTACTCAAACTATTTTACAATTAGTTGTTGGAAGAATGGTTAGAACTTCAAAATCAACTAGGGAAATGTGCATAAATAAAAAGCATATAAGAATTTGGGATAACAAAGCACGCATCAATTTGCACCAATGATTGTAAAATATGTGAAAGAGAGAAATAGTTTCATCTAATGAAAATTTCTATGTCAACAATGATTCTCGTTTGAAAGTGATAATGGTAGAAAATCCAACAATTTCAAATAGAAAACTCTATTAAAAAAAATGTATTAATATAATTTACAAACATCAACTCTTTCCCATATATATAATTATAAATTAAAAATATTATAAAACTTCAACACTTTCACATAGAGTAATTGGATCAATTAGATACCCTTAAGGGATAGAACAATTGGAAAATTTGCATAAGATAGTAGCCATGAAATTATAGAAACATAATATAAGTTTAATGATTGTGTAAAAGCTTTAATCAAACGTATTTGAACATTTTTGAAAATGTTTCTATCAAGACATCCTCACCATGTAAATAAGGCACACATTCCTTGCAGTACTTCTCATCATTTTTTATTATAACTACTTAATCTTTTCCAAAAGATCTTTTCAAACTCAAAATTAACTTTAAGAAGCTCTGTTCATGGATATATTCAAAGCATATTGGTAAACTGTGTCATTGTTTGCAAGAAGCATTTATGAGAAGGAAAAATAGTAGAGGAATTTCTTGGTCATTAAAACTTGAAACCCTTACATGCTCCTTCAGGTGGTCTAGACGAAGGATCAAATTTACTACCTATGGGATTTGTACCTATTCTGCCATGAAATGTTTTTCACAGAAACCTCCTCTATAATAAAACCAAGATCTTAAAACTTTTGATGCTCAACACATAACCTAAAAAGGTAAATGGCAGAGAAGCATCTACATTTTTTGTATTCTTCAATGATATATTCAATGTTAGTAGAGAAATATAAATATATATTTCATTTATACCTGGAAAAAGAGTGCATCACAGGTCTCAGAATGGGTCGTTCCAGAAGTCTTGCTTGGAGAAATTGTCCATAGAGCATATCCCACTCCCTTGTTAGCCCACAGATCGAATCCAATAAACAACAAATTAATAGCAGGTCTGAATAGAAACCCTTGACAGAACAAAAACCCTCTGAATCTCTTGTTCTCTTGTCAATTTTCTTCTTCGGTTTTCCTCCTATCCTCCTTCGTCTGTCTACCTCCTAGATTGATAGATTCATATGTTTATATTTAAATAAACTCAAAAACTAATACAAAACCTAACTGTAATATTTCACATTCTTATAGTTAAATTTGTTCAGCTACCAATTATCCATGCTTCAACTACATGTTAATAGTATCGTATAATAGTATCGATATAGTCAACTCGTCTATAGAGAGAGTGCTCGGATCATTTGCTTTTTCAATTGCTGCAAATTTTAGATCAAATTTGTTGGGTAGGGATCTCAGAACCCTTTCAACCACCCTTTAGTCTTAAATATTTTCACCATAGGTATTCAACTAATCAAAAATCCCCATGGTATGGGTCATGAAAGAATCCACTGTGTATGATTATTTCATCTTTAGATATTCAAAATCTCTTCATAGGTTTTGGATTTTAGCTATTTGTACCTTACCAGCACCCTGATAACTAGTCTCCAAGGTTTCCCATGTTTCTTTGGCGTGCAATGAGGCTGATATATTTGGAAATACATCGTTATCCAAAGTGTTCATTATGTGATGCAGTTCCTTCACATCCTTCTTCCTGTGAATCCTGAGGATATCCTTTTCTCCATTTGATAGAGCTTGATAAGTTGCATCATCTGTTGGTTTGGAATATCCATGCATGATATATTCCCACACATATTCTGCTATGAGATAAACTGCCATCCTCGTGTCCTAGACATCATAGTCCTTTTTCCCCATAAGAGGAGAAATATGACATTGATTGTTGCTACTAGAAGCCATAGACATTGTAGAGTCTTTCACTGGATTTTTTCAAAAAAAATCTCCTTGATTTTCAATAAATTCTCTTTTAAAAAAAATCCACTTCTCCCTCTTACAAAAGTTAAAAAAAAACACTTAAAAAAAATCTCTTCTCTTTTTAAATTCAACCCTTTTTCGCAACCTTTTATAAAAAAAATTATAATAAAAAACTTTAAATTTTTTTTATATGATATATAAAATCACTAACTTAATCCTTACATGAATTAAAAAGATCTCGTGAAAAAAAAACAACTAGTTAAAAAAAAGTTCACATGAATTTTAAATCATGAGTTTTTCCGCGTCTCTCAGGAATGCTTTCACGCGAAAAAACCTCAAATTATCGCATATTCTCTTATTCCAAGGGCGCGAAACATCCAATGAATTATCGCTCCTCGAAGCTATGTTAGGGGTGCACTTTTTTTTCTTAAATTTGTATTTTATAACTTTTCCAAATATTTTCGCGCCTTCATGTAGGAGAGGGGCGTGAAAATTTTTCTGCAATTTTTTTTGCAAATTTCTTCGAATCTACGACTTCTCTTGCACTCTCACGATCTTCTTCCTCTCTCTGATCGATCTCTTCCAACAATCTGATACCAATCTGAAGGTTGGAGGAAGAAATAAACACAAATATTATGTAGAATGAGCTACGGCTCTTCAATCTCTATTGATAAACAGAAGATCAACTAATTGCACTTACAATAAAAAATTGAAAGTGTATTTAAACACTTATTGAAAAAACTAAAAATCTAACCTATCTTTTGCATGTAGGATTTATGCCTAAACTAAACTGAACTTGTAAATAGAACTAAAGCTAAAATATAAAAGCTAAAGCTAGTGCTAATAGGAGTAATTACTATTTCTAACATTTTGGTGGTAGTTTGGTACCTCACTCCAACTATCGCAGTACATAGAAATTCACCATACTCTAGGAATATTATTGGAAAAAAATTTCATCACCATGACAAATAGAATCAATGCTAATATGATGGGCCTCCAACACCTCGATCCTCATTTATATCTCCATGCTATTACAAGACCCCACTAACACCTCATTTATGCACACACCTTACCAAAGATTATTTTAAGAGAGAAATACCAGTGCATATAGGTATGCTTTTAATGAATCACAAGTGTTGTAGAATCATACCAAGAAACTAACATCTTTCCTTATGTATCTCAATTCATCGCAAGACTTCCCTCTATACTGAATTGAGGAAGAGTCAGTCAAATAACACACAATATCATCAATTCTAACATAGCATCATATACACCTTTCTACATGGAAGCTAGAAAAATAGAATTAATCATTTCATACCTTCTCTTATGCTTCACATATCCATTTTTCCAGCTCTATAAGTCCATATTTAATGTATTCCCCATTACTAAAAGAGTGACATTCACACCGCAACAATATGCTAACCATCCACAAAATACAATGTCAACCCTACAAAAATACTTTGAGAACCATAAAATTCAATAAACAAAACAAGAAACATGTCAAAATACCTGACAACACCCAAAGAAAAAGAAGCAGCAAAGACAGTGGGATTCCAAGTTGCTCCACCCATGGCTTTATCTGGAAAGGAGAACACAAACACAATTAGAAAAAAAATGGCAATGGTTATAATAAGTGACATGGCCCCATGCACACCCAAATACACGAGAATGAATGAAGTCACATCCCTGAGGCATGATGCCCCAAACACCCACATAAACGTTATTCTCACATCATTGATCACGAACTTCACAATATCCATGTTTCTTGGGGAAACTTTGGATCTGAGGCGATGGTATTCACAACTCTCCTAGATGCAAACGAATCACTATAAGACTTGATAGTAAATATCAAATTCTCTTCTCATGTGGACAAAGAAACTTGCAAAACAATATTAAACCCATAAAATATCTGCAAGTATAACTTTGAATTTGATTTCCATGATCAATAGGAGAAAGATACCCTAGCAATTGACATTTCTAGAAATCAGGGGCGAATTGGAGCTTCCCTATTATTTTCGTGAGCAAACAGAGGTTTAAATCGATTTTTAGAGGTGCAAAATTGTTTTATCTTGCCTCCCCTTTTTAAATTTGATGGGGCTAACCTTCTATTCATAAAAAAAAATGTGGGATAATCATACATAATGGGTGTTTAACAAAAATTATCCCATTAAAAATTTAAAACCCCTAAATTTAGCCGATGGGATAATATTAGCCCCTAAACTTTTCCATGCTTCAAGGAGTTGGAGGGATTCTCCGAAGTATATTAAAAAAAACCCAAAGAAACTGAAGCACCTTATAGACAACTAATGAAACTTCATAAAGTTAATATTGGCACAAAAGATAACCCAAAGATGGTGGCTATAGGAAACTATTGGGATGAACAAATTGTATCTTATATTACATTATTATTGAAGAAATATGAAGATTAGTTTCTACAAAAAATTAGAGAAATCAGGGGGATCTAGGGAGATCTAGCTGAAATTAAGATTGCACTAAAATCATATGCCAAACATGCAAAAGAAACGGCCATACAGATTGAATCCTTGAGTGAAACAGAAGGTGAAAAAGGAAATTGAATACATGTTAAGTGTTGGTTTGATTTTCCCAATGGATGAATCGAACTAGATCAGTCCCATAGTGATTCAAAGCAAGAAGAACACCGAGGATATTTGAGTATGTGTTGATTACCATAGTATGAATGTTCCATTTGTTTCCATGAGCCATTCCCCACACCCTTGAGTGACGAAGTATTAAATTAAGTGGTAGGGAATGAGGCATACTCCTTCACAGATGGATTTTCAGGACACCACCAAGTTAGAACTGCAGAAAAAGATAAAAATAATACACTGTTTACAATAGAATGGGGACCACTTACTTATAATGTCATTCCTTTTGGATTGAAGAATGCACCTATTATTTTCTTAAGGATCCTCATTGCAGCTTTTAGGGATTTTCGGCATAATTTTTTGGAGGTTTACTTGGGCGATTGGATAGCTTACAACTTGTTTAAGGATCATTACCAAAACATACTACCTAATGAGATGGGCCAAAGTAGCACCAATCCGATATTGTTCTGCAGAAACAACAACTAAATTCATTTATGAAAACGTTATCACTCGGTTCGGGTGTCATAGAAGCCTTACAACTGACCAAGGTACGCACTTCCTGAATACAACTTTTTGGGTGTTGATGAAGGAATTTTTGATACAACGCCACAAAATAAGTATGTACACCCATAAGCAAAAGACACCGTATAATCCTTTAAAATAATTATGGATATCAAGATGACAAAAGTATGTTTCACCAACTAGGACGATTGGGATTATTGGTTCCAATTATGTTATGAAAATACATGACCACTACAAAGAAACTTCATAAATAGACTCAGTGTATGACAGAGAAGAAATAGTACCAGTGGAATTTTTGGTTCCCACTCTTTATATTGCACATGCAACACACATTACAAAGGAATATTATTTTGTGGAACAACTTGTAGAGCTGATGGAACTAGAAGAAACCCGATTTTTAGCTAGCTATCACACAATAGTTGAAAAAGAATGACAAAATTCCTATCATGACATAAACATAAAGCATAAACGATTCAGGTCAGGAGACCAAGTTTTACTCTATGATAGCATGTTCATGAAGCATCCACGCAAGCTCTAGATGCATTGGTTGGGACCTTTTATTGTTGCGAAAAATATAAATATTTTAGTATCTATTAAGATAGTACAACTTGATGGTATTCTCAATCTACATTGGGTGAATGGCGCACGCCTCAAGCCCTATGATTATGCTCAGTGATTCTGCAAGATGCAAATCTTGTAATTGGCAATGATTTAGTTAGGATTTTGTTTCTTTAGTATTATGATCTTCGAAGTTCTCAGTTCTAGTCGTTCATTTCAGTTAAGTTTTTTGTTAGTTCGTTCACACCATTGTGGTCTGGGGGACCCACCAGTTTAAGGTCATCTATCACCACTGCCACGTCACATCATTATAGCTTGTCTTTTGATCATTAAAAATCCATTAATGAATAAATCAATTGTATCAATGCACACCCATCTGAAACCATCACTTGATTCCTGCAACTAATGATGTAATCATTTCAATTCTTTTCTGACATGATTACACAGCACCATCATCCACCCCGAAATCACATTCATGTAATTGCATCACTCAGCAACCCATCATTACCACCCCCTTAAACGCTTGCTTCTGACATTTCGTATCACAAACCGTTACGCCAGGATCAATCCACACATGATGGGTCTCATGTAGATGCAATAATAATGACTTACACCTATCACTCAATCTCTGACCCATTATTTCCCTATCCAATCCACACACCAAAAAACACCACCTTGCAATCATTTCACATCTTTATAAAGGAATGCATTTCCCCAGTACTCCATCATACTATTTTTATAGTCCTGTCCTAACATCCCACCCTATGATCTCCATGAATATATCTCCCTCGCCCCTCTCCTTATAATATTCTGTTATGTGAAGCCCCTTATCCCTCCAATCAAATCTTTGTTGTTCCCCTAATTTCCATCTGCTCGATTACTCCAAACCACGACACGTCAGTTTCACGACAAAAGAATACTTTGATGAATAAAGTTATGCAAGAGCTCCTAGCATTACCATGGAGAAATCCAAGGAGTTCAATCTTACTCATGCTATCTCCTTCCCACACTAGTGTTCATGTTGTGTCTCACTTTCTTAGTCTCCTTACTGTTATGGATGACCGATGCGCTTTCTCAAGGAGTTTGGTCTCTTGTTGAAAAAGAGATTGTCATTTTTTCTCCCATAATGACACTGCCAAAGATGATATTAGAGATGAATATTTTGAATAACAATTAGCACTATCAGCTTCACTCCCTATAATGCCACAACAAAGATATAAGAAATCTTTCTTGAAGGCATTACTCTCAATTATGATATGCAGTGATTTTATTTGGCCTCCCTGATACATAACCTAAATAACATTGTTGTTCAGTACTAGAGTTGGCTCCTTTGTTTGAATATCCTGCAATAGATGATGCAAAATATTTAGGAACGTGCCATGTCCCCGAGTTGCCTTCGTGCCCTTCAGAAGAGATGGGAGACAACTTGATACATTTTGTTTTTCAAAATTCTCTTTGTTTTACAAACAGCCGCAATGGCCTCCGATCCGCAATCCACAATCCACCCTACCGCAATCCGCAGTTGGAATTCAGAAATTAGATTCCCAAAATACGGAACGTTGAAAAACACCCCTCCGACTTCCGCAGTTCCTTAATCCGCGATGCAGAACTAGGAAAGTCAGAGCGCCAATTCACTGGCATCGAATAAATTACGATCCTGAATTCCACATTCCACAGTGCGTAAGTCATAAATGTGGAGCGTCAAAACACCCGACACTGAAGAAATGCGCCCCTGACTTCCGCATTCCGCAGTGCGGAATTCAGAACTGTGGAGCGCCAAAATACTCGACGCTGAAGAAATGTACCCCCCGACTTCCCCATTCCATAGTGCGTAAGTTGGAACTTCAGAGCACCAAAAAACCCGTCGCTGAAGAAATGCGCCTCCGACTTCTGTATTCCACTGTGCAGAAGTCAAAACTGCGAAGCGCCAAAACATCCGGTGTTGAAGAATTAACGATACTGACTCCCGCATTCCGTAGTGTGGAAGTCAGAAATGCGGGGCACCGAAATTTTCAGCGCTGCAAAAATATGATCCTGACTTTAGCATTCCACTATGCGGATGCGGAATGTCAGGAGCTGGCCATGCCTTGTTACAGTCCACTGTCCATCCCAATAACTTCTTCATCCTTGGGCCGAATTGGACAAGTCTGGTACCGTTGGAAATCTCTTGGAGATCTCTATCCACTAGTGTGGTCCCCAACCACATCTGAGTACTCTAACCTTGTCATTTTTCCAACTGAAGTCCTGTCTGAAATCCCTCAATGCATCATTACCCTTCTGCAAGGAAATTTTCCTACCTTCTGCAAGGAAATTTTCCTACCTTCTGCAATGAATTCTCCTTTCACCTAACCCACAGAGGGGTCATGAAATACAATAGCGGGGTTATCTACTTCCTTCCCCAAGTCCATATGAATCCAAGAAGTCCCTCTTAAAGGTGAATCCAATGCATAACTAAAGACATATTATGAAGATAAAACTAGTCAATGCATCTACAACATATAAGGTTAGCAGTACATTAAATTCATGCAAATGATGAAGCATTCAAACATGAACTCAGCCTCACACTCAGGCTTATACATAGTTCCCTATTTATCAGTTTCATGTAATCATTCATTCAATAACTTGAACATAACAAGCATAACATAACATAGGGAAACTAATATCATTCTACACCACATAAGCACTTATCTTTAAATGGAACTGTCCAAGTAACTAGCTAAGTGAGAGCAACATTCCACCCAACCATAGGTCTCTGCCGAGCCTATACTCTTTCAGCTGAGAGACCACACCCGAGCTGGGATGTGTATCCACTAAGGAGGGCTAAATAGGTTCTCTCATAGTCAAGGCTCCACACCAATGCTAAGCCAACATACAATTGGTTTTATCAAGCATGTAATGGGACAGAGGGGATGATGCTAAGACAGTGAGCTCATTGTCAGAGCTACAGGCATCTCAAACTACTCAGGAAATATGGCACCCACAATACCTACCTCACCCAACACAAGGAAGGCCCTCTTCTCTGATGCACGGTCCCTTCAAGGCCCCTTCCCTCCATTGATCTTCACGGTGAGCATAGAAATGTCCAAACTGCTGCTTTCATGAGACTTTAGCCTTCACTTGGTTTATCAAGAAAACCCCAACCTATGTCTAACCCTTTTCTATGTTATTCTAGCTGGAATCTTCTCAAGGTTGTGGATGAGACTCTATCCTGCAACTTGGTTCTTATTCTATCTAATCAGGGTCCTCTCAGTGGTTTTCTAACCTTCTCATGCTTTGTAATTCATCCCTAGGGTTTTAACCATGGATTTCCCAATCGATTTTCCTCCTACACAGGGTTTCTATGTGCTTTCGACTCTGCAAATTCGTGCTTACACAGAATCACGATTTCTTCCTCTTTTTGTTTCAAGGCTGGGCTCTACAATTCGTGGTAACTGAGGTTCTTTGGTAAGCAATAGGATAGGTTTCAGGGTGAGCAAATTCCCAGGAGGTAGAGTGGCTTAAGGGACAAGTAAAATAGAGCCATACCCTGCCATACGTATTTGTAGGGCTAATCCATACTCTATCGACCTCATGGACTGGTTTTCTCAACCACCCTCTTATAGTAGAATTAAATGTCAACATGGGGATTCAAATGGGTTCACAAATTAACATGTGGTAGAGTGGGTTCCAATACCACAACCCCCTCACCTCTCCCTAGTGGATACACATGGCCCCTTCTCATTGGTTTCCTCCTTAGCCAGTTTCTTGGTATTTTGTTGCAATATTTAATATTTACATCATTTACAATACCTCATGGATTAAGAGCACATGGATAAACAGAATGTCAAATACTTTCCTTTTAATTAAAACATGGACATCCTCTAGTGGGGCCTTCGCCTTGACCTCCACACTAGGGAAAACACACATTGCATGTATACAATATTTACAATGAATCCAATAAACCCTAAGGGTCAAAATATGGATATTACAGAACATCGCCAAGTTCACTCAAGGGATATTCAACACTTGTGTTCAGAGCCTATTGGATCCTTCATTTTTGGAAAGGCCCCTAAGTGCGAAAGGAATCATGGGGTAAAGAGGTGGAAGTTACGGAATCCCCTAATGACTGCAATTTTTTTGGACCCACCCCACAACTATTTAAAGAAGCATGAGGCAAGCAGAGGAGGAGAATTAGTAGAAGAAGATAAGAATATATAAATATAGAGAATATAGACAAAAGAGAAGAAGAGGACCAGATTGAGACCAAGTCGTAGCAGAGAAACAATGATTCCTTAGTCTTATGTTTCTGGGTTTTGGATAATGTAATTGGGGTATGGGTTTTTTGTTCTTTATGATATTGCGACGGGTCATTTCATGGTAAGGCCGCAGAGCCATGGATTTGAAATGTGGTAGAAGTTATTAGTAATATAAATGAAGTAGCCCCCCCCTTAATTTTTATGTGTATGAATCATTTGTATTGTGTTTGATGTCTAATGGATAGATCGTATTTCCTTTTCATGTATTCATGTTATGATTAATGGAACATTGTTGCGATATGAAGAACGTCAACCCTCTTAGGATTATCCTTGTAGTTAACCCTCCTTATCACACATAGGTATTCATTGTGCTTCAAGTGAGATCTTTTCCTTCATGGGATTTAAATGCTATCACACTAGACTATAGTGGTACCCTTTGTTGGTCCTTGCGCAAGAACCCACTCTCTAATTTTGTGCCATCACCATCATTCACTATTTTTTGTAAGCAGTGGGATTCCCCATACTCATGTGCATGCTCAGCTGCACACACATGGATTTATTCAATCTTCTCTTCTGCAAGCATTGATACCACATGGAGTTCTTCTACCTTCTCCACAAGTTCTACCAAGAGAACCTCATCTTCAACTCCACTAATGTTAATACATAGTGGGATTCACTAAAATAATGGTTGTTGTCTACATCTACTACAGGCTTCTCCATAAACTATTTTACAACCAATAACTCATCTAATCATTGACTTATAACACTCCCCCTTATGTTGAACTCCATCTTCAGACTTTCCCATGTTTCTTTTGCAGTGGTGGTTTCAACTACAACATTAAAAATACTATAATCCAAAGCTTGTTGGATTAAATATAATGTTGAGTCATCCCTAGCCTCATCTCTAGGCTCATAATATCCATTTATAACAAAATTCCATAGTCCTTCATGACAAAGGAACACTTCCATGTTAACAAAAAAAACATCAATATTCTTACCAATAAAATGTGGGGGTGATCCATGATATGTTCTTCTCTTATCATCTTCAACCGGGAATCTTTCAACTTCATTGATTTGATGCTCCTATGCTATTATTGGAACCTATCCATATACCTTTGCAAAATATTTTTCCATGGCTCTTATATTTTTTCTCTTGAATTACTTCATTCTTCTATCTTAATCCATAGATTCTACAACTTACTGCTGCTCTACAATTTTCACCTTAATCGGGTAGTTGGCCACATACTTCGGCCTCTCTAATACTGAAACATACAACCCATACACCTGGGTCCTCTCTTTTTCAGTCACAAATTTCAAATACACCGACCTTTAGTGTCTGCTGGACTTCACAAGACACTACATATACCACAAAACATGACTCATTGCTTCTAGTACATCAGGGACTTACTTCACATTAACACAATAGACAACAACAAAAACTGCTTAATGGAGAACAAGACTCTCCCTTCAAACTAACCAGTTGAATAAACCCAAACTATCTACACATGACAGAGCAAAGATCAACACTAGCAATAGTGATTTGTATTCAACTCTACTGGTTGGATTCACCTCCAAACATAATTAGTGGAGACTTGCTCGACAGCATTATCCTGCTCTGATACCAATTGTTAGATATGGGGTAGAGATAAAACCACTCTAGCACCAAACTAACGCAAACAAACATAGAGAACATAGAAGAATAGAACCCAATTCTATTCATTGCACATAAATAAGATTACAAACTTCCTTTATATGCACATGTGGACAAATTTCATGGCGACCAGAATATTCATCAAGCCGGAATCATTACAAACATAGCAACAAACATACAAAAAATCCATCCACCAATTAACTACCAGGCTCCACAAACAACTTTTCAAATACTCCAAAATCATGCCACATGTCAATATATGATTGGCTCACAGGAAATGCCTATCATCCTTCTCCATTATACCTCCTTCTGGTGACTCACAATTCTGCTACCGAACACTACAATGTTGATGCATATCCCATCAAGAGTCCTCCATCGGCCTTCAACTTGGTTCCACTAATCGATAATGCTAATGTATATCCATGATGATCTATTAGGGTTCCTCCATTGGTCATCGCCTAATTGACACCTCCATGTAGATTCGATGTGATCTCATCGATACATCGTCGATGTTGGCTTGTCGCCCCTATCCATCAACACTTTACAACTTACTACTTCACTGTAACTCCAACATACAACTATGATAAAATTTCTCGAATGCCCCTATGATGCGTCACCCCTTTCTCATTGGCTTTATCCACTCGTGCACTCTTTTGCATCCCAAAAACACACCACCGATAAAATTTCGTTGATGCTTCCATGACGATCCCAAATCCTTTCCATATTTGATGATATACTCCGACGAACAATATACGTCCGACACTTTTCATTTCATCATGACTTCTCTATTGATGTTCTTTGTTGAAACTCCTCTTGAGCAACCTTATTAAAAACTATGTTGGATAACCTTCGATGCCTCTCGGCTTCTTCCACATGTCGACTCTTGATTTTCTATCAGGGATTCTCCATTGGGGTTTATCCATGCAACTTTTGTTGATCACATTGATTCTCTACTTTGACACCCCCTTTGTTGTTTCCATGTGTCATCACTAGATTCACTCTTGGGATTATTTCATCGGACCTATCTACAGTCTCCTCAACACTTAGCCGATTTTTCATTTCTTCTATGCGGCTTCTATTAGGCGATGTTATTCAATGTAGTCAGTGCAAAATTAACTCTGGAATTGATTGGATACGGCACCATAACTGCTTTCTTGCAAACTTCTTCAATGCAAATATGGACAACTCTATTCCCAATACACAATGCCTACTTGGATTAAGCGATTGATGGCTAAACTACCATACTTCCTATCTGACTAAACTTAAAGGTGGTTGAACTACCATGCTTCCTATCTAGCTAATCTGATGTTCAATATTATTAAGTAGATCTAAAGCCCTACAAATCATTAGCTAGGATGACATGACTTTAATAACATATATAAGGATTGATAAGATAAATAGTCCCAACCATCATGATGAAAATATATGTGATATTATATTTTTGTAGAAAGTAAAACTTGACAAGCTTGTAAAAAACTAAACCTTAAGCTCTCACTAAAACTAAACTTTAAGCTCTTATTAAGGAGCCTTTAGTAATGTTCAACAAAACTCTATAATTATAATAATTAGTTTTTTAACTCATAGAGAAAGACTAATTACACAAAATTGATGGGTCGGAGTGTGCTCTTATGGAGTTCGTTCATTTTTTTTTTATAGATGTTTAAATTTAAGTGTGCAAATTTGAAATTATATTGATAATATTTGAAATTATATATTGATGTATTTAGATGTTATTTTTATGGTCTAGAAATTATAATGTTGGCATCCATCATATTTATTTGATAAAAAAATATGCATTTTCACATTCATATGAATTTAAGAAAATAATTAATTATAATTTTTAAATTATAATAAATATTTAATAGTAGATTTATTTAAATATTTTTTATTAAATAGTTGACAAATTATAGACCGTTTTGCTTTTCGTCAACTTTGTGTCGCATACGTGCATGGCAGTAAAGTATTAATGGTGTGGTAAAATTGCCTTGTTACACATTGAATTCAACATATAACGTACTAATAAAAGTGCCATACTCTTATGTCAGTCACGTCGTTGGGACGCTACCACCTACACTGTCGCCTCAGTCCGCCTACAAGATTCTTCTCTGTTTTTGAAAGACGCGGCCATTGGAAACTGAGGCTGCCAGGCGTTCTTTATTTGCTTTTCGTTGCGTTTGCTTGGGACGTGGAGACTCAGAGGCTGCATGCACCGCATCTGTTCCTCTCTGCTTCCGCTTCGTGTTTTGTTGATTGCAATCTTCCCTTCGACGGCTTCCATGGGTCTATAATTTGTCCACGATGGTGACGCTTAAATGGGTGAGCTTAGGCGTGGTCCTTCTCCTCCTCCTTCAGTGGGGCACCCCAAGTGTTGCTGCAGATGAAGACAATATGTATGGACTAGACGACATGCAACAGCAACGACGGTCGTGCGACCCGCAGAGATTGTCTGATTGCCGGGACTACTTCGAGCAGCGGAGAGACCAACCATCGGAAAGATGCTGCGAGGAATTGCAAAGAATGTCTCCACAATGCCGATGCCGAGCCATACAGCAAACAGTCGATCAATCCATGGATTTTGATTCACAACTTAATCAACGCCGCCGCCGCAGCCGCCGCGAAGGGCGCGGACGGGAAGAGGAGGAGGAGGAGGGATGGAGAGAGCCGAAGACCTTCCGAACAGTGATGGAATTTGACGGGCAAAATGCCCGTCATGGGGCGTTTTGCCCATCAAATACGGTTTAAAATTTGGTTTAAAATTTGGATTAACCGTCATTTATAAAGAGTAAGAAAATTTTCAAAACGTATTTTTGAAGGGCAATAAAATTTCTAAAACGTCTTTATATTATTAATTTACTAATAATATTAATATATTTATCTTATATAAAACGATATTTTGTAAATTCCAACTTCCAAACTATACATTGACTAAAAAAATAGAAACATCTATTAAATTAGATCTAATTCCATGTCTTTCCATTTACAAGTTGCAACCATACATTTAATAAAAAAATAGAAACATCCATTAAATTAGAATTATTTTCATGTCTTTCCATTTACAAGTTGCATTGATTTTTCCTAAAATAAACAACTCCTTTAACTCAATGGTTTTTCCAGTATTTTTTTACTTTTTTATTATTGCAATGAGCTTACAAATTTAAGTGCTCAATGCTCATTGATTACATTAAAATGTTACGTTGGGAGTTGGAGAGCCTTGGAGACAAAGTTTGAGAATTATTTGCAATATCAAAGGTAATGCATGCACTATTTTTTTGGTAAATTATATTTAGTGATTTGTTTAGAATCAAACATTTACTTAAATCTATGAGTTTGAAGAAACGTTATCAAGTATGTATTTTTTAATAATTTTAAATAACATAAATAATGTGCAGCGTGTGTATTTAGCAATTTATCTCATAATTTATGTAATTTATATAGATTCAGACTCAAAAGTCTTGGTATATTTCTCTCATGGTTCAATTTCAGTGAGAGATGCAGAATTTACATGAAGACCAATACTAAATAAGGCATTGAGAGACATGAAATCTATGTGCAACATTTGGAATGAAATGTAGTTTGTAGAACAACATAATATATATAAAAAAGAGCATACAAAGCTATATATTCATCATTATTATTTATAATTCTTGTGCACTATGCAGACTCCACTTGGTATGCCTGCATTCTGTAATTGCTTAATTGCAGTCTCCATCATAGCCACCTGCTCCTTGAAATTTTGATTTTTGCTGTTTAGACTCATGCAGTTGCTTGAGGAGCGAAGCCCTCTAATGTTATGCTACAATGATCTCTGGAGTACGAACTAGGTAGGCATTTCATGCCTTTATTTTATTTTTAATAGCCTAGTATTTTTATCCTCAGTGTCTATAAACTCCATTACTTTTGTGAAGTATTGGGGAGTTGTACCCTTACCAAGGGCAAAGTAAAAAAAAGCAAGGGTATGGACAGATTAGATTTACAAAGGTTTGTATCTATTTTATAACGATTAGATTTACAAAGGCTTGTATCTATTTAAAAATCTAGATTCTGATTACGATTTTTTTTTAAGAAGACTTCATTGTTGAAGGGTAAAATTTTAAACAAAACGTTTTGTGATGGGTAATATAAAAACCCAAAACGTCAAAAAAATGTAATCGGACAGGTAGAATGAAAACCAAATTCCAACACTGCTTCCGAATACCTGCAACGTCCGCCAGCCCCCCCGCCGCTGCAACATTCAACACCACTCTCGTAAGTCACTCCATCGAAACGATTAATGCTACTAGTTATTAACGAGTAGTGATCAATGCATGAATAAGAGATTATGCATACTATGTCTAAGTTATGTGTTTAACTAAATAAAAGGGAGGTAATTGGTTTTTGTTTTGGAGGACATCATAGCCAGACCTCGCCCCTTTTATGTAATAAAGAATGGATGAATGAGAAACTGCAAGAGAAGCAAGTTCGCAAGTAAAGAATCAATTCAGAGTCTTTGAGTGCATAAAAACTTTGCAATGCAATTTTATATTTTTATTTTTTTTGCATTTTATATTTTTATTTTTTAAATTATCAACTGGCCAATCAATCATTTTATTAAAAAAATGTATAGATCAACATAGCATGGAGGCCATACAAACCTTTTGACATCAAATCTGTACATGATATACAACTAATAAATGCATGCATGCGCAGCTTATCATCATGTAAATTATCTCAAGTGATCAAGATTCAAATCTGAACTAATAAATGCATGCATGCGCAGCTTATCATCATGTAAATTATCTCAAGTGATCAAGATTCAAATCTGATCCTGCCAGGGAAGCCCATAACATATATTCATTCCTCCATTTAAAAAAAAAAGCACATCCGCATTAATACCAATTAATACCAAGTGGATAAGTATGCCAATAGGTCATCCGCAACTTATGGTATGACTTATTAAAAGATAAGTTATTTATTAAGAGATAAGTTATATATTATTTGCAGAACATGCCATTTAAGACATGTATAACATATCTAACAATAACATGTCTCCATCATATATATGTTATTAATCATCGCGTGAGAGGTATTATGTTATTAATTATTGAGTTAGAGGTATAGTTGACTACACACTTGCAACTTCACCACACACACTCTTTCCAACAACAATAGCAAGATCATCAAAATGCTTATAAATTAAAAAGAAATTTTGACTAACAAATCTTTGAATCCATCAATGTCTAGGCATCAACAAACATAAAAATATGGCATCATTTATATGATTCTCGGCAAGACTCACTTCTCGGCAAGACTACTTAACCGATGTCAGAAATAGTGGCTACAAACAACAATACCTCCATTGTCTTCTCATTGAAAGAAAGATTCAAGCTTCTTTTGCATTTGCATAAACACACATAAGCTGTTAACATAGAGAGGAAAATATCGACAAAACAACTCATACGCAAACAAAATTCAACAACCTCATATGTTCATACCAACAAATTTGACCTTTTTTCACTAAAAGGCAAAATGAATCACCGATAAGCATAACAAATAAATTGAATAAGATTGAAAGCTCAACCCTTATAACCAATGAATCACAGCAAGACATTTCTTAGCACAAAAGCAAACATCGTAGGCCAAAACAAAGCATATTGAAACCCAAAATCATGTGGATATTGATAGCTAAGAAAATGTAACAATTAGTAATACACAGAAAACTTATCCCAGTCCAAATATAAATGCCATATCTCAGTTAGTAACTCTCGATCTACAGATCTGAGTATTTCCGCCTACACATTAAAATTCCCACAACCAGGTTAGTAGAATATTAGAAACAAAAGGATAGATATGTGTGCATAAATTAAACAAAGAAATGGGCCATCGAAGGAAGAAATATTATATTTATACCACCTGGTCAGATGTGAATGCAACGACGAAGCTACCCACAATAACCCAATATAAATGCATTTCATAAGTGCAAGGCTCCAAGGCTCTAGAGTTCTCTGCAGTAACATGTCGTGCTTGTTGCTCACATACTTTTCAAGCTCGTTTGTTTCATTTCTGCACCTCGATGAAAGAGAGAAACAACATTTGAAACATGTTAACACCTAGAGCATCCCAATGATGGAGAGTAGCATCGTTTGGAAACCATCCTCCGAGTCCATATTTATAACACCACTTATTAGCAATTACCACACTTGCCACGAAGGAGCATGAGACATAGTTGAAGGAGAAATCGCCCTTCAATCGAGGAATGGACAATGAAATAATTTACCCTTCCACTTGTAAAAAACTCGGAAACTCACTTTTAAGCTTGTCGTTGAAGTCACTCTTTAGTACTAAATAATTGAAATGAACTCGAGAGCGAGTGGTCGAAGTCATTCTTTATTATTAAATAATTGAAGTGAACTCCTTGAAATCACTTTTTATTATTAAATAACTGAAATAAACTCGAGAGTTGAACTCAATTATGTGGTGTATTAGTAGAGTATATAATCATAAGTATATATGTGGTTATATTATATATAATATGTATGAATATGGTGTACAAATTTCAATTAATATGTTAGATGTGTATGTATATATAATTATGGATTATGTAATAGTTATGTGTATTTCAATTATGTATGTATATAATATAATGTGATAGTTATAGTATACATTAGTATGTAATATGTGTGTATTAGAGTAAGGTGATATTAATATATAGGTTAATAGTAGTACATATATTATATGTATAATATATTATATATAATAGATATAAATATAAAATATAATATGAGAGTTGAACTCCGCCTTTATTATTAAATAATTGAGCCCTTGAGCTTTTTTTTTCAGCCGAAAAAAAATGTACTATTGCTATTCCTTGAATCAAATCGTACAAAGATTTTCACCTTTTTTGAAAAAAGGTATATTCATCATGTTCAAGACAGTATGTCCGAAGGACCCCAAACTACCATCATCAAAAGATTGTCCATGATAGACTATACAAAACTGATTAGACTATGACATATTACAAAAAGTCAACTGTTCAACAAAAATCCTTGACTTTGAACTTTCTAAAAGAAAAAGACTTCGCCACTTTCCAACAAGCTAGAATCCATCCATTCTTCCCAAACAAGAAATCCTTCAGAGCCCAATAAAGCTTGCTTTGATAAGCCATCATCCTGACCATTGTGTTCACGGAAGATGTGGGAAAAGGAGATGTGTTCCTGCAAATCAATCTCCTCTCTAACACGCATACACCAGTGGGAAAGAGCTAAAACATTAAAATCAAATTATTTAGCTACCCATTTGATAGTAACACGCAAATCACCAAAGACCTTAATATTTACCAACCCAAAGATGTTTGCACATTTCAGAACACACCACAAAGCTAAAATCTCTGCTTTCATATTACTACCATTACCACAATTGAGATGGAGAGTGTAAAAATGACCCTCATTCAGATAAATAACTCCTCCAGCAGCACAAAAACCGTTCTGTGCAGCCCCATCAAAAAATAGAATGGGCTGATCCACAATAAAAGTAAACTGACCAATCCTTCTCTCCACCACTTTTTTGGTAACAGCAATATAATGTTGTGCTAAATTTAAGACAATAAGTCCACAAGCCGCAACATCAGGCACTTTATCTTGAAAGGTAACCAAATCCCGAAAGTACCAAAGGGCCCATGATATAAGAATAGGAACCTGTAATGTCTCATTTGAAGAACGAAACCAACTCAGCAGAGACTTACCAAAATCAACATCTTCCCATACCTTTGTGATTGACAACTTCGAACAACAAAAATCCCAGACTTTTTTACCAAAGGAGCAAAAAACAAACAGATGATTGATAGATTCAGATTCCTCCTTACATAAGATACACCAATTTGGACCACACCAGCCATGCTTTGAAAGATTGTCCCAAGTTTTCAAGGTTCCCTGTAAAGCATGCCATAAAAAACACTTGTGCTTTAAAGCAAGATTCCACTTCCAAATCTGTTTATACCACCAGTTCTGAGGAAAAAAATACTTCTCTTGCATAATTCTGTCATATGTTGATTTGGCTGTAACTATTCCAGATTTTACATTCCCATTCCACACCATCCTATCATCTTGATCTGATAAAGAACAACCAGTCGAACAAAGAGCACTGGCATAGTTATCCCAAGTGATTGCATCCTCACCATCCAACCCC
This sequence comes from Larix kaempferi, assembly GCA_027924585.1. NCBI lineage: Eukaryota > Viridiplantae > Streptophyta > Pinopsida > Pinales > Pinaceae > Larix > Larix kaempferi. The sequence continues at coordinate 303,292 of BSBM01001167.1, forward strand.
AAATCATTGGATTTTAACCAATATGAATGACCAGATATATTTCTTATACTTTTTAAAGTAGTCAACCCATATATTTTTAAATAATCTAGGATTTTGTTTGAAAGACGAACAGAACCATCAATACCCAATATACTGTGTTTTCCCACCCTGATGGCATTACCATTTCCCACCTGCCACTTCAAGTCACCAATGATCCATCCAGAAACCTTAAGAAGCCCGCGCCATAACGGAGAGCAACCAAAACTCGAAGGCATATGCATTCTGATTCATGCAACCAAATTCATGTTTATATATTTCACAAAAGTAATCTTGGACCAAGGATTTTGATTAAAAAGACACCGCCATAGGATTTTAGTTCTAAGAGCCATGCTGAAAGATTTTAAATCCTTAATCCCCCAACCACCGAATCACTCAGGCCTAGAGACCGATTCCCACCCAGTCATAACCAAAGAGACCCGATCTAATCCACCAGTCCACAAAAAATTGAAAATCAATTTCCTGATGACATTTAAAATGTAGACAGGGATCTCGAGAAGAGACATCCAATATACAGGAATCTCCAATATAACCGCTTTGATCAGAGTAAGCTTACCTCCCACAGAGAGCATTCTATATGCCCAATGTGAGATACGAGCTTCAACTTTCCGAACTAGCCACCACCAATCCTTGATCTGATAGTTGTTAGGTCTCAAGAAAAAACCTAAATATTTGAGCCCTTCATCTAAAGGATGACAGATATAAGGCAAAGTAGTAGAAATTTCCTTTCTTCTATCGGAATCCACATTATAATAATAGAAGCTTGACTTTGAAGAACTTACCTTCATCCCAGAAACATGACAGAAGCAATTCAAGATGTTCCTAAAGACCCCCCATTCTACAGCAGTAGCCAAACCGGCCAGCAGCACATCATCTACAAAAATCAGATGAGATAAAACACAACCAATCCCCAATTCAATGCCCTTGATTAAGCCATCCTACTTGGAAAAGTTTAGCATCCTGCTAAGAGCATCGATAATCAAAAGGAACAATAAAGGGGATAAAGGACATCTTTGCCGGATTCCCCTCGAACATTGAAAAAAAGTTGAAGGCGAACCATTTATCAAGATAGCAATGCTAGCCATAGAGACACATGACATGATCCAATTAAGGACAAGAGGAGGAACCCCAATTTGGATCAATATATGTCTTAAGAAAGTCCAATTCACCCGATCATATGCCTTTTCCAGATCTAATTTTAGAAGCATTGCACTGAGTTTACGACTTTTAATGGAGTGAAGAAGTTCCTGAGATGCCCCAATGGCATCATGAATCTGCCGATTATGCAGAAAACCAAACTGTTCTTCTGTAATATGATTTGAGAGAGCCGATTCAATTCTTTGAGCAATAATTTTGGAAACTAACTTGTAAGCCACATTACAAAGGGCTATAGTCCTATAATCTCCAAAATTTGCAGGTTTTCCCTTTTTAGGTATCAGTGTAACAAAGGTAGAATTCAAAGCACCAGAAGAGAATCCCTGCAACCTTGTATATTCCACCATACGCAAAATCTCAGGCCCCATAATCTCAAAGAAATGAGTATAAATCTCCACAGGCCAACCGTCAGGGCCAGGGCTTTTCTCACTAGCAAAAAGTTGCAAAGTATTCTCCACCTCCTCAAGAGTAACCTCCCTACCAAGAGCTTCTGCATCATCATCATTAAAGAACCGGGGGAAGAGTTCTGCAATTCTAATCTGTTCCATCAGATCGCTCTTACCCTCATCTTTATAAATATTACCAAAATGTTTGACAGCTTCCAATTTCAATGCCTCACCTCCTAAGCAAATGTTACCTTCAGAATTATTCATTTCCCAGATTGAATTCAGATTACGACGAGCCGAGGAAAAGGAATGGAAGAACTTAGTGTTTCAATCACCATGATTGATCCACAAAGCCCTACTTTTCAACCTCCATTCCATCTCCTCTTGAAGAAGAATATCCTCTGTTTTCTTCTCAAGCAACTTAACCACCTCAAATTCTTCCCTTCTCAGCTCACCATTAAAATTTTCCTTATTAATCTTTTGAATTTCAGCTTCGAGAAAAGCCAAATCCTTCTTATCAGATTCCTTCCTATGCTTGACCCATCCAATCACCACTCTTTTAAGACTTCGCATTTTGTTACAGAAAATATCTAACAGGTTATCCCCATCAGCAACAACAGAAACCCAAAAACCTTTCACCATTTTGTAGAAATCTTCCTCTAACAGCCAGGAATTGTTAAATTTGAAAGGAACATTTGTTTTCACCCCGTAATCAGCAAACTGAAAAAGGATAGGCCAGTGATCGGACACTTTTTTCCCATGGATCCAGGAACGATATCTCTGAATTTTTTCCAACAAAGAAGCCTTGACCAAGAAACGATCAAGACGCTTATGAACACCATCTTCACCCCCTCTACCGTTACTCCAGGAAGGGCACAATTTAGAAGGAGCAACATCAATTAACTCATGATCCAACAGTAGCTTACAGAAATAATCCGCCATGGGATCGATTCTAGCTTTTTTCCCCCAAATTTCCGAAGGTGACTTTGTAAAATTTAAGGCACCTGCAAAAATAAGACTCTCATCATTCAATAGTCCAGAACCCGAAAGAGAATCCCAAAAGGTCTGCCTGTTTGAATATGGAGCATAACAGTTGAAAACCGATAAACAAAAGTTCTGGCCAACACAAAAGCCCTTCAATAGAATCCCCCAAGCTGTCCTGAAAGCTTTGAAAGAAAATAACTGAGGGTTCCATGCAACAACCAAACCCCCAGAAAGACCAGAAGCATCCACAGCAGAGACCTCCCAATTTGGCAGGATACTTCCAATTTTTGAAACAGCATCAGGACAAGAACACATAGTTTCTTGAATTAAAACAATACCTGGGCTAGTAGCAAGGAAAAGGTTGGAAAGGGCCCTAGCCCTCAAAGCCCCACCCAACCCACGAACATTCAGAGAGATTAAAGACATTAAGAAATATCCACAATGGGATTCTGTGCTCTAAGACCCAAACCAGTAACATCTTCAAACCCACAATCACCATCAAACGACCCTCCATTATGCAATGGCCCAGGATCAGGAGCTTTTTTCTTTTTCTTCCCCTTTCTAATAGTCACATTTTGAAATTTAGGAGGAATAGACAACACAGTTGAATCCCGAGAAGGGTTTTTTGAAAAAATATCAATAGGGATCAAATCAAACCCCCCCCTGGAACCACTGTCCTCCAAGAAAGAAAATACCACAACATCCACAGGTTTATCAGAAAGGTTGACAGCCGACTCGCAAACAGGGAGAACAGGGGGAGTAATGAAAGAAGAGTCCGAAACATTCGGATCCTCCCCACAAAAAAGAACATCCGAGGAAGAACTAGGGCACATAATAGTAGGGCAAGAATCAACCCCTATGACAGGATCAGGACTACTAACAACCCTAGAGGGCCCAAGAACAGTCACAGGTTTGGCCAAACCATGCCTCAACTGTACAACCCCCAATGAAATCCTTCTATCTAAATCCACCTCTTTATCAGAAATAAAATCTAACACTGCTTTAGAAAGCTCATAATAAGCAGATTCCGGAGGAACTTTCAACTTACAAGAAATTGGAGTCTTCGGGGAAGCCGGAGCATAATGCGGAGAGTTAAATGGTTTTCGACAACTCGAATCCTTCGGACAAGACAAAAAATTAGGGCATTTAGCTTGAATGTGCCCTACCTCACGACAGTGAAAGCAACGAAACGGAATTCTGAAGAAATCCAGCTGTTGTGTCCAGCTTCGATCGCCCCAAACAATCTCAATGGCAGCCGGCAAGCCCAGACTCAAATCTAATTCCACTAAAACCTTTGCATAGCATCTATCAATTCCAAAGATAGAATTTTTGTCCACCCTGATGCACTTACCCACCGAATTTGCCAACCCAGCCACAATATCCTCCATCCAAATTTCAATAGGGAGGCCGGGGAAAATCATCCAAAGATGACAGATACCTTGACGCTCATGAATAGGGTCAAAAGCGACGTGCTACTGTTTAAGATTCAGTGAGCCATCCTTAAACAACTAGGTCCCCTCAAGAATCTGAGCCGAAGCCTCCGAGCTGGGAAAAATGAACAGTATCCATTTATTTACCAGCAAATTAATCCTCGGAGTATTTCCCACAAGAGGCATCCAATTTTTATTGACCCACTCGACAATTTCTGCCTTCGAGCCAGAAGCAAACTCTAATCTCCCAACCAAAGCCCTGTCTGCCAGCATTCCGACCCTCTCCAAATTAGCACCCACAGGAATTACAAACCTCTCAACCTTCTCTCTGGCCTTGAGAGTCTTTTCCCACTGCTTGTTTTTAGCTTTAGCACTAGCCAAGTTAGGGTTTCTCCCATACCCACGAGCAGAGGGAAGAAGATCAGTAGGACAGTCTCCAGAAGCAAACCCGAGGGAATGACAAGAAAGGGGATCAGACCCACCATCGTGCGAATTCATATCCTGGAAACCAGTCCAGCTGGTAAACACCACCACCTGTCCAATGCAGAAGGACAACGATGACACCTCCCACAAATGTAAACAGCTGTCCCTACAAAACAGTACATACCCTAGGTGCCAGAAACCTGAGTGGACCCTAGCACACAAAAAGAAAGGTAATCCAAACTAAACCATAACCATGAACGACACCCCCACCTCCAAAACCAGCAGGATTTGTAGGCCAATCCTGTGAAACCCTAGCAGAAACCTCCATCCCACCATATCCAACTTGCATGCGATCAAAGTAAATTTTTCACTCAATTGAGCCCTTGAGCTTGTTGTTGAACTCTCTTTTTATTATTAAATAAATGAAATCAATTCATTGATGTGACTCTTTATTATTAAATAATTGAAATGAATTGGGAACTCACCCTTGAGCTTGGAGTTGAACAAACTCTCTTTTATTAAATAATTGAAATAACTCGCCCTTCCACTCTTTAAAAACTCAGAAAATCGCCTTTAAGCTGGTCATTGAAGTCACTCTTTATTATTAAATAATTGAAATGAACTGGAACTCAGCCTTGAGCTTGTTGTTGAACTAACTTTTTATTATTAAATAAATGAAATAAACTCGTTGGACTCACTCTTTATTATTAAATAATTGAAATGAAATCTGGAATTCACCCTTCAGTTTGGAATTGAAGTAAATCATTATTAAATAATCGAAATAAGTCACCCTTCCACTTTTAAAAAAGTGGGAAACTCACCTTTAAGCTGGTTGTTGAAGTTACTATTTATTATTAAATAATTGAAATGAATTCAATGAACTCGTTCTTTATCATTAAATAATTGAAATGAACGCGAGAACTCACCCTTGAGCTCGTGGTTGAATTCACTCTTTATTATTAAATAATTGAAATGAACTAGTTGAACTCACTCCTTATTATTAAATAACTAAAATAAAATTGGGAGTTAAAATTAGTCTTTATTATTAAATAATTGAAATGAACTTGGGAACTCGCCCTTGAGCTCATTGTTGAGCTCACTTTTTATTATTAATAAAATGAAATAAACTCATTGGACTCACTCTTTATTATTAAATAATTGAAATGAGCTCGAGAAATTGCCCTTGATCTTGGAGTTGAATTAGCTAGATTAGTATTAAATAATTGAAATAACTTTCTCTTTTAACTTTACCTATTAAAAAAAAAGTCGGCCTTAGTTAATGTAGGGTTTCGGGTTGAGTAATTTTTAATTTTTTTTAACTAACAACTTAGAACACTTAAATTATTTGCACCTATCTCAATACAATTTATTCTCTAGAGTATAAATAGAATTTCACCAAATGTCACTTTGAATGTATTACACATATACGACTTAAATTATTCTTCCAAAACTTGAAATGTATTTAAATTCATGATCACGATCCTTCATAATATGACCATAATGCAACTCACCTATAAATCCAAAATAAGAACAATTGATTTCATAACAACCACAAAACACACCTTTATGTTTATAACTATACTTCAATTATCTAGCTACAAGTAACGTTTTATCATGTTCTTCTTATCCATTTACTAACCGTGAACGACACATTTGTATATGGAGTCGATCCCTTGGCTAGTTATAATTAACACCTTGGGATAAACTTGCATTCGTTTTCTCGGTTGCTTAGAGTCACACTTATCTAGACATATTCTCTATGTGATTTCACTACAACTAATACATTTGAATAATAAATAATTGCATCTTATGTCTAAGCTAACATAATATATTCTACATCATCCTTTGACCATATTCAATACATTGGGAGATAAGATGTAGTCACATTTCAATTCTATCTTAATAAGATGACATTTTCTACTTTATAATTCTGCCACATATTCTATTTTATAATTCGGCCATAATCAATACGTTTAAAATACAAGATATTAACAATTAAATTCCATATCCCTAATAACATAAAATTTTCCATTTTATAACTCTGCCACATATTCTATTTTATAATTCTGTCATAACCAATACATTTTACAAAAATATACAGGGTAGTAACAATCAATTCCATATCACTAATAACATATTGCAGGCTTATTCTTTTATAGTAACATATTCAAGGCATATTCTTTTATAAAGATTTAGTCATGACTTATAAAAGGTTGTTCTATTCATATAATCCAACATAATTTCAAATGAACTGTTATGTTCTATCAAGCATATAGAATGCAAAATTCTAATAAACTATCGTTCCAGAAAAGTAAATTTCACTTAAATGACACATGAAAGAATTATCAAGATTATTAAGGACATTGTGATCAACAATCGTCCTTATTTAAAATTAGTGTGCTTATTACCATACAGTAAAATGGGAACCAAATTCCGCATGTTCTAGTTCTAAAATTTACATTACAATATACGTCTACAAACCCTGTTAGATGGAATCGCTAATGGTTTGAATGCTGGAAATTTAGACACAACTAACAGATTGAATTCACTGTTAATGGAATCGCCCAGGTGTAATAAAATTGCTATCGATCTGGAAATGTGATCATCATAACATATTTGGGAATTCATTGTCAACTAACATGGATTAATAAATTGAAACTTGGGAATTTTAGACACAACTAACAGATTGAAATCAAACACAATGCAATCGTTTGGATCCGGGATATGGCCACGATCGTTGTCAGTAAATGTTGTAAATTGAGATATTGGTGATAAATACAATCTGAACAATAGGTTAAATCGATCTCAATGAAATCATTTGGATCTAGGATATAGTCAAGATCGCTGTCAATAACACGCCGTAGATTGAAATATTGGGAATACTTTTCAACAGAAGGGAATCTAAATTAAATGAGGTCGATTTCTTAATAGATGGGGAATCGAATCCCACTAAGTAGTAGATCTGGAAACGATGCATCAATGAAACCAAAAATCAAATCCTGAAATCGATTTTTATAAACATACATAGAGATAGCTCTGGAAACAACACGATCCATCATTGATCGATGGTGTAGAGTCTCATCACTACAATGGCAAGTTTAAATCCGAGAAATATTTCAACAGAGGAGAATCTAAATATTTCATCACTTCCAATAGTATTCTAAATCCTATGACAGATCTGGAAGGGTACGCCAAGATTGACCAACGAAAAAGAATTGATGTACATAGGTATTTAGTTTCAGGAGTTGGTTTACCCAATAAATTAGACTTCTGGATCGACTATCGACCCATGTAATAAAATCGATTTCTGGGTTCAAGAGTGGAACAGGGTTCTTTGGATTTCTTCTTGGTTACAAACAGAGTGCAAGAAATGAATTGCGTTTTCTAAGTTTAGGAGATATATCATCAAGTCGATCTTAACCATACACCAAATTAGAAATCACAATTTATCAATTAGCTGGGCATGCATATTTAAAGCACTAGTCTGGTTGGAGCATTTCCAGGGTTTGTAAAACGAAAACCGATCCAAAATTAACTGTATTCTCTTATCTTTCTATAAGTTAGAATCGATGGACAAATGCTGTGATTAGGTCACAGACTCGATCTGCATCAAATCTTGAAACTAAAAACAATCTAATTAACTCGGGTCGAACCCAAGAAAGATCGATCTGCATTCTTTACAAAAAAAGAACAAATAGACATTCGTCGTTCCTGATCTATTAGCAGATCGACAACACCTAACATTTCTAAAGTTACAGTTAAGAAAACCGTTCTATCTTAAATTTACACAGAGTTCCATTACATGATTAAGAAGACTGAGAATGAATTGACATGGGTAATCTCTTTGAGTTTTCACCGAATAGAGTCGATCTACGATTTCACTCTGAGGATCCTTCAATAATTTAAAGACTAAAAGAAGTACAATGGTCAATGGAAATTCTTCTAAGGTGTTATTTCACTCTGAGAATTATTAATTAATAACAAGATATGGAAATGGAATGACATAGGAAACTCATCTGAGGTTTCATAAAATTTAGAGATCTACGATTCCACTCTGAGATTTATCAAATAAAATCAAGAACTGGAAATGGAATGATAAAGGAAACTCTTCTGAGATTTAACAAAATTTATATCGTGATTCCACTCTGATATTTATCAAATAAAATCAATAATTGGAAATGGAATGATAAAGGAAACTCTTCTGAGATTTAACAAAATTTATAGATCTGCAATTCCACTCTAATATTTATCAAATAAAATCAATACTGAACCCGTTAACAGAAATACGATCTATGATCAAGATCGACTTTTGGAAACTGTTAGTTAGTGGGACGATTTTTCAATACAATCAACCTCAGAAATCATAGTGACCTACAGCGATCTGCGATCTTTCAAAAGAACATAATCATAATATATACGAATTTTACACATACAGGATCTAATCTTTATAGTCGGAGGAGTTACTAAAAACACACAGAAGTAAACGTAACCCCACAAGATTAAATATAATTTAACTTTCTGATATGCAACAACATTTATATATAACTCTTTTACTTGGAATATCAAGATCTGTGCATATTCGCTAAAAAGAAATAGGACTAGTTACGAATCATTATAACATATACGAACCTGTTGAAGTAGCAGCTCCATTCCAAAGCTTGATCCCTCGTAAGTTGCAGCTCTGATCCCACCGATTGATCACCGCGTTAACCGTCGAACACCTCGGTTAACCACCCAACCACTCTGGAAGTACTCTTCTTCCTTCCAGACCCCCGAGCTAATCTGGCCGTAGAGTTCACACAAGTATTTCAGAAATTCAACTTGGGCTTCCCTTCCCACCAGGATTTCTTAGACAAACCCTTAGATAGCAGCAAGTCTTTGAGGCATTCGAAAATTACGACAATCGTACAAATTATGGGCCCCTTTGGCCTTCCCAATGTCTTCCTTATAAAGGAAAACCTCCTGCGACACGTCGCTTCATGCACAATTATATAATTATTTTTAAATTTAAAAAAAAAACATTCACCCATTCAAGTGTCAGCTTTTCTAGGAGATGCACCTAAATCCCTAGGTTTCCTCAAGTCTGTCCCCCAGATACTTTAGTTAACTCCTAGCTTTTAGTTGACTAGGTGTCTAATCTTAGGATTCTATTTTGCTCCTAAATAATGATTTCTATTATTTTAAATGCTCAACAAAAATAACTATTCCTGTGCAAATGCCTAAATTATTTTTATGCATTTGCTAAGTAATAATCTAGAGTTATTCTTATAAGTTTTTATGCAGTTAAATTTAACAATCAAACTCACTAGGATCACGGTGCCGCACTGTTGGGCTCCTGGTTCCTGAATTTTTAATTCCCTGACATGGCACCACTCTGTCGGGTCCAGTCATCCATGGTTTCCATTCCTTGGCATGGTACCGCATCGTTGGGTCCTTGCGTCCATTCTTTCCGTTCTCGACAGGGTACCGCATCGTTGGGCCCTTTTGCCACCATCTTTCCGTTTTGAATTGCGGGAACTCTTGTAGGGATTTTAGGAATCATTACCATCCATCCTCCGTCTACATGCTATCTAGGGACTAATGGCGCTGAGGAGTGAGTCCGTTCTCACTGCACACCCCTCAACTCATACGTGATCAGCTCCGTCATGGCCCACCTCGTACGCCCTCACGCATTACTCTTGAGCAAGCAGATCAATGCTTATCTGCTCATGCATGGTATTCTTGTCAGAAGTCGACATCGTCGTCGCTCCCCCTGTGTGTGATTTACCCGTACTCTACGACCCTTCATGTTCCTTTGTGTGTCCGTTGGTGAACCGTCTCACTTGTTTCTACACACACTTCTCACAACAAGTTATTAGTAGCACTGTCCTCAATAATCATCATCTGATTTCTAAATCTAGTATTGTTAAACATTTATGATTTATTCAAACTTCTTATTCATCTAATCAAATATACATTTCATGGACAATTACATAATCACCGTACAGGTAGTCGTTAAGCGTTATCCATCAACATAATTTTCCATAGTCATAGCTAATCGTTTAACATATGCAATTATTCATTTACATCAACAGTTCAGATACACATACTCAAAAATAAGGCCAAAAGGTTATTTAATCAATGTTTCAATCGGCCGGGTTACTCAGCAGGTGCCCTCAATGTCTACAAAAGTCTAGGGGCACTACAGTTAAACTCATTCTTTAATTTACTTTTATTTTATAATTGTTTATTTGGAATTTTGAACGAAAACCATAAAATCAATGTACACCATACACTTTTCCTATCCTCCTTCAATCTAAGAAAACCATAGGTGGTATTCCACCCCAAATTCTAAGATATATGTATGCCTATCCGCATAATTATTGTATAGTTCATACTTGTCTTATGAAAAAATATTATGAGAAAATCAACTTCCAATTCCCAAATTGTTTTACATTGGATTCCTCATGGACCTTGAAAGGTTGAGAATCATCCTCCTATATGAAGATGAAATTTTTATTTTATTAAGGAACCCTCATGTAAGAAGCTTAAATTCTCACTTCATATAAATATCTTGAAATCGACATCCATCATAAGAGGAACTAGGACTATAGTGTTGAAAATTGATTAGAAAAGTTTGTCTTTGACATGCTTATCATCCCATTAATTTTGTATGTTTATGAAGAGTAGGATATTTCTAAGTAGACTTGGAGGAAATTATAGCAAATCCAAAATTTTCTTATAATGTGTACTACTAGTGAAGAGTAAGTCTGTGACAATCTAGGGAGCTTGTAGGAAGTTGGTTCCCCTTTTCATTACATTAGGAACATGTGCTCATTGCTTAATTAGAAATGCATGTGCACTTTTAGGACCATGAAGACATTCCTTTTTAAATAGGATTCCCCCCTCCATCCCCATTGAACCTCAACACAATTGTGCCATGTATATTTGAAATTCCACACCCATCTTTAAAAAAATGAAACAACATGCACATGTTAAGAATATGTGCACATTCCTAAGTGTACACACTAGGAATGCATCCATGTTCCTCCATATATAAACAAAAAAGGGCTAATTGCTAGGTTTTTTATTGGGCCCTTCCAATATTGTTGATGATTTGTAAGCATTTAACAAACGTGCGTGAATTATATGAGCTAAAATGCCAAGTACATATAGCCATGCATTTCCATGAAGTGTTTAGGGGAAAGTTTTATTTTCTTACCATTATTTATAGTTTTTACATTTTAGATATTTTCATATGTTTTACAAAATATGTTTTAATTGTTGAACTATAGTTCTTATTCCACAAAGATGGTGAAAAATCCTAATCCAAAAACAAAAAAATCCTTAAACTCCACAATACCCATACATTGAAATAAATCAAATGTTATATGATCTTATAAACTTAATTAGGGAACTAGTTAGGAACATAAGAGAACCATTTCGTCTGTCATTGACCACTTCCCTTGACACCATTGTTGCTACTGTTGGCCATGACCATGGCCAATGATCTTATATATATGACTATATGGATGAGATGAGAGATTTTACTAAAGTGGAATTAGTGAGGAAGAGGTTAAAAAATTGAATGTAAACAAAGAATCCATTGTTCAATTGTTGATTGACCCTTGAACCAACCAACCACCTAATTCAAGAATGAGGCATCTTGTATGAATTTGTGCACACTCCAACCATGGAAATAAAATTAGATCAAATGATGGTTTATGGTATTTGATAAACCTCCCTAAAATAACAAGGAGGTTACTTTATATCAGGGAAACTTTTGGGGAAAAAATTGGCCCATGGGTTAATTTTTTTATGTATTTTTCTAAAAAAAATATTTGCCAATTCCCTATTTTTTCTAAATGTTCACCCAAATTCCATGGGACAATTTTGTTTTTACACTAAAAATTGCTAAAATTATCGAGAACTATATAAAATCCTTAGAAACTTGAACATTTTTACAAAATATGACCATACATTTTATTGCTAGGAATTTAGAAATTAGTAAGATTTTCCAGGGTTTCTACACTTTAAGACAAATATGGATCCTTAAAATTCCCCCTGCCTTGTATTTTCTTTGGAAATTATGGGTTGATTTTATTCATGGTCTCCATGTAAATTATTTTGACGTTGGTGAATGTAAGGAGGTTTGTCTTCACTCAAATCATGATTGAGTGGCTACTAGGTAGTGTATCTTATTAAAAGGGCCACCCTCTCCTAGGTGCATTCCCACCTTTACATTCATCCACTTATTTTAGAGAAAAATTAATCAACTTGATTTGTTAGTGATTAAGCAATCTGGGAAAGGATCCTAGGTTTATTTCCCACCTAAGCATGTGATTAACTATTGTTTTTCCTAAACTCATCTAACCTAATGGAAAATAGGAAAATTAAGTCAAGAGTTAGAACTACATGACCTACAAGTGATGTCGTGCTTCCCCTTGTAGAAACAAGCAAGGATAATATCAAAGAAAGATAATAACAAGAAAACCATCCACACACATAGAAAACTAAATATAGATCTATATAAACTACATGTATATGTTACCCAATGTAACTTTAATAGAGAATGTTACCTCCTTTCTCATATATTTCTACTCAAGCTTCCTCTAAGGTGGATATGAAGACCAATGCGTTACAAGATACATCCATGTGACTACAAGATACATGTATCGTAGCTACCTTTGAGGTGGGAATGAATTTTGACCAAAGTGTTAAATGATAGATCGATATGACTGCAAGATACAATCGAATTATCCAATAAAGGGAAATTTAAACCAATAAAGAGGATACACGAGCTATAGCATCCTCCAACAATCAACGGGTTTATGGAGATAGAATATCATAGCAAGACTAAGACCATAGGAAGATGGAAGGATATCACTGATTCATGAGTGATTTAATATAGAGAGCCATTTCATAATAGTCTTGATATGAAAATTTTCCAAGTCATGGTTTTTTAAGGCCTTTATGTGCACTTTTCAAGGTTTTTCTTTCCGATAATATTAAAAAATACCCAAATAAAGAACCAAAAGAAACTTTATGAACTTGACTCAGATTCCCCTTTTCTCGGATAGCTAGATTCATCCAGCCCAATATTTCCACTATGCCATAACTTCATGTTAGGGTTATGGTTATTGCATATTAAAGTTTTTGTTTCTTAACTGGAATAATTATAAAATGTAGTTGAAAAACCTCATATTGGTTTTTGCAAATGATCATAGGCACCACATCTCCTCTCATAAATAAGCTACCACCATGTTCGACACTTGGTATTAATGTGTACATTATAGTGTTTTCCACCAATTGGTTTATTATGAGAATTTGGTTGTCCCTTTAATGCTACTGGCATAGATCTACCTTAAACCCAAATCTATCAAGCATCGAGAGGGATCCAATTTCTTGAGGTGTAATTTTTTCTTGATGTGTAAATAAATTAATATAAAAATTATTGCACCCCAAAAAAATTGATCCCTTTTTGTTCTTGATAGATCTAGGTTTATGATGGAACTATATTGGTTTGAAGTTTTTGGTTTTATAAGCCAACATGTTAATTTTTTGTGATGTGGGTTATAGTTTCCACACGTTATCCATGTTACTTGACAACATATACTCCATATTGGGTTGTAGAGTACCTCTCTTGGTATAATGATGTCAATATTTCATCTCATGTTATATTTGAAATATTGTGCTCTTTTACTTGATTCTCAATCAAATATGGCAAAGTTTCAATGTGCTACAAAAAGGAATCTAAAATAATGTAGGTGTACAACATAAATAGATTTGAGAATAATTGGATGGTGAATCTAGCCATTGAACTCATTGTAGAAGATGTTCCCTCTTTGTAATAGTCAAACTATAGATGTTGATAATATAAAAAATAGGTGTCAAGGCCAGATTATATACAAGGTAAGGAAAATCACCCTTTGTTTAAAATATATGAGTGAACCATAACCAACAATTCTAGTATATAATAAAAAAATATGGCTTAGAGAACACCCCCAAAACCTCCAAAAGTATGAGGTGAATCAAAAGTTTAACCTGCAAGGTTATGTTGATTCAGATTGGGCTGGAAGTGCTGCAGATAGGAAGAGCACATCTGGGTGCTGCTTCAGTATGGGATCAGGTGTGATCTCTTGGTTTAGCAGGAAGTAGTCCTGCGTAGCACTGAGTACAGCTGAGGCAGAGTATGTTGCAGCCTGTTCAGCTAGTTGTGAGGCAGTATGGCTACGAAAGCTACTGTCTGGGTTATTTGATCTCCCATTGGATGCTACTGGTATATTCTGTGATAACCAGAGTTGTGTGAAGCTATCCGAGAATCCAGTGTTTCATGACAAGTCGAAACACATAGAGATCAAATATCACTATATCAGGGATATGGTGTAGAGAGGAGCTGTGAAGCTCCTGTATGTTGCGACAGACGAGCAGATTGCAGATGTGCTGACGAAGCCACTAGCCAGGGTGAAGTTCGAGTACTTCAGGGAGAGGCTTGGCGTTCTTCAGATTGATGACACTTCGAGAAAGAAGTGATGGACACATTTGCTGAAGCCATTCCAAGCATGTTGGAAGGAGGATCCTTCACATGGCTGTGGATGTAAGCGCTGGATGATGAGCATCAAGATGATGTTCTAGTTTCTGCTTTGTATGATCAGTTGGATCATTTATATGTATATGTATGTACGCATCATGTTGGATGCTGGATATGATCAGTTGGATCATTTATATGTATGTACGCATCACGTTGGATGATGGATATGATCAGTTGGATCATTTATATGTATGTACGCATCATGTTGGATGCTGGATATGATCGGTTGGATCATTTGTATGTATTTTGTATATGCATCATGTTGGATGCTTGGACCATGTATCTGTATATGTATCAGGTGGATACATTGTATGATCAAGTAGATCATGTATATTGATATGTATCAGGTATGATCAGGTAGATCATGTATGTTGATGGATACATTTGTGGATCATGTATCTATGTATCAGGTGGATACACTATGTATGATGATATGTATCAGGTAGATACTTGGTGTGCATCAGATGGATGCATTGTATGATCAGGATGATCGTGGATGATGAGCTTCTCCAGATGACATGCAGCAGGATGTTGCAGTGATGATGATCAGGGTGATCATATGTACATCAGGATGATGTATGATGAGTATCAGATGATACTCTATGGCCGTGGAACAGGTTGTGTAGATAAGCATGTAATTTGTGCCCTGGGAGATTTGCAGATGGTCTTTCGAAGTATTTCCTATGGCATGTAATTCGTACCCTGGGACATCTGGCAAATGCTCTTTCGAGGTTTTGCTTGGGAGGACATATAATTTGTGCCCTGGGAGATCTGCAGATAGTCTTTCACGGTTTTTCCTAAGGCATGTAATTTGTGCCCTGGGATATCTGGAAGATGCTCTTTCGAGGTTTTGTCCTATGGCATGTAATTTGCTCCTGGAAGATCTGGACAGGATGAAAAAGGCCTCATATGCTTCACCCAGGTTTTTCCATGACCACATGTAATTTGCTCCTGGGAGATCTGGACAGGATGAAAAAGGCCTCAGATGCTTCAGCCAGGTTTTGTGGTGGACCACATGTAATGTGCTCCTAGGAGATCCAACAGGTAGAGTTGTGTGCGCGTAACAGCCTGGGATGCTTCAGCTAGGTTTTGTGGTGAGATCACATGTAATGTGCTCCTAGGAGATCCGACAGGTAGAGCTGTGTGCTCGTAACAGCCTGGGATGCTTCAGCCAGGTTTTGTGATGGGTCACATGTAATGTGCTCCTGGGAGATCCTACAGGTAGAGCTGTGTGCTCATAATAGCCTGGGATGCTGTAGCCAAGTTTTGTGATGCACGTAACAAGTCCTGAGAATTCCACAGTATGGCCAGTGATGATGAAGACCTGCAGGTGGTGGGCTTACATCTAGTATGAAAAAGGACTGGCTATGTAGAACTTCCTATGACGAGTAGAGTCAGATATTGGTTGAGATAGCAACAGCAGTGACGATGATGATGACGATGCATCAATGACGATGATCCCGAGAAGAAGACTTGTCTAGCAGAATTGTGTCGAGAAATACCTTCCTAGTTAAGAGGGAGTGTTGATGTATATGTAACTTCAGAATGTATTTCATCTGTGTATTTTATATATATTTATTGTACCCTTATAAGAGATGTGTCATTCCTCTATAAGGAAGTGTCATCATGTGGATTGACAAGTGTCGCAAGTGTGTGTACTTGCCGATAGGTTATTAGACCACCATGTGGTGTCGGCCCTGAATTATATATATTATAATGTGGATGTACCTAGCTAGACAAGTCGGCCCCATAAGGTCACTGGGAAAAAAGGTTAGTATAAATAAAGATCGGAGATCTCTATTTTAATCATTCGTAAAAGTAACTCACTCTCACTCAGAAAGTGGCGCACTAGTGAGGAGGAGGATCATCTGCTACTAGGAGACTATTTCAGTGTATTTTGGTTGTACTTTGGTTGAGCCATTGCTCTCTCTATCTCTCAGGAAGTTGTGGGGTTTTTCACCTTAGGTTTTTCCCCACGGAAACTCTGTGTCTCTTGTCTATCATGCTTTTGATTCTTGTGATGCTTGTCATGCTTATTGTGATTGTCATGCATTGATATAATGTATATGTTATTCTCTCAGTAAAGATCCTAGAGTATTGTGAATTAATGCTCAAAATTTAACATACTAAGCATCGAGAGGGATCCAATTTCTTGAGGTGTAAATTTTTTTCTTTATGTGTAAAGAAATTAATATAAAAATAATTGCACCCTAAAAAATTGATCCCTTTTCGTGCTTGATAGATCTAGGTTTATGATTGAACTATGTTGGTTTGAATTTTTTGGTTTTATAAGCCAACATGTTAATTTTTTGTGATGTGGGTTATAGTTTCCACACGTTATCCATGTTACTTGACAACATCTACTCCATATTGGGTTGTAGAGAACTCTCTTAGTGTAATGATGTCGATATTTCATATCATGTTATATTTAAAATATTGTGTTCTTTTATTTCATTCTCAATCAAATATGACAAAGTTTCAATGTGCTACAAAAAGACATCTAAAATAATGTAGGTGTACAACATAAATAGATTTGGGAATAATTGGATGGTGAATCTAGCCATTGAAATCATTGTAGAATATGTTACCTCTTTGTAATAGTCACACTATAAATGTTTATCATATAAACAATAGGTGTCAAGGCCAAATTATATACAAGGTTAGGAAAATCAGCCTTTGTTTAAAATATATGAGTGAACTATAACCCATGATTATAGTATATATATAAAAAAATATGGCTTAGAGAACACTTCCAAACTCTCCAAGGGAAGGATATTTTTATGGAGGTGACTTGAAACTAAATCATATCAGTCTAGTCATCTAGAAGGTGATTCAAACTGAGGCAGTGTGAAATGTGCTAGGGATAACTATGTGACCAAGCGGAGAAAGGAAAGAGTTAGAGGCTAGGAGACACATACCCCAAGCAAAGGAATACCAACTAGGAAAACATAGTCCGAACACCATAAAATTGGTGAAGGAAAAATAGTGTGCCCCAAGGGGACAAGTTGACCAAGAAAACAAAATAGAACATAATAGAAGGGAGGGTTATTATCAAAGCAGTACAATATGAATTCCATATGTGTAGGACTTACAAATTGTCACCATTAAGTAGATATAAATTGATCACATAACATATTAAGTTGTTTATGGTAGAAAAATAAAAAGATAGAATAAAACAACAATAATAATATAACTTGATATTTGTGTAGAAACCTTGTTGTGCATAGGTAAAACCATGGGGCAATGACAACTTCAAATTTTATTATTACTTAGAAAAGAAATTGCAATGATTTATTGTACCAAAAAAATGAGAAGGGCCATTCCCTTTTATAAAATACATAAGAGGGTTCCATAAGGAATTGAAATACATTGCATGGTTCCAAATTTTTTCACCTTGGGGGCTCAGCCATTGCACCCCTTGGTAGGGGGCCTTAACTAGAATCCTGTGAAACCCCCCTCTACATATTCAAATTATGTGTGGGGATAAACATGTATATATTGACTTCGCCTCCTAGATAAACAAAGACCATGAACTAAAGTGTCCATGCTATAAACAAATACAATTATTACATAAAGTGGGAGAGAACATATAAGATATAATTGTAACTATTTCTCCTAGTTCGTGAAATATATGATTAATAAAAGAATAAATGTATGTCATGAAGCTCTTCAATCATACCACTCCAAATTCCCTGTTCCATCATTTTAAAATCAAATTTACACTAGCAATTAGATGGTTAAACAATTTAATGTTCTCACTATAACAAATTCTTACCAAGATGATCAATTCTCAAGATCGACGGAAAGGAGAAGGGATAAACGATAATGAATAAAAAATGAAATAAGAAACATAGGATTGATTAAGTCTGTGAATTCTAAATCACAGTAGATCATGGAGCTGATTACTCCTCACAGAGAAAGAATAAGTAGAGAAATTGAGGTACAGTGAAAATTGTAGTAAGAAATAGTAGACAATTAATCATGCATGAGAACTCAAATAGGAACATAATAATGTCACATGATCTAATTATCAGTATAATGAAAAATGATGTTACAATGGACAGAATTCGAATCATCTAGGATAATTCAAGTCTCGGTCTGTCTATCATAGTAATTGTCACCTCTAGGAGTGCTCTTGAGCTCCCAAAATCAATTAAACTCAACCAAATCTCAGTGAACTGATGATACAGTCGATTGACTAAACAAGGAGGGAACATCCATGAGTTTGACATGCAAATCAATAAAAAAAGGGAACATGAGGTGACAATATGTGGTGACCGGAGCTCAAACTCCCAATTAGAGTCACCAACTCATGTGTAACTTAGTTAGACTGAACTGAGTCACTAAGTGGGATCCTAAAATATAGGGAACTGCCTATGAGGGTCCTAAAATCATGCATGCAGGGATCATTAGGTGGCTAATGGGTCCTGGATGACATCTTCACACCACTAGGGGGGAAATAACATCACTAAGTGCTAGCAAATGACAAATAATGCAAGTAGGACAAGGATGGAGTATTAAAATATCATAACACCCCCCCCCTTAATCCAAAATTGTGCATCTTGGGCCTTGCGTACTAAGACCAAAGGTCACCCATACAATAAAATAAATGATGAAAATAAAATAACTATCATCAAACAAGGTAATGGGGAAAACTTCACGGGAACCCCCCCCCCCCTTAATACAAAATTGTGCATCTCGGGCCTTGTTTACTAAGACCAAAGGTCACCCATACAATCAAATAAATGATGAAAATAAAATAACTATCCATCAAACAAGGTAATGGGGAAAACCTCATGGGAAACCCCCCCCCTAAAAAATAGGACAACAGTAGGTAACTCAAAGAACCTTCACACTAAGCAGAGAAGGAAAAATCTTTCCTGAGTGAAAGCCTTTGTAAAAATGTAGGCAATCTGCTCCTATGTGAGATAGAAATGCAGGTGTTGGATCTAGATCTGGATCTGGATCTGCTCCTCTGATGTTCCTCCCACTATGTTGAAGTTGTATTTTCCAAAACAAGCCTTCCAAGAACCCTTCTTGATACTGGAGCGAATGTCGCATTATAGTCCAAATCATGAACCTTTGAGTACCCTTTGTTAACCAACCGATATTTGTACATGTTTGTAGATTCCCCATGGAAAGTCTCTTCAAGGGATTGTGGATCAAACCCCACCATCATGTAGCACCTCTCTGAGAGAAGTGGATGTTCATGACATAGTGCAAGGTTTTAGTGCAAGGTTTTCATGATACTAAGATCTGGTGGTTCTATGGTCAGATGGATCTCCAACTATGTTCCCAACAGCTAGAAGGACTTTTTGATCCCATATTGGCCTTGGCCATGGATTGGGTTTAGGTGCTGGATATGGATCTGGATCTGCTTGAACTTTATTCTCAACATCAAGATCTTGATCCACATCTTCATTAGAAGAGATATTACTCTGATCTTCATCAGATGCTAATGGAGTAGGCAGAGAGTATGGAAAAAATGAGAGAATCCATATTCCTTTGAGGCATGGTTTTCAAACCCTTTCGCTATAATATTCCAAGAAGAGATCTCTACAATCTCAACTATGTCAAGACCAAATACCACTTTCTTCAGTAAACCTTTCTGTGTAATCTGATAAACAGACAATAGATTAGCTGTTAGAGAAGGCACCTATAACACATTGTTGAAATTTCCATTCCCAAGTTGCATAGTACCTTTCCCTTCAACAAATATTTGAGAGTCATATCCCATGTGTATGTTGGGTCCATCAGTGATATCTAATGAATAAAATGGCTCTATCATAGTAATTGTAACCTCTATTAGTGCTCCATAGGTCCCAAACTCAGTTAAACTCAACCAAATCTCAATGAATTGATGATACAGTTAGTTAACAGACCAAGGAGGGTGCCATGAGTTTGACATGCAAATCAATCAAAAAAGTGTGCATGAGGCCACAATCAATGGTGATAGGAGCTCAAACTCCTAATTAGAGTCACCAACTTATGTGTAACTCAGCTAGACTGAACTGAGTCACTAAATGGGATCCTAAAATATAGGGAACTACCTCTCAGGGTCCTAAAATTATGCATGCAAGGTGCATTAGGTGGCTAATGGGTCCTGGATGACATTTGCACACCACTAGGGGGGAAATAACATCACTAAGTGCTATAAGATGGTAAATAATGCAAGTATGACAAGGATGAAATATTAAAATATCCTAACAAAGTGCACCTTTTCTCCTAAGTTGAATTTATATACAAAAAGTAGACTAATAGGCATACCAACTATACAATAGCATCCTAAGTTTATGTAGGCTATCAAATCCTTCCAGCCTCCATCAATAGCACACCCGATACATTAATTTTACTAGTGTTAAACACAATCTTCACAACATTTGTTGAAAACCATTCCTAAAACCATTATACTTGAAACCAATAGGGTAGAGTATCTATTGTTTTGATTTAAACTAGAATTGCAAATAAAAAAGAAAAGGTGATTTAGATGTTGACCTAAATCATTAAAATCACTATGACCAAATTATTTGGACGTTGACATTGCTCTAAATCATTAAAATCAGTATAACTAAATAGACACCTTGATAATTGAAAATTGATAGACAACCAATGCGGGATTTGTGAGTAGGAATGTGGTTGATAAACACAAAGTTATGTTTTAAGTCTAAACTCCATTAAAAATTACACTAAAATCAAATAATACTAGGTCCGCATGTAAATATATTCATAATGATACATGATAGAACATGTTGTACACTGTTTAGAAGCATTGTTATTGCAAGGAAGATTGCTAATTTAGACACTGCAACTTTGACCACTTCACTATCAATAAAAAGTGCGAAATTTTTTCCCTTCAAGAGATTCATAACAATAACCATGCAAATAATGCCAATCAACAATGATTTTGCAACCACAATTATAATAAACAATTTGTTATCTCTTGGATGGTGAAACCCAAGTTCATTGGACACTGGTGTAAGCAATAGGACAATTCTTTTATACATACAAAATCAAACCCACTTCAATATTTTTCAATAAACCTTCAAATTCCACTTAGCACAAGTCTCGCATTCATTCCAACACAATTTTCATTTCTTTTTAACATGCAACCAACACTTTAGTAATTTAATCATTTCACATATTTCAAGGGGAATTTCAACAACCAATCAATTGATAGTCAAACTAGATATGAATCGTCCATCTATTAGATTTAATGATTGTCTTACAATATGGAAATGAACTTAAGGTTCAATTAGTTGCTTTACAAGATAGGATACAAGAATTTTCATGCAATGAGAGGCACCAAACAAAATGCATATATCTTCTCTTCTAACAATGATCTCTCTCTTCAAGCAAAGATCCTTAATGCATTAACAAAATCAATCAAGAAGCATAGAGGGACCATCGATTTAACACAAAAATAGAAACTTAGAATTTTTTATGGTTGGAGGACACCCTATCATATTCAAATACCCATCTAAAGGATGAATTGCAACCAATTCGATTCATAATTGTTGAGTTGGAACGTATAGGTAACACAAAGATCCTTTGCAACTTCACTAATATTAATTATAGATTGTATTACTTCACACAAAAATTCATTTTCGGGTGAAAACGTGATGCTGGGAAACAATTCCGTGACAACGGAGTGAAAAAAAAGGGGCGCGCGGATGAAAAGGGGAAAAAAAATCAACCTCACACTCTAGGCCGAGAGTTTTGAGAGTTCAAACTCTCGACCGAGAGTTTAAAAAAATTCTAGGACGAGAGTTTGAACCAATCACCGTGCTGTATTTTTAAAAAAAATCTCGGATGAGAGTTTGAACTAAACTCTCGGCCGAGAGTTTGGAAGATATTTTTTGGCTGAGAGTCTATGGTCAACAAAACCTGCAAAAATATATGGTATCTTTCTGGAACCTGCAACTTCTGCAAGCCCAAACCCCTGCAAATTTTAAATTTTATTTGTAGGACTTGGTAGCAATGGATTCATCTCTGAATCTAGTTTCCAATGATATAATAATTGTTTCATTTTTATTTTAATTTCTATTTATTAATATTTTTTTTTCTAAACCTTATCCCTTAAGAATTTTATTACTCTGAAAATCACCCGAAATGAAAATTCAATATCTTAAAAAAGAAGACATCAAAAAATTTGAAATATTCATAGAGATCATAATTGGCTCGTCGTCTTCAAAAGGGTACTTTTAGTTTTTCCAATAAGAGTCACACTAAAATGAAAATTGAATCTCACCAACGTGTGTCGATAATGCACCATTTTCTGAACATATGTTGTTTTGATAAATAATAAAAAATAATTCCCAAGTCTTAAAAAACTAAAAAATTGTCCATGCACAAGTGTTGTGTGTGTAGATTATACGCATACAATATTTTCCCTAAAATTAATAACCATTTATCAAAAAATCGACGTCCACACAGGTCACTCAATATCCATACCTAAAATTTGCAAGTATATGCCATTGGTGTGCACCAAGTTTGTCCCACGATATGTCCATAAAAAAAATTAAAAAACGTACGAGTAGGAAGGTAATTTAATTCTCTAAAACATTGGTGTTTACTTCAAGTTGAAATTCCTAATGGAGATATGGGTTTGAAGAGGTCGAAGTTGAAAAACATAAAATTTAGCAGTTTTGTTTGTAAAAAACAAGCCAAAAGTGTTACCCAACTTCATGTTTTCACCTTTCCATATATCTAAGCATCTATGTGTATATACCTGTATTACAACAGAATACAAAATACAACCATTATTGGCTATCTAGAAGAGAAAAATTCCATTTGAATTGTTCTAAGAACATACAATAACAGAGTATCGTTTACATTTTCCCAAAAAATGCCCAATTCCAACAACAACCTTTCATCTCTTTTCACAATCATATAAAACAAAAAAATATATCTAGATCAAACAGATAGGATATGTTAGCTGAGGATGGAAAATATTTCATCTATCCTTATTATCTTATTGTTTGTCTTAAAAAAACAAGCCACAAGAGATAGACTAGCCTCCTATAAACATAATGATCTCAATCAACAACCTTTTCATCTATTTTCACAATCATATAAAAACAACAAAACCTATCTACATCAAACAGATATGATATGTTAGCTAAGGATGGAAAAGATTTAATCTATCCTTATTATTTAACAGTTGTCTAAAAAAAACAAGCCACGAGAGATAGACTAGCCTCCTATAAACATAATGATCTGAATCTCTACTTGGAAGCTAATGCCATTTATTGACATCAAAACTAACTACTAGATTCAAGGAATCCACTCCCTTCTTAAACAGAATTTGAATTCTTGAAATCATCACCATTTGATTTTGAATTCAAATGATGTCCCTGCATTAGACACTCTCACGCTGCAGAAGAAGTATTTGAAATACAATCAAAACGAGATCGCATATTGAACAATAGTAAAGAAGGATACACAAATACAATTAAACATAAGATCGAACCTGTAATACCCCTCCCTAGCAATCTATTTGATTTATTTGTTTATTAAGAAATGTTAAAGAATTTTTAAATGTCCTTTGACTCTTTATTTTTGACCAAGTGAGGTCGAATTGAAAAAAATAACTTATTTAGTTAGTAATAAATATTATGGAGGAAACCAACTGGATCCACCTGTGGAATGAGTGATCACTGCTCCATAGGGGGGGAATTGAAACTGGTATCCTAGAAATTCCAATTGGCATATTTGGAAGAAAAAACCCAAATGCATGTAGGGGACATGATTCAGAAATTGGTAATCGTACATGATGGGTTAGTGGAAATAAAGACCTAGGAAAAAACTTTGATAAATAAGCAAAAGGGGGAATAAGACATTTTTCAGTGCACTGATGATTATTGTAGCATTGGTAATGTTGTGGAAATATTATTCTCAATTTTTTGTAAGTCAATTGTTTGCGCTGTTACGGGATTCTTAATGAAGTATTGCGTGAAGACAAAAGAATTTTGGCTATGTATTCACTAATATGGTGCAAAAATCAGGCTTGGGGGTGGATTTAGATATGTGACTTTGATGTCTATTCCTACGGTTGGGAGGAGCAGCTAAATCTAGTTTGTTTTTCCCATAATTTGTACAGATGTGTTATCTATCCCATCTGTCCCTTACAATGTTGTTTAATTTATTAAATTACAGAAACTGAAATCAATCTATGTTCACATAGATTGTTACATGATCAAAGTTAATTAGGATATTTATATGCTAAGAATACTTGAATGAATAATCTAAGGATGAATTGTTGCAGTTATAAGTAGATAGTAAAAAATAGAGATGTTGAATGTATTTATGATTACAGTGCATAAATCTTGTACCTAAATTTACTTACAATGCAACTGAGATAAATGGGTATACAAATGTGATTTGCATCTATGCTTACATTAGTATTTACAATTTATGTAGGAATATTTATTTTAATACATGAAATAGACGAAAAAACATTGTATTATTTGAGCATTATATCCTGCTATAATTTTGGAAATTAATTCTAATCAAAATAGAAAGGATTTCAAACCATCACAAACATTTATTGTCCTTCAAATAGAGTATACAAGTCTGATAAAAAGTTGATGTAAATGTACTAGTAAACATAGTAAGCTTAAGCATTGACATCTCCAGAAGACTTGTCAATTTCATTATCTATTAAAGGGATGGAACTATGAGATATTTTGAGATTTTTATTGCATGTATATATATATATATATATATACATAAATATCAATGTATTATTGACAAAAAACCATATTATGGTTACAAGCAAGCCAAATGAACAAACCAGTTCAAAGGTAACATACTACTTTAGAAGTGTTATAATCGAAAACCTATACATAAATATCAATATATTATTGACAACGAACCTTATTATGGTTACAAGAAAGCCAAATGAATAAACTAGTTTGAAGGTAACATACTACTTTGGAACTGTTATAATAAAAAACCTAAGGGTAACCAAAAACAAGGAAACAAAATGAAAGACATGATAACATCTTATAGCTAGGGTTCAAAACCATGGAAAGCCAATGTAGAAACTTGTATAAGAAAATATATACATGAATCCTTTACAACCATCGCAATAGAGGGTTGAAGCCTGTAATACTAATTTCAAGTAATATGGAGAATGCACCGAATGCAAGTAACACCAAAGATACTTCTCTCTCTCTCTCTCTCTCTCTCTCTCTATATATATATATATATATATATATATATATAATGTGTAGTTATAGAGTTATAGTGTTATAGTTCACATACGAAGGGATATAGATCTTGATCCAAACCCCCCCTTTTTTAAAGGAAACCTATTATCTTATTTGTGACATCACGACCAAGGTGATCTATAGGATGCATATATGAGGGCGGAGCCGAAAGGGTTGGAGAGGCCATCTACAATTTTAAATGAGTTTATTTGAAGAACTAGTAACCCAAATCAATCTCTAAGGAAACCATAATAATATTTTTTTCAAAGTTTAAATGAAGCAAGAAATATAGTTTGGCAATGAGGATAGATATCTTAATAGGAAAATGACGCCTTAACACTAATTCTTCAATATGGAAAAACCAAGCGCGACTGCAAGATGAATCTCCAAGTGAACCCTTGAACAGAAAACAAAAAAAGAAGGAATCTGACAAGTTAAACCTTATAATTGAGTAATTAGTTACATGACCCAGAAAGATTACTATGCATAAAACAAAAGAATATTACAGAACGAGATGTATCTTTTTGGAAGTATCGTGGTGAAATTGCTCGCCCTGTTCCTGAATTCTATCCACAGATTTAAAAAAGAAAAATGAAAGTATCAAGGTAGATGGAGGGAGGCGCTCATCCCTAATCGATCTGGGTATAGAAAAACTCTCATAACCATCATAAATATACAAGAGATAATGGTTAACCATGATTAAGAACAATATCACAGTGCTAATATGCATGGAATCCCCCCCCACCAAAAACGTTGGTGGCCATGATAACCATGCTTGAGAAACCCTAACAAATTTTAGACATGAACAATTAATGGAAGGTGACATAGTGACTGCAAAAAGGGCTTGGAGCGACAATCAGATGTCAAGTGGAAACACCATGGAAAATCTGTTATCTTTCCACCATATCTCATTAATACTCAACCGGCAGAGTTTTATCAAGTTACCTACGTCTCTCTCTCTCTCGCACTGATTACTTTGTCTCATAAATGTGAATTTGTGCCATCATTTTTATCATCGTATTTCCCTCTTCCCAACTGCAAATTCTCACTTTGCATTAACATGCTCATCCAAATCATGCGAGGGAAATCTCCTTGCTTGATATTGAACGCTCTTTAAGGTTTAGGGATTATAATTAAAATTTGTTCCTTGATCTAAGGGAGTCGGTTGAGCGCCTGATCCTGTTTTCGACGGGAGGAATGAATGAATGTTGAATGCCTTAGGTTACCTTTTATGTTTTATTTTTGAAATGAATAACCCAACATGAGATATCAAAATTTTCCAAATATTAATTGGAAATCCTCGATCCCCTGGCCGGAAGTATATCACGTGAGGGAAGAAGGAGAAGATGACTAGCTCCTTCCTATGCCCAACTCAAATGGATTGTAGGACTCAGTTTTTTCCAGCTCTTACTTTAAAAATGGAGAAGCTAATAGATCCATTTCCTAGACATAGGCCATCAGGGTAACTCTGGTAAGTAAGGGCCATCTAGACGAAGAAAGTTGGTCAGTCCCCCCGATCTATCGGAGGCATCTATCCCAAGCACATAATTATAAATAATATTGATAAATCCTTGGAAGGAGGTCGATTTTTATCTGAATGAATGCTCGATCAAACTGAATACGTAATGAAACCCTCTCCGTCCTCCCCCTATCCAACTTCAAACAAAATTTGGAAGGAAGGAAGGGTGCATGATCCTTCATCCCTCTTTCAATATCGAATTCCAATCCCTCATAACAACCAGAACCTAGGTTTGGAACGATAATAAAAGACAAGGTAGGTTAGTTAGTAGATATATTCTTGAAGGTTCTCTCTCTTCCCCTTCCCTCTATATATTACCCTTCCTTCCTCCCCTTTATCTCTCCAAATAAATACAGACCAATAATTGTATTATTCCTAGAATAAATACACAGTCGCGAAGGAACTAACCAATCAAGACAGGGAACAACGAGATAGAATCCAACGTAGCAAACGAATCCACAACCTGAGATGGGTATAATCTGAAGTGTAGACCGAAGTTCAAACAATTCCAAGTCATTTTGCGGCATAGTTTGTTTATTGATATATCAAACTTGTTGACATATCAATTCATGTGCCATGAGAAGCCACAAAAGGATGTTCACGCAATCATAGTTTTTTTTGGAGTGGGTCTGCAAGGTTTCCTAATGCCCATAGTTTGTAGCATGATGACCATATATTTAAATTTACTTGTTTTCTCTCTCATTTTTTCCTCTATTTTATTTTATTTTTATTTATTTTTCTCATTTTTATTAATTTTCCTCTATTTTACTATTTTTTAGTTTATTTTCCCTCTTTTTATTATTTGTATTATTATTTTTTAAAATGGATTAATATTAATATATAACATATAATAACTATATTATAAAATATACATATTATTAAATAGTATATTAATATAATCTATATATTATATTAACATATATTATAACTATTTAATATATTAATATATAAACTAGATATAACTAGCAGAGCCACTTAACTTGTGGCCAACGAACACCGATAGGCAAAGTTAAATGCCACAAGTCTGTTACTTGTTCTTCTCACCCACCTTGTTTTAGTGAAATGGGTTGTCTTCCATGAATGGTCCACTATGAGTTATCCTTGCATCACTACTAGTTATTTTTTATATTCTTTTATTATAATTGTTTATTTATGACTACCATAACATCAATCTAGAACTCCCATCCCCTATCAGGAAAAATAAGTGTCATTCTAATACATGTTGGTGTAAACATAGTTGATATTATTTCAACAAAGTTCCATAAAACATTATTGATAATATTTCAACAATGCAACAAAAAAAATAAAAAATCAAACAAATTGTGCAAAGCCAACAACTCTCAATGCAACAAGCTCATAAAACAAAGTTGTATTTCAACAAAGTTTCAATATAATATTGCATATGCATCCAATAAAAATAAAAATTTGTTCAAACAAATTGTACAAAGCCATTATTCCATCATGTAGACAAAATCAAGGAACAATTTAAATATTAAATATATATATTACAATTTTTTTTATAATTTTAATTACATTGTGTATATATAACACATTTTGTGCATTAATATGTACCCAACAAAAAAATTTGAAGCAAATTGTGCAAAGCTGCATAGAGATAAAATAAGGATCAATGAGAACATTCTCATGCATAACAAATTATGCTTATAATTTTGATTACATTGAGTACATATAAATTTTTTTATGAATTAATTTCAATTAGAAGAGCTTGCACATTCTGATATATAACCTTTATTTCACCAAAAATCTACAAATAGTTATTAGAATGACCTAAACTCTACAACTTCTCAAATGATTTTACAATTAGTTGTTTTAATGACCTGAAATCTACAATTGTTCAAATGATTTTACAATTAGCTTTTAGAATGACCTGAACTCTACAACTACTCAAACTATTTTACAATTAGTTGTTGGAAGAATGGTTAGAACTTCAAAATCAACTAGGGAAATGTGCATAAATAAAAATCATATAAGAATTTGGGATAACAAAGCACACATCAATTTGCACCAATGATTGTAAAATATGTGAAAGAGAGAAATAGTTTCATCTAATGAAAATTTCTATGTCAACAATGATTCTCATTTGAAAGTGATAATGGTAGAAAATCCAAAAATTTCAAATAGAAAACTCTATTAAAAAAATTGTATTAATATAATTTACAGACATCAACTCTTTCCCATATATATAATTATAAATTGAAAATATTATAAAACTTCAACATTTTCACATAGAGTAATTGGATCAATTAGATACCCTTAAGGGATAGAACAATTGGAAAAATTGCATAAGATAGTGGCCATGAAATTATAGAAACATAATATAAGTTTAATGATTGTGTAAAAGCTTTAATCAAACGTATTTGAACATTTTTTAAAATGTTTCTATCAAGACATCCTCACCATGTAAATAAGGCACACATTCCTTGCAGTACTTCTCATCATTTTTTATTATAACTACTTAATCTTTTCCAAAGATCTTTTCAAACTCAAAATTAACTTTAAGAAGCTCTGTTCATGGATATATTCAAAGCATATTGGTAGATTGTGTCATTGTTTGCAAGAAGCATTTATGAGAAGGAAAAATAGTAGAGGAATTTCTTGGTCATTAAAACTTGAAACCCTTACATGCTCCTTCAGGTGGTCTAGGCGAAGGATCAAATTTGCTACCTATGGGATTTGTACCTATTCTGCCATGAAATTTTCTTCACAGAAACCTCCTCTATAATAAAACCAAGATCTTAAAACTTCTGATGCTCAACACATAACCTAAAAAGGTAAATGGCAGAGAAGCATCTACATTTTTTGTATTCTTCAATGATATATTCAATGTTAGTAGAGAAATATAAATATATATTTCATTTATACCTAGAAAAAGAGTGCAGCACAGGTCTTGGAATGGGTCGTTCCAGAAGTCTTGCTTGGAGAAATTGTCCATAGAGCATATCCCACTCCCTTGTTAGCCTACAGATCGAATCCAATAAACAACAAATTAATAGCAGATCCGAATAGAAACCCTTGATAGAACAAAACCCCTCTGATTCTCTTGTTCTCTTGCCAATTTTCTTCGTCGGTTTTCCTCCTATCCTCCTTCGTCTGTCTACCTCCTATATTGATAGATTCATATGTTTATATTTAAATAAACTCAAAAACTAATACAAAACCTAACTGTGATATTTCACATTCTTATAGTTAAATTTTTTCAACTACCAATTATCAACTATAATCTCTCACATTCTTCTAGTTAAACGGATTCAACTACTAGTTATGTATGCTTGAGCTACATGTTATCACTCACCTTCTTCTATTTATCTACCACAAACTGTCTTTCATATATGCATCATCTATAGGTTATCCATGTATCCATGCATCAACTACCAGTTATTTTTTATATTTTTTTTTATAATTATTTATTTCAAATTTTGAATGACACCCATAAAATAAATCTGGACAGTACACTTGTCCCATCCTCCTTTAATATAGGAAAATCATATATGATATTCCACCCCCAAATTCTAAGATATAAACCCGTATCGACATAATAACTAAATTATATTATATAAATATTATATATATTATACTTTTTCAGTGGAATATTGAGTCCATATAGGATACTTTTGGCTATTCCAAAGAGTATATGTTTTGAAATGCATTCAAAACCTAATCTGTGGGAAGAAGAGCTATAGATTGATCATCATAGGAGAGATAAACATGCCATTTTGTCGTTAATATGAGTTCACTTTAAAGCTGGGATATGAAGTATGCAATCAAAAAACCTATAAAAAAAGTGTTGTAGACTTGGTCGGCTCTGAAAAAAAACGTTGATATAATTTGTTGGGATGTCAAAAGAGCTATCAAAAAAGAGTTATAAGTTGAATTCCAAGAGTTTCCTTCAATGAACGGCCTGTGATAGTATTTAAAGAATAAATTAAATATAATATATATAATAACTATATATTATTAAATGAAGGCTTCAAGTTCCCACTAGTCTTGTTTATAGTGCATCGAGAGTACTTTAACACTGCAGATGGATTTATATACCTACTTAAAAGGAGTATCTGAATCCATCTGTATCATTAAAATTTACAATTCAAAGACCCCTTTTACAATTTCATAAATTTTAACATTGCATATGGATTCAGAGTCCCCCTTAAAAGGGGTCTCTGAATCCATTAAGGGGTAAATTATATTATAAAAGATGGGAATTTTATATAAATATTGTGAAAGGGGGATTTCTGTTTGTTTTTTTGCTCCAGGGGAACACCAATATGGTATTTCTAAAATTCTAGACATAGTTGTGATGATTTTCCGTCCATAGACAAGATCGACAAATTATTACATTTGATGTGGTTCTTCCCAAGATGCGATGTGATGCTGCCTAAAACATTCAATCATAGTTGGAAAGCAGATTGGAAATCTGATCATAGTTTCCATTTGTGTAGGAAATCTCCGCGGGGATTATTGCTTCTCCTTTTTCTATTCTGGTTCTTCTCCATTGGGCCCAGCTTCACTTGAAGCGTCTTCGTCATCCCAACCAATATAATTTATATATTCATAGAGACATAGATTTACCAATAGAAGGATCTAAAGTGCTACTGTGCATTTGGTGGCCGCTACAGAGATACCTGAACTACAATAATTAGTGCACCTTAAACCTCTACGAGAATAGCTACTCCGAGAGGTACAAAATAGGCAGATTTCAATCGATGAGATGTAAAATATTCTAATTTCTTTCCAAAACTTCAATAGTGTTGAAAGGATCAAATGATGACAATTTTTACCAAACGAAATATGAGCGTAATTAGTGCAATAAGTTGAACACACTTGTATAAAATTCAAGACATGATGATACTTTGAACAAGAAACAACCAATCTCTGAGACTGTCTAGTCGCATTTTTTTATCCCATGAATAATTTAGTTATATTTTTTATCCCATGACTAAATTAGTCATATTTTTTATCCCATGACTAAATTAGTCATTTATTCTAGTCATTTTTAATTCTAATCACTTACAATTTCTCAAATTTGGTCATATTTCACTTAAAAAATTATGGTGACCAACTTTTTTGGTTGTTTAGTCATTTATTTCGCATAGTGACCAAGTTTTTTAGTTGCTTGGTCATATATCACCCATTTTTCTACTATTTCTAGTGGACACATCTTGTTCCTAGTCACTTGTACTTTGATGATCAATTGTCTATTTGGGGGTTTGTCATAGATTTCACAGTCTGATCCATCAAGGACAAGTATGTATTTCTTTTCAGTAAGTTTCCCAATGCTAAGAAGATTATTATTCAATCGTGGAGCATAATATACATCTGTGATTGTCTTCTCTTGGCCTTGTCTGGTCAGAATGTTGACCACTCCTTTGCCAAGAACTAGAACTACCCCATTTGTGTTGACTTTGACCTTTGTCTTCACTGATTCATCTAGGTCTACAATTAGATATCTATCACATGTCATATGGTTACTGTAGCCACTATCTAAAATAAAAAGTCCCTTTGGGATTTCGTGTGCAACATGACATGTAAGAAATAATATATCTTCTTTATTCTCAAAGGTATTATTCACATTAGCATTCTATTTTTCCTAATCATCCTTTTTCTTTTTACATTCATTAACATAATGGACAAAATTATTGCAATAATAACACTTAACATTAGATTTATCTGACCTCTTTGTCATAGTTACGACCTTCATGGTTATGATTGTGATCTTGATCTTCCTTGCCATTACTTCGACCACCTCTACCTCTTCCTCTTGATCCTCCTCTGCCTCTGCTTCTTCCTCTGCCTTTTGAGAATGAGACTTGTGCTTTGAAAGAATTCTCCAGAGAGGAACTCTTCATTCCTATTGATTTTGTATTCGTATAATAGTATCGATATAGTCAACTCGTCTATAGAGAGAGTACTCAGATCATTTGCTTCTTCAATTGCTGCAAATTTTAGATCAAATTTGTTGGGTAGGGATCTCAGAACCCTTTCAACCACCCTTTAGTCTTAAATATTTTCACCATAGGTATTCAACTAATCAAAAATCCCCATGGCATGGGTCATGAAAGAATCCACTGTGTATGATTCTTTCATCTTCAGATATTCAAAATCTCTTCTTAGGTTTTGGATTTTAGTTGTTTGTACCTTACCAGCACCCTGATAACTAGTCTCCAAGGTTTCCCATGTTTCTTTGGCGTGCAATGAGGCTGATATATTTGGAAATACATCATTATCCAAAGCATTCATTATGTGATGCGGTTCCTTCGCATCCTTCTTCCTGAGAATCCTGAGGATATCCTTTTCTCCATTTGATAGAGATTGATAAGTTGCATCATCTATTGGTTTGGAATATCCATGCACGACATATTCCCACACATATTCTACTATGAGATAAACTGGCATCCTCGTGGCCCAGACATCATAGTCCTTTTTCCCCATAAGAGGAGAAATATGACATTGATTGTTGCTGCTAGAAGCCATAGACGCTGTAGAGTCTTTCATTGGATTTTTTCAAAAAAAATCTCCTTGATTTTCAATAAATTCTCTTTTAAAAAAAATCCACTTCGCCCTCTTACAAAAGTTTTAAAAAAACACTTAAAAAAATCTCTTCTCTTTTTAAATTCCACCCTTTTTCACAACCTTTTATAAAAAAAAATTATAATAAAAAACTTTAAAAAAAAATGATATGATATATAAAATCATTAACTTAATCCTTACACGAATTAAAAAGATCTCATGAAAAAAAAACAACTAGTTAAAAAAAAAGTTCACATGAATTTTAAATCATGAGTTTTTCTGCGTCTCTCAGGAATGCTTTCACGTGAAAAAACCTCAAATTATCGCGTATTCTCCTATTCCAAGGGCGCGAAACATCCAATGAATTATCGCTCCTCGAATCTATGTTAGGGGCGCAAATTTTTTTCTTAAATTTGTATTTTATAATTTTGCCAAATATTTTCGCGCCTTCATGTAGGAGAGGGGCGTGAAAAATTTTCTGCAATTTTTTTTGCAAATTTCTTCAAATCTATGACTTCTCTTGCACTCTCATGATCTTCTTCCTCGCTCTGATCGATCTCTTCCAACAGTCTGATACCAATCTGAAGGTTGGAGGAAGAAATAAACACAAATATTATGTAGAATGAGCTACGGCTCTTCAATCTCTATTGATAAACAGAAGATCACCTAATTGCACTTACAATAAAAAATTGAAAGTGTATTTAAACACTTATTGAAAAAACTAAAAATCTAACCTATCTTTTGCATGTAGGATTTATGCCTAAACTAAACTGAACTTCTAAATAGAACTAAAGCTAAAATATAAAAGCTAAAGCTAGTGCTAATAGGAGTAATTACTATTTCTAACATTTTGGTGGTAGTTTGGTACCTCACTCCAACTATCGCAGTACATAGAAATTCACCATACTCTAGGAATATTATTGGAAAAAAATTTCATCACCATGACAAATAGAATCAATGCTAATATGATGGCCCTCCAACACCTCGATCCTCATTTATATCTCCATGCTATTACAAGACCCCACTAACACCTCATTTATGCACACACCTTACCAAAGATTATTTTAAGAGAGAAATACCAGTGCATATAGGTATGTTTTTAATGAATCACAAGTGTTGTAGAGTCATACCAAGAAACTAAGATCTTTCCTTATGTATCTCAATTCATCCCAAGACTTCCCTCTATACTGAATTGAGGAAGAGTCAGTCAAATAACACACAATATCATCAATTCTAACATAGCATCATATACACCTTTCTACGTGGAAGCTAGAAAAACAGAATTAATCATTTCATACCTTCTCTTATGCTTCACATATCCATTTTTCCAACTCTATAAGTCCATATTTAATGTATTCCCCATTACTAAAAGAGTGACATTCACACCGCAACAATATGCTAACCATCCACAAAATACAATTTCAACCCTACAAAAATACTTTGAGAACCATAAAATTCAATAAACAAAACAAGAAACATGTCAAAATACCTGACAACACCCAAAGAAAAAGAAGCAGCAAAGACAGTGGGATTCCAAGTTGCTCCACCCATGGCTTGTCCCGGAAAGGAGAACACAAACACAATTAGAAAAAAAATGGCAGTGGTTATAATAAGTGACATGGCCCCATGCACACCCAAATACACGAGAATGAATGAAGTCACATCCCCAAGGCATGATGCCCCAAACACCCACATAAACGTTATTCTCACATCGTCGATCGTGAACTTCACAATATCCATGTTTCTTGGGGAAACTTTGGATCTAAGGTGATGGTATTCATAACTCTGCTAGATGCAAACGAATCACTATAAGATTTGTTAGTAAATATCAAATTCCCTTCTCATGTGGACAAAGAAACTTGCAAAACAATATTAAACCCATAAAATATCTGCAAGTATAACTCTGAATTTGATTTCCATGATCAATAGAAGGACAAAGATACCCTAGCAATTGACATTTCTAGAAATCAAGGGCGAATTGGAGATTCCCAATGATTTTCGTGAGCAAACAGAGGTTTAAATCGATTTTTAGAGGTGCAAAATTGTTTTATCCTGCCTCCCCTTTTTAAATTTGATGGCTCTAACCTTCTATTCATAAAAAAAAAATGTGGGCTAATCATACATAATGGGTGTTTAACAAAAATTATCCCATTAAAAATTTAAAACCCCTAAATTTAGCCGATGGGATAATATTAGCCCCTAAAATTTTCCATGCTTCAAGGAGTTGGAGGGATTCTTCAAAGTATATTAAAAAAAACCCAAAGAAACTGAAGCACCTTATAGACAACTAATGAAACTTCATAAATTTAATATTGGCACAAAAGATAACCCAAAGATGGTGGCTATAGGAAATTATTGGGATGAACAAATTGTATCTTATATTACATTATTATTGAAGAAATATGAAGATTAGTTTCTACAAAAAAATTAGAGAAATCAGGGGGATCTAGGGAGATCTGGGCGAAATTAAGATTGCACTAAAATCAGATGCCAAACATGCAAAAGAAACGGCCATACAGATTGATTCCTTGAGTGAAACAGAAGGTGAAAAAGGAAATTGAATACATGTTAAGTGTTGGTTTGATTTTCCCAATGGATAAATCGAACTAGATCAGTCCCATAGTGATTCAAAGCAAGAAGAACACCGAGGATATTTGAGTATGTGTTGATTACCATAGTATGAATGTTCCATTTGTTTCCATGAGCCATTCCCCACACCCTTGAGCGACGAAGTATTAAATTAAGTGGTAGGGAATGAGGCATACTCCTTCACAGATGGATTTTCAGGACACCACCAAGTTAGAACTGCGGAAAAAGATAAAAATAATACACTGTTTACAATAGAATGGGGACCACTTACTTATAATGTCATTCCTTTTGGATTGAAGAATGCACCTATTATTTTCTTAAGGATCCTCATTGCAGCTTTTAGGGATTTTCTGCATAAGTTTTTGGAGGTTTACTTGGGCGATTGGATAGCTTACAACTTGCTTAAGGATCATTACCACAACATACTACCTAATGAGATGGGCCAAAGTAGCACCAATCCGAGATTGTTCTGCAAAAACAACAACTAAATTCATTTACGAAAACGTTATCACTCGGTTCGGGTGTCACAGAAGCCTTACAAGTGACCAAGGTACGCACTTCCTGAATACAACTTTTTAGGCGTTGAAGAAGGAATTTTTGATACAACACCACAAAATAAGTATGTACACCAATAAGCAAACGACACCGTATAATCCTTTAAAATAATTATGGATATCAAGATGACAAAAGTATGTTTCAGCAACTAGGACGATTGGGATTGTTGGTTCCAATTATGTTACGGAAATACATGACCACTACAAAGAAACTTCATAAATAGACTCTGTTCCAGTCGGTGTATGACAGAGAAGAAATAGTACTAGTGGAATTTTTGGTTCCCACTCTTTATATTGCACATGCAACAAACATGACAAAGGAATATTATTTTGTGGAACAACTTGTAGAGCTAATGGAACTAGAAGAAACTCGATTTTTAGCCAGCTATCACACAATAGTTGAAAAAGAACGACAAAATTCCTATCATGACATAAACATAAAGCATAAATGATTCAAGTAAGCAGACCAAGTTTTACTCTATGATAGCATGTTCATGAAGCATCCACGCAAGCTCTAGATGCATTGGTTGGGACCTTTTATTGTTGCGAAAAATATAAATATTTTAGTATCTATTAAGATAGTACAACTTGATGGTATTCTCAGTCTACATTGGGTGAATGGCGCACACCTCATGCCCTATGATTATGCTCAGTGATTCTGCAAGATGCCACTCTTGTAATTGGCAATGATTTAGTTAGGATTTTGTTTCTTTAGTCTTATGATTTTCGAAGTTCTCAGTTCTAGTCGTTCATTTCAGTTAAGTTTTTTGTTAGTTCGTTCAGACCATTGTGGTCTGGGGGACCCACAAGTTTAAGGTCATCTATCACCACTGCCACATCACATCATTATAGCTTGTCTTTTGATTATTAAAAATCCATTAATGAATAAATCAATTGTATCAATGCTCACCCATCTGAAACCATCACTTGATTTCTGCAACTAACGATGTAATCATTTCAATCCTTTTCCAACATGATTACATAGCACCATCATCCACCCCGAAATCACATTCATGTAATTGCATCACTCAGCAACCCATCATTACCACCCCCTTAAACGCTTGCTTCTGACATTTTGTATCACAAACTGTTATGCTAGGATCAATCCACACACAATGGGTCTCATGTAGACGCAATAATAATGACTTACACCTATCACTCAATCTCTGACCCATCATTTCCCTATCCAATCCACACACCAAAAAACACCACCTTGCAATCATTTCACATCTTTATAAAGGTATGCATTTCCCCAGTAGTCCATCATACTATTTTTATAGTCCTGTCCTGACATCCCACCCTATGATCTCCATGAATATATCTCCCTCGCCCCTTATCCCTCCAATCAAATCTCTGTTGTTCCCCTAATTTCCATCTGCTCGATTACTCCAAACCACGACACGTCAGTTTCATGACAAAAGAATACTTTGATGAATAAAGTTATGCAAGAGCTCCTAGCATTACCATGGAGAAATCCAAGGAGTTCAAGCTTGCTCATGCTATCTCCTTCCCACACTAGTGTTCATCTTGTGTCTCACTTTCTTAGTCTACTTACTATTATGGATGACTGATGTGCTTTCTCAAGGAGTTTGGTCTCTTGTTGAAAGAGAGATTGTCATTTTTTCTCCCATAATGACACTGCCAAAGATGATATTAGAGATGAATATTTTGAATACCAATTAGCACTATCGGCTTCACTCCCTATAATGCCACAACCAAGATATAAGAAATATTTCTTGAAGGCATTACTCTCAATTATGATATGCGGTGATTTTATTTGGCCTCCCTGATACATAAGCTAAATAACATTGTTGTTTAGTACTAGAGTTGGCTCCTTTGTTTGAATATCCTGCAATAGATGATGCAAAATATTTAGGAACGTGTCATGTCCCCGAGTCGCATTTGTGCCATTCAGAAGCGATGGGAGACAACTTGATACATTTTGTTTTTCAAAATTCTCTTTGTTTTACAAACAGTCGCAATGGCCTTCGATCCGCAATCCCCAATCCACCCTACCGCAATCCGTAGTTGGAATTCAGAAATCAGATTCCCAAAATACGGAATGTTGAAAAACACCCCTCCGACTTCCGCAGTTCCTTAATCCGCGATGCAGAACTAGGAAAGTCAGAGCGCCAATTCACCGGCATTGAACAAATTACGATCCTGAATTCCACATTCCACAGTGCGTAAGTTGTAAATGTGGAGCGTCAAAACACCCGACACTGAAGAAATGCGCCCCTGACTTCCGCATTCTGCAGTGTGGAATTCAGAACTGTGGAGCACCAAAACACCCGACGCTGAAGAAATGTACCCCCCGACTTCCCCATTCCATAGTGCGGAAGTCAGAAATTCGGAGCACCAAAAAACCCATCTCTGAAGAAATGCGCCTCCGGTTTCTGTATTCCACTATGCGGAAGTCAAAACTGCGAATCGCCAAAACATCCGGTGTTGAAGAATTAACGATCCTGACTCCCACATTCCGCAGTGCGGAAGTCAGAAATGCGGGGCACCGAAATTTTCGGCACTGTAGAAATATGATCCCGACTTCAGCATTCCGCAATGCGGATGTAGAATGTCAGGAGCTGGCCATGCCCTATTACAGTCCACTGTCCATCCCAATAACTTCTTCATCCTTGGGCCAAATTGGACAAGTCTGGTACCGTTGAAAATCTCTTGGAGATATCTATCCACTAGTGTGGTCCCCAACCACATCTGAGTACTCTAACCTTGTCATTTTTCCAACTGAAGTCCTGTCTAAAATCCCTCAATGCATCATTACCCTTCTGCAAGGAAATTTTCCTACCTTCTGCAATGAATTCTCCCTTCACCTAACCCACAGAGGGGTCATGAAACACAATAGGGGGGTTATCTACTTCCTTCCCAAAGTCCAGATGAATCCAAGAAGCCCCTCTTAAAGGTGAATCCAATGCATAACTAAAGACATATTATGAAGCTAAAACTAGTCAATGCATCTACAACATATAAGGTTAGCAGTACATTAAATTCATGCAAATGATGAAGCATTCAAACATGAACTCAGCCTCACACTCAGGCTTATGCATAGTTCCCTATTTATCAATTTCATGTAATCATTCATTCAATAACTTGAACAAAACAAGCATAACATAACATAGGGAAACTAATATCATTCTACACCACATAAGCACTTATCTTTAAATGGAACTATCCAAGTAACTAGCTAGGTGAGAGCAACGTTCCACCCAACCATAGGTCTCTGCCCAGCCTATACTCTTTCGGCTGAGAGACCACACCCGAGCTGGGATGTGTATCCACTAAGGAGGGCTAAATAGGTTCTCTCACAGTCAACGCTCCACACCAATTCTAAGCCAACATACAATTGGTTTTATCAAGCATGTAGGAGACAGAGGGGATGATGCTAAGACAGTGAGCTCATCCACAGAGCTACAGGCATCTCAAACTACTCAGCAAATATGGCACCCACAATACCTACCTCACCCAACACAAGGAAGGCTCTCTTCTCTGATGCACGGTCCCTTCAAGGCCCCTTCCCTCCATTGATCTTCACGGTGGGCATAGAAATGTCCAAACTGTTGCTTTCATGAGACTTTAGCCTTCACTGGGTTTATCAAGAAAACCCCAACCTATGTCTAACCCTTCTCTATGTTATTCTAGTTGGAATCTTCTCAGGGTTGTGGATGAGACTCTATCCCGCAACTTGGTTCTTATTCTATCTAATCAGGGTCCTCTCAGGGGTTTTCTAAGCTTCTCACGCTTTGTAATTCATCCATAGGGTCTGAACCATGGATTTCCCAATCGATTTTCCTCCTACACAGGGTTTCTATGTGCTTTCGGCTCTGCAAATTCGTGCTTACACAGAATCGTGATTTCTTCCTCTTTTTGTTTCACGGCTGGGCTCTACAATTCGTGGTAACTGAGGTTCTTTGGTAAGCAATAGGATAGGTTTTAGGGTGAGTAAATTCCCAGGAGGTAGAGTGGCTTAAGGGACAAGTAAAATAGAGACATACCCTGCCATATGTATTTGTAGGGCTGATCCATACTCCATCGACCTCATGGACTGGTTTTCTCAACCACCCTCTTACAGTAGAATTAAATGTCAGCATGGGGATTCAAATGGGTTCACAAATTAACATGTGGCAGAATGGGTTCCAATACCACAACCCCCTCACCTCTCCCTAGTGGATACACATGGCCCCTTCTCATTGGTTTTCTCCTTAGCCAGTTTCATGGTATTTTGTTGCAATATTTAATATTTACATCATTTACAATACCTCATGGCTTAATAGCACATGGATAAACATAATTTCAAATACTTTCCTTTTAATTAAAACATGGACATCCTCTAGTGGGGCCTTCGCCTTGAGCTCCACACTAGGGAAAACACACATTGCATGTATACAATATTTACATTGAATCCAATAAACCCTAAGGGTCAAAATATGGGTATTACAAAACATCGCCAAGTTGACTCAAGGGATATTCAACACTTGTGTTCAGAGCCCACTGGATCCTTCATTTTTGGAAAGGCCCCTAAGTGCGAAAGGAATCATGGGGTAAAGAGGTGGAAGTTACGGAATCCCCTAATGACTGCAATTATTTTGGACCCACCCCACAACTAGTTAAAGAAGCATGAGGCAAGCAGAGGAGGAGAATTAGTAGAAGAAGATAAGAATATATAGATATAGAGAAGATAGACAAAAGAGAAGAAGAGGACCAGATTGAGACCAAGTCGTAGCAGAGAAACAATGATTCCTTAGTCTTATGTTTCTGGGTTTTGGATAATGTAATTGGGGTATGGGTTTTTTGTTCTTTATGATATTGCGACGGGTCATTTCATGGTAAGGCCGTAGAGCCATGGATTTGAAATGTGGTAGAAGTTATTAGTAATATAAATGAAGTAATCCCCCCCCTTAATTTTTCTGTGTATGAATCATTTGTATTGTGTTTGATGTCTAATGGATAGATCGTATTTCCTTTTCATGTATTCATGTTATGGTTAATGGAACATTGTTGCGGTATGAAGAACGTCAACCCTCTTAGGATTATCCTTGTAGTTAACCCTCCTTATCACACATAGGTATTCATTATGCTTCAAGTGAGACCTTTTCCTTCATGGGATTTAAATGCTATCACACTAGACTATAGTGGTACCCTTTGTTGGTCCTTGCGCAAGAACCCAGTCTCTAATTTTGTGCCATCACCATCATTCACTATTTTTTGTAAGCAGTGGGATTCCCCATACTCATGTGCATGCTCAGCTGCACACACATGGATTTATTCAATCTTCTCTTCTGCAAGCATTGATACCACATGGAGTTCTTCTACCTTCTCCACAAGTTCTACCAAGAGAACCTCATCTTCAACTCCACTAATTTGAATACATAGTGGGATTCACTAAAAGAATGGTTGTCGTCTACATCTACTACAGGCTTCTCCATAAACTATTTTATAACCAATAACTCATCTAATCATTGACTTATAACACTCCCCCTTATGTTGAACTCCATCTTTAGACTTTCCCACGTTTCTTTTGCAGTGGTGGTTTCAACTACAACATTAAAAGTACTATAATCCAGAGCTTGTTGGATTAAATATAATGTTGAGTCATCCCTAGCCTCATCTCTAGACTCATAATATCCATTTATAACAAAATTCCATAGTCCTTCATGACAAAGGAACACTTCGATCTTAACAAAACAAACATCAATATTCTTACCAATAAAATGTGGGGGGGATCCATTATATGTTCTTCTCCCATCATCTTCAACCTAGAATCTTTCAACTTCATGGATTCGATGCTCCTATGCTACTATTGGAACCTATCCATATACCTTTGCAAAATATTTTTCCATGGCTCTTATATTTTTTCTCTTGAATTACTTCATTCTTCTATCTTGATCCATAGATTCTACAACTTACTGCTACTCTACAATTTTCACCTTAACCGGGTAGTTGGCCACATACTTTAGCCTCTCTAATACTAAAACATACAACCCATACACCTGGGTCCTCTCTTTTTCAGTCACAAATTTCAACTACAGTGACCTTTAGTGTCTGCTGGACTTCACAAAACACTACATATACCACAAAACATGACTCATTGCTTCTACTACATCAGGGACTTATTTCACATTAACACAATAGACAACAAAAAAAAATGCTTAATGGAGAACAAGAATCTCCCTTCAAACTAACCAGTTGAATAAACCCAAACTATCTACACACGACAGAGCAAAGATCAACACTAGCAATAGTGATTTGTATTCAACTCTACTGGTTGGATTCACCTCCAAACATAATTAGTGGAGACTTGCTCGACAACATTATCCTGCTCTGATACCAATTGTTAGAGATGGGGTAGAGATAAATCCACTCTAGCACCAAACTAACGCAAACAAACATAGAGAACATAGAAGAATAGAACCCAATTCTATTCATTGCACATAAATAAGATTACAAACTTCCTTTATATGCACACGTGGACAAATTTCATGGCGACCAGAATATTCATCAAGCCAGAATCATTACAAACATAGCAACAAACATACAAAAAATCCATCCACCGATTAACTATCAGGCTCCACAAACAACTTTTCAAATACTCCAAAATCATGCCACATGTCAATATATGACTGGCTCACGGGAAATGCCTATCAGCCTTCTCCATTATACCTCCTTGTGGTGACTCACAATTCTGCTACCGAACACTACAATGTTGATGCATATCCCATCAAGAGTCCTCCATCGGCCTTCAACTTGGTTCCACTAATCGATAATGCTAATATATATCCATGATGATCTATTAGGGTTCCTCCATTGGTCATCATCTAATCGACACCTCCATGTAGCTTCGATGTGATCTCATCGATACATCGTCGATGTTGGGTTGTCGCCCCTATCCATCAACACTTTACAACTAACTACTTCGCTGTAACTCCAACATACAACTATGATAAACTTTCTCAAATGCCCCTATGATGCGTCACCCCTTTCTCATTGGCTTTATCCACTCATGCACTCTTTTGCATCCCAAAAACACACCACCGGTAAAATTTCGTTGATGCTTCCACGACGTTCCCAAATCCTTCCCATATTTGATGATATACTCCGACGAACAATATACGTCCGACACTTTTCATTTCATCGTGACTTCTCTATCGATGTTCTTTGTTGAGACTCCTCTTTAGCAACCTTATTAAAAACTATGTTGGATAACCTTCAATACCTCTCAGCTTCTGCCACATGTCAACTCTTGATTTTCTATCAGGGCTTCTCCATTGGGGTTTATCCATGCAACTTTTGTTGATCACGTTGATTCTCTACTCTGACACCCTCTTTGTTGTTTCCATGTGTCATCACTAGATTCGCTCTTGGGATTATTTCATCGGACCTATCTACGGTCTCCTCAACACTTAGCCGATTTTTCATTTCT
This sequence comes from Larix kaempferi, assembly GCA_027924585.1. Classification (NCBI taxonomy): domain Eukaryota; kingdom Viridiplantae; phylum Streptophyta; class Pinopsida; order Pinales; family Pinaceae; genus Larix; species Larix kaempferi. Next base: position 348,105 of record BSBM01001167.1, read on the forward strand.
TCTAAGCGGCTTCTATTAGGCAACGCTAGGCGATGTTATTCAATGTAGTCAGTGCACAATTAACTCTTGAATTGATTGGATACGGCACCATAACTGCTTTCTTGCAAACTTCTTCAATGCAAATATGGACAACTCTATTCCCAATACACAATGCCTACTTGGATTAAGCGATTGATGGCTAAACTACCATACTTCCTATCTGACTAAACTTAAAGGTGGTTGAACCGCCATGCTTCTTATTTAGCTAATCTGATGTTCAATATTATTAAGTAGATCTAAAGCCCTACAAATCATTAGCTAGGATGACATGACTTTAATGACATATATAAGGATTGGTAAGATAAATAGTCCCAACCATCATGATGAAAATATATGTGATATTATATTTTTGTAGAAAGTAAAACTTGACAAGCTTGTAAAAAACTAAACCTTAAGCTCTCACTAAAACTAAACTTTAAGCTCTTATTATTAAGGAGTCTTTAGTAATGTTCAACAAAACTCTATAATTATAATAATTAGTTTTTTAACTCATAGAGAAAGACTAAATACACAAAATTGATGGGTTGGAGTGTGCTCTTATGGAGTTCGTTCATTTTTTTTTATAGATGGGTGTGTGCAAGAAGATGAGGGTCACTTTAGATGCAATGCTACTTTTTTCAAATCTCGTTCCTGATACCTAAAACATAACGCGTTTCTGATATTTACCACCTGCCATGGTAAGACCCGAGCCTAACATGTCATTGGACATGTAGGCTAGGTAACAATAACGCGTACGCGTTATGTAGTTAAAAAACGCGTACGCGTTATGTATTTACAAATCGCGTACGCGATATGTAAAACTAAAAATGAATTTAAAAACACAGTCGCCCGATTGCCGACCACCCGCGACACTCACGCATCAGAAATGCGAATAGAGGCGAAATTGACCATGGACGAGGACGCTTTGTGGCCCACTCAACTATCCGTGTTGCTCGATTTAGCTGGAGGGGAGACAAATTCACCGGTGCATTCTCATCTAGTCAGGTAATTTATTCACCCAAATCATTTTTTTGTGATTTTTTAATCCAAATTACTATTTTTTTATTGTTTAACCTAGTTTTGTAATATTGATCAAATTGGGAATAACCCAATTTGTAATTAAATTCACACCTCAAAATGAAACCCTTTTCAAAAAACTCAAAACTTCATAATCAAACCAAAAATTGAAAAAATTAAAACTCCCCCCTTTCTACAATGTATTCATCTAAGTCACCCGACACGAGGACACGGGACACGAGTGTCCCCACCAGGCTTCAAATTTGAAGCCTTCAGGCCACTTCAAATTTTACCCACACGTCATAGAAGGCCACTTCAAATTTTACCATGCAAAAAAAATTTAATTTCATGGTAAGCCCTTCAATAATTAAATTAACCACTACTGTTTAAAATTGCAACAGAAGGGTAGCTTCAAATTTCACCCATCAACAATTTTTAGTGGGAAATTGGGAATGCGGCTACTAGCTAGGTGACTTGGGAGTGGGACTCGCTTACTCTCCAATATCCACGTGTTCGATCATCCATGGATCATGGACCATTGGGCCTCTAATAATATCATTGAGCAACTTACGTGGACGGGCTTACACTGAGTAGCCCATGGTTTGAACGCTTTGAAGTTCTCGTGTTTGTAGCGAGCGCTTACGTGTTTAACACATTTAATGGCATCAACAAAATTATTAAACCTGGAAGGTGGCTCATACGTGTTGTTGCTAGCGGGCTTACCAAGTTACAAGTTATCACATACCAATTCGTGAATGCTGACTCCGTGAGTTAATTGAGTATTCAATGTATAATATATTATGTTAATTTGGCATTTCAGACAAAATCCACAATCCATAAACTTCTTGTAATGTTGCAGGTTGTTGCTCCTGCCTGTGGCCCCTACCTATAGACCTGTGTTTTCTTTGTTGTATCAAGTTAATCCTACCATCTACGGCTCCCAGCCTCACACCCTGTGTTTTCTTTGTTGTATCAAGTCAATCCTACAGCTCCCAAGTTCCACCTTTTGTTTTCTTTGTTGTATCAAGTCAATGCTGGAATTCCATGCTTCCATGGCTCTGACCATATTGCATGAATAGAAACAAGCTTTTTCTTATACCCCTATTCCACTGTGGTTGAGCTACTTCCAAGTTCCACCTACCCTATCTCCTCCAGTCCTCCAGGATAGTTTGCGGAGCGAAGCTGGCAATGCCAGCCTGCCATAAACATATTTAAAGAAATTCGTTTTCTTTGAGGAGCTCAACTTCAAGGCTGACTAGATTTTTGACATCCTATGAATTTACAGGTCTGCTATATCCACTGAAAAATAAAGCCTCTCAACTTTACTACGTTAGTAAACATTGAAATTTTGATGTACTATTACATTTTCAAATGAAAAGAATAACTTATTATTAATAAAAAAATCAAATCATATTAATATATTAATGAATTTGAATTTAGCTTCCCAATTATATTAAAATAAATTATACATTTTAAATGATCCACAACCAAATATTATACTGAGAAGGAAATGGAAAAAAAGGAATTTCCTCAACACAACATGCTATTTCCTTATGATGATGCTTTTACGTTTATGATTACCAACCTTGGAATCAGGTTTGGTTATCCGAAGGTGTAATATCTTCTAAGCTAAGTCAATAGGTAGGGATGTTGGTATTGATATAATTATGACAAAGTTTTATAAAGGATTAGGAACAATTCCGTTGGCTTGTAGATGACATATTTATGGATAAAAAGCTTGTTGTTATGAGATAATGACATCATGCCTCAAAAACATGTCCCATACAATCTAATGTTAATGGGCGCTCTACATAGAAATTGGAATGTCAACATTTGTGAGTACAATAAATATGTGGATGATTTTGGCCTACTACAACTTTAATATATTGAGTGGATTGATAACCTTCACAATTATATAAGAGATTGTAGCTATGACTAGGAGGAGAGTTAACAATGCAACAAAATCAAGTAATCGAATTTTGTGCATAAAATGAACATAAGACTCCCACCAAATTTCACTGAATCTACGTCTTAACAAAAGAACTCATCGTTTCACGGGATTCCACCCCATCAATCCTTTTAACAGTAATGGCCATAACAGTTGCTACAACCCTAGCGCGAGAAAAATCAATCGAGCTACGCATGACAATACTTGAAACCAGACTTTTTGAACTCCCTATTACGTCATAGGAATCAATACTACTTTCTCCACAACATGTGGCACCCTCAATATCTTCCATCACCGCAATTTACATTTGATAAAAAACTTGCTCCCAAATAGTAATTACCCCATTCTTTGCTCTAAAAAGGCCTCGGTTAACCTAGAATCCAATCCATACAACATGAACACATCCATATATACACATAGGATAAATATTAATAAATTTCTCATAGCCCTTCAATAGTGTTCAATATCTCATAGCCCTTCATAGTGAAATGGGACCCCACCCTTCAAATTTGATCCCTGGTCCCCACTAGACACGGTGACCCCCGGAATTATGACACGTAGGACACGGTGACCCCCGGAATTAATATATTTTTAAAATATATTAAAATTTAAAAATATAGACATATAGATCATCCAATAAAATTTAACATTTACAATTACAAATATTCAATAGAAATTACATTTACAATTACAAATATGAAATATTCAATAGAAATTAGATCATTCACAAATCACAACACATTTGTCATTCACAATCACAAAACACAATGAGACATTGAGACACATAGATGCAAACTCATCACTGCCTTGATCCTCCTCCTCCATGCCTGAATCAACAAACTCATCACTGCCTTGATCCTCCTCCTCCTCCTCTCTGCCAATCTGACTAACTTACTTTTTAATTGTCAAATGTTTAATTTTAAGTTTTAAATGTATGTAAGTAAATGCCATTAAATTGCTTATGTGAGTTTGATTTAATACATGTTCAATTTTGAAGAGACGTCATTATATACCATGTATATGTTTCTAATGATTTTCGTATTAATGTCTTTATTGCAGTTGCGGCTATGGATGCCAATGCCGAAATATTGATTGAGCTTGCCCAATTGAGGGGCATAAGTGAAGCTTTTAGTGGTGGCGACAGGATTCGCCGTTCACTTGCATCAACCTTGGATGCAATTGTGGACACAATTTCACAATCTACGAATGTCCTATATGATATTGCATCTTACAGAGAAAGAAAAAGACAACAATATGCTGATGGAATAGATTACAATGCAGTAAAAAAGTTGAAAATATCCAAAGAGGTTATATTTGCATTGTTTAGGGACCCTCGGACGGGGGAAATCCCTAATGCAAGCAAGCCGCATATCTCCATTGAGTGGTGCACGTTTCAACCATTTGTTGATAACTGGATGGACAGATGGTACATGGTTTTTGATATGCCACCACACAACAACAGGGAAATTCCCTTATATTTCCCTCGAAAGATGTATGCAGAGTTTGTGTTGCATAAACACGTTAACTATTTTGACATCTTACAGTTCCAGGGGATCGGTGGGGGGATGCCCCAAAACCGACCCAATGCCAGGCTTCGAGACCAGGATCGCCCTATCCCTGCACCTCGCAGGCAGTTGCCTGGGCCAGATGTCCCACCAGCACATCGCATTATTCCGCAGACACGGGATGCATTTTTGAGTTTGGCACGGACGGTTGTTCGCCATGGCAGGATGGTTCAACATATGGGTGAGGAAGGGACATCTGTCCCTGGTGTGGTACGTACACCAGCTCGTCACCATGCAGGACCATCAGCTAGTGCAGGACCATCAGGACCATCCACTACTGCAGGACCATCAGGACCATCCACTAGTGGAGGACCATCAGCTATTCCCCATCCTAGTACTGATCCTCACGAGTGCACGTCATGTGGTCGTCCCTGCTATGGTATTGCATCAGATGTTGCCTTCAGTGGCTTTTTGAGAGAGGTATCTTGATGGTTAATTGTAATAAATTCTTCATTTATTTTCGTCTTTGTACACATATATATAGTTTGAGCTAATATATTAATTTTGTGAACATGCAGTTGATGATGATTACCGGCAGTGACGCCCCAGAGCCGGATGTTCCAGACTCGACAGGGGGGCATGATGCTACCCATTCGGCAGGCCCATCTTATATACCACCTATTGCCGTATCTCACACCGAGGTAAACATTTTAAAATTTCAGTTTTTTAATACTTGTTAATTTGTTAATTTCCACATACTTTACATTTTAGTTCATTAATGCTATATACGGTCTAATATTTACAATTATTAAACTTGCAGATGGCAGATCCTTCACAGGGGCAAGGTAATGTGGAGGTAGTGCCCATGGTCATACCGTCCCCTGAAACGTCTGGGCTCCAGGTAAACAATTAAAAATGACATTTTTTAAATACATGTTTGTTTGTTGAATCATGCATGTCTAACTACATGAACACTTGCTGACTGTAGGCACCATCCGACACATCTGGCCCATTGCCTGGATTTGCATCTCCCTCCAGGCCATTCGTGAACAAGGGTCGTGTGTATGTGAGGCGTTCTACTCCGAGAAAGACTCCAGCTTCCCACGACCATGGGCTTACTCACACCACGGTAATGTATATCCTTCGATGATATTTGTTGTTTAACTTGAAATCCAGTGCATAAATCGTTTTTGTTAATGTTTGAATTGCATGTTTACTGCAACAGGAACCCGAGTTGTCTGCTGAGAACCTTGCATCGATGGTTGATGCAGCAGTTAGTGCCGCATCTGCAGTGGCGACTGATCACACACAGGTATGTAACTATTTCAACATTATCTTTACATAGTTTATTATTGTTGGACCTATTGTTTATTCATGCATTTCTAACTATTTCAACATTTTTTCATTGTAGCCACCACCAGCAGGAGCAGTGCCTGGCCCCCCTGGTTCAACCATCCTGGATGTTCAACCGACGGCTCCATCTGCTACACAAGCAACACAATCTCCTTTGTCAGTTGAGGTGAGATGTCCTTCAGTGACCAAGTTTTTCATGCACTTTCCATGCACCAGTTGATAATTATTGAGATAATGTATTAGTGTACATAGTTAGTTGAATTTAACAATTGATATTTAATTTGCAGGATCCAGGGATGCACATTGATCCTAGGGATGTGCCTAGAGGATCAACGTCGGGAAAGAACAAGAGAAAGCTTGAGTTTTGATAGTTTTGGACACATGTGCTTTTGGATACTTTTGTATATATATGTACTTTTCGATACATTCAGTTTTGGAGACATGTACATTGACTTTATTGTGCATGTACTTTTGGAGACATGTACATTGACTTCATTGGATACATGTACTTTTCGATACTTTTGGATATACATGTACTTTTGGAGACATGCACTTTTGGAGACTTTTGGATATACATGTACTTTTGGAGACATGCACTTTTGGATATATATGTACTTTTGGATACATGTACTTGTGTCATTCTAATGTGTTGATTTGTGTGGATTATCTATTACTCATGAATGCACTATGTCAAAAGAACAAACTATTATATTCAAAGGTTTCAACGAATTCACTACATGCATGCACTAATTGGTATCTAATTAAAATTTGTGATTTTGGATGATCATTACAAGTTATGTCAAAGTTCTTGCTCGTGTAATTTAATCAAACTAAATGCAATACAATGTTTTCAAGGTTTCAACGAACTCACTCATGCACACCCATTGCCATCAACTACCAATGAAAGTCTAACATTATGAGGTTCTTCTTAAAAAATGGGTAATATTTCCTTGATGATCGTAAATTGAGAACCATTTGTAGCCACTCATATAATACCATCTTCACTTATCTTTGTACATGATAATCCATATAATGTGCTATGTTTTTTAACCTAAACAATCATCAAAAACCTAGAATTATAGGGATATGACAAAGAACCTTATGGGGCACCTTATATATTAACCTTGTGTATACATTAGGATCTTTGTCATACCATTGTTTGAAATGTCATTCAATACCTTCAATTTTATCAACATCAAATTAGTAGACAAAGTGACCCATCTTTGATCTCTTGTATAGGCCTTTGTGTGCCTTATCAATAAGATGTACATCATGAATATTATCATAGGTCTCATACATAGGTGCATCCTCATCCATGCAAACAAAGGTGTCATGGATCAACCTATTATCCCTTTATTCTCAATAATATTAGTATCATTATCTTCCATAGGATCAAATTCAACTCCATCACCCCCATTATTACTACTCTAAATTACAGCCTTAGGAGTTTTGATCATGTGTTTTTGTCTCTTTAGGAGTTTTGAAATATTATACTCTTTCAAAAATAATATGGAAGTTCAAATATTTAAAAGTGGCTTAAATTATAAAATGGGCGGAAATTCACCAAGTGTCCCTGAACGTCATTTTCATGCGACTTGCAACTCGACATAACTCGGAAACTGGACGTCGGACCGACGAACCGTCGACTCCGTTGGTCTCCTGGCGTGCGATTACCTCTAGGGGGCCCTCTCCCTCGTCTCCCCATGGCCCAGTGGCTTCATTGTGCATTCATTTCGTAAACTAGGGTTTTGCTCAGTTTAATTGCATGCAATCTCGCATTGGTGGGTCAACTCTGCAAAAACCTCCCCCGAGCCAGTGTTGGCAGTGTTCCCACGTCGGCATTGCCCACACACACTTGCGGGAGCCAACGGCACGCAATCTTCTTGCTCCGTTTGCTTTTTGGCTCCCGGACGGAAATTCACCAAGTGTCCCTGAACGACATTTTCATGCGACTTGCAACTCGACATAACTCGGAAACCGGACGTCGGACCGATGAACCGTCGACTCCGTTGGTCTCCTGGCGTGCGATTACCTCTAGGGGGCCCTCTCCCTCGTCTCCCCATGGCCCAGTGGCTTCATTGTGCATTCATTTCGTAAACTAGGGTTTTACTCAGTGTAATTGCATGCAATCTCGCATTGGTAGGTCAAATCTGCAAAAACCTCCCCCGAGCCAGTGTTGGCAGTGTTCCCACGTCGGCATTGCCCACACACACTTGCGGGAGCCAACGGCACGCAATCTTCTTGCTCCGTTTGCTTTTTGGCTCCCGGACGGAAATTCACCAAGTGTCCCTGAACGGCATTTTCATGCGACTTGCAACTCGACATAACTCGGAAACCGGACGTCGGACCGACGAACCGTCGACTCCGTTGGTCTCCTGGCGTGTGATTACCTCTAGGGGGCCCTCTCCCTCGTCTCCCCATGGCCCACTGGCTTCTTTGTGCATTCATTTCGTAAACTAGGGTTTTGCTCAGTGTAATTGCATGCAATCTCGCATTGGTAGGTCAACTCTGCAAAAACCTCCCCCGAGCCAGTGTTGGCAGTGTTCCCACGTCGGCATTGCCCACACACACTTGCGGGAGCCAACGGCACGCAATCTTCTTGCTCCGTTTGCTTTTTGGCTCCCGGACGGAAATTCACCAAGTGTCCCTGAACGGCATTTTCATGCGACTTGCAACTCGACATAACTCAGAAACCGGACGTCGGACCGACGAACCGTCGACTCCGTTGGTCTCCTGGCGTGCTATTACCTCTAGGGGGCCCTCTCCCTCGTCTCCCCATGGCCCAGTGGCTTCATTGTGCATTCATTTCGTAAACTAGGGTTTTGCTTAGTGTAATTGCATGCAATCTCGCATTGGTAGGTCAACTCTGCAAAAACCTCCCCCGAGCCAGTGTTGGCAGTGTTCCCACGTCGGCATTGCCCACACACACTTGCGGGAGCCAACGGCACGCAATCTTCCTGCTCCGTTTGCTTTTTGGCTCCCGGACGTAAATTCACCAAGTGTCCCTGAACGGCATTTTCATGCGACTTGCAACTCGACATAACTCGGAAACCGGATGTCGGACCGATGAACCGTCGACTCCGTTGGTCTCCTGGCATGCGATTACCTCTAGGGGGCCCTCTCCCTCGTCTCCCCATGGCCCAGTGGCTTCATTGTGCATTCATTTCGTAAACTAGGGTTTTGCTCAGTGTAATTGCATGCAATCTCGCATTGGTGGGTTAAACTTGCTCACCTTGCAAACATCATCCATCAAACAGAAATTTGATGGAGTTGAAATCAATGGATTGCTTGTCACAATAGGCATTCATAAGTTTGCGTAATTGAATACTCCTCTTAATCCCTAAAAAATACTTCATTCCCATCCTGCAGATCCCAAACAATGTCAAAGGTAAGAAGGATTTCCATATAATCCAAATATATGTTTTTTTTCAAATATATTTTACATGGAAACATAGCAAAATGGAATCTAATATTTCGTTTGCATTCGGAAGAAAAGATTGGCAAGGCCAACATTGGCTTCCTTTTGGATTAATATCTCCATTTATAATTCCATAGATTTATATAGTTGTCTTAATCCTAACTGTATACATTGCATGAGAATAAACACCATCAATCTCATTTTTGAGACTTGGTTGTCATGTTAATGCAAATGTAAATGTAAAGGTTGCCTTTACAGCACTTTTGAAACTGAGTGTGGGAAAGGGGATCATGATCGAGATGTTGTGTAGGTAAACATTATATTCTGCAGGTAAAAATGGAAGTTTACGAGAAATTCTCTCATTAGTTACACAAAATCTATTGTTGAATGGTGTTCTTCAATAATTGTAGATGGAACAAGAATACGAGATATTTTTGGGAGGTGGTTGATGTAGATCAATCACATAGAATAATGCATGGAATTGGTGGATTTCATTTAGTTTGAAACTCAAACAATGTTATAGTAGAAATATGAACAAGAAAATTCTATCACTCGCCATTATTCTAGGTATAAATATTGAATTATCCTAGTTGGATGAGGACTAATCAACCATTTCACCACATTATGATCATGTCTCAAATCTTGTACAACCAAGTTTTGTGAATATGAGATTAAATCTTATCAACTAGCATGAATACATTACATTTTGTCTATTTAGTGGACTCACACGTTGGAACTGATGTTTTTTAAAATGAACATATATGCAATGGTTTCCCTGAAAGATAATTAATGGGGCACTCACTATTTGTTGGCATGTTCCTTAAAGGCGAACCAAACCCTCATGTCTCACTAATAGATGACAATGGTGATCAACTTGTAATCAGTTTGATGGATATTAAAGGATAATATCTAACACTGGATGACCAAACATGGAAGAAGGTTGGTTATGTATTTCAAGATTAGACTAGGTGAATCTATATACCACTTTACAAACTTAGTTTTCGATACAAACCTCAAACTACAAACAATGCCAAGGAAGCACCCATCAAAGGTATGATACTTCAAGCCTCATTGTGAACATGAAAAGTTAATGGAGATCATTAGTAATAGACATGATCCAAATGGTCTACTTAGATGACCATAGGTAAGTAGATAAGTAAGATTGCCTAACATGGTCACTCTTGTGTTATATTCCAAGGTATATGGGTTGTTTGTTATTTTTGTTAATTTTTCAATTCATTTATGTAGATTACTCATATTAAATTGTTTATAATGAATTAGTCTAATAATGGTGTCCTTGTATGTGTCCAGATTATCCAAAGAATCATAAGCACATGAAATCCCATCAATAAGAACAATGGTCTTTTTCAACACCACCAAAGAAAAAATCAGAAAAATGAAATGACCTACTTCAAAAATTATTTTATTACTTATTGTGCATGGTCCATCAAACAAAAGGTAAACAAACACAATTATATGGCCTACAATGTAGGTCTTTTGATGCTCTATTTCACAAGGTTTTAACAAACACACTTGTTGTGATCATCATTAAAGTCTACAATTTCTTTCAATGAATGTGCCAAATTGACCTAACAACATAGGAAATTGAAAACCACATCCATTGAAAGGAATAATTCAGTTTTTTTTGTCATGAATTAATTTACTATCATGGATTTATGGCTCCTGGCAGTGTTCCCACGTCGGCATTGCCCACACACACTTGCGGGAACCAACGGCACGCAATTTTCCTGCTCCGTTTGCTTTTTGGCTCCCGGACGGAAATTCACCAAGTGTCCCTGAACGGCATTTTCATGTGACTTGCAACTCGACATAACTCGGAAACCGGACGTCGGACCGACGAACCATCGACTCCATTGGTCTCCTGGCGTGCGATTACCTCTAGGGGGCCCTCTCCCTCGTCTCCCCATGGCCCAGTGGCTTCATTGTGCATTCATTTCGTAAACTAGGGTTTTGCTCAGTGTGGGAGTGTGCAATTTTTGCACACAGGGGTCAACTTTGGAAAATCATCCACCGGGCATGTATGGCTAGTGTTCCTAGCCCGAACCTATCTAGACACACCTGCAGGACTCCCCAGAACCCGGTTTTGTTGCATGGTTGGAGTTCTATGCCCCCGGTAGGTATCCAGCAGGTGTCCCTGAAGGCCTTCTGGTAGTGAGACGGGACGAGCCATAGAATGAAGACCGTGGCTCGGATCGACGAACCGTCGACTCTGTTGGATTCAGAACACCGGGATAGTGCCAGGGATGCCCCTCCCCTCCTACCCGGTGGCCCATGTGTCACCTTGCAGGTCCATCTTGGAAACTAGGGTTTTGCTCAGTGTGGGAGTGTGCAATTTTTGCACACGGGGGTCAACTTTGGAAAATCATCCACCGGGCAAGTATGGCTAGTGTTCCTAGCCCGAACCTGTCTAGACACACCTGCAGGTCTCCCCGGAACCCGGTTTTGTTGCATGGTTGGAGTTCTATGCCCCCGGTAGGTATCCAGCAGGTGTCCCTGAAGGCCTTTTGGTAGTGAGACGGGACGAGCCATAGAATGAAGACCGTGGCTCGGATCGACGAACCGTCGACTCCGTTGGATTCAGCACACCGGGATAGTGCCAGGGGTTCCCCTCCCCTCCTACCCGGTGGCCCATGTGTCACCTTGCAGGTCCATCTTGGAAACTAGGGTTTTGCTCAGTGTGGGAGTGTGCAATTTTTGCACACGGGGGTCAACTTTGGAAAATCATCCACCGGGCGGGTATGGCTAGTGTTCCTAGCCCGAACCTGCCTAGACACTTTGGAAACTAGGGTTTTGCAGGTCCATGATGATGATGAAGATGTTGATGATGATGGCTTGGTCTAAGGTGGTGCTCTCAACTAGCTAATTCATTATGAAATATTTAACAAGACATGAATTAAATTTAATATAAGTGTATTGTTTAATATAGTGAGCATGAATTGAATTAATTTTGTTGGGTGAAGCCAATAACCAACATGATGAACATAATATAATTTTAGGGTTTACTGATCATATGTAAAAAATGGATTAAAAAACACAATTATTATAATTTTAGTTTAATGTTTATCCACTTTAATCCATATATTTTTTAGTTTTGACTATGAATACACAATAATTATTATATATATATGTGTGTGTTTTTGTGTGGATAACTTAGAGATGTATAATAAAAATGGGTAAAAGGTGGTTGTCACTAGAGACTTTCATAGTTGTATAGTGAAAATGTAATAGCTATTAAAATTTGGATTAGAAAATTATTAAAGAAAATAAATTCTATAGAAATGGGTAAAAGGTGGTTGTCGCTAGATTAAGAGAGACTTTCATAGTTGTATAGTGTACAATTGTCTAGTGGTTATGGCAGTGATGTGTAAAATCTTATGATCACATGAAAGAGATCACAAATAGGTTCATAAAACTAAGAACAACAATACTTTGAGCAATTTTTCAAAGGAAACTAGAATAGAGCCAGTAAAGAGAAAAAAATACTAAAAACTTGATTTCATACTAAAATGAATGAAAAATGGTTTTACATAAAGAAATTTGAATTACTGAAGGAACCAATTCGATTGTCTAGTGATTCATAAGGATTTAGTTGGGCTTAACATAGAGCTTAAATGCCCTTAAAGTTAGCTAAGCAACCTCTCAAACATGATTAATATATGGTTTACTGATCATATGAACATAATATAATTTTAATCCATCTCTTGTAAATTTGGCATATCAAGAACGCAAAATTGACATATTCATATGAAACATACATGTGAAAATTGAGCATATATCAATATTCAATTACAAATAGTGAAAATAGTATAGTATTAAAAGTATGTAACGTACCTCATCATGCTAGATCCCACCTATTATCATACAACCAAGCCCTCCGGATCATCTCTTATACTGATGGTCTCCATTAGTCTCTCGTGCTCTGTATCCGGTAAGAAGTAGCGTACCTTCGATGTATTTCGACTAGGCATTGTTCGTACCTGAAGGTTTGTGCCAATGATTAAGTTGGTAAAGTGATATACACTTGCACCTGGTTTGTAATCCCTGTAAACATATCCACCCTTCTTTCTTCCATTGTTGTCCCGTGTCAAGTATTCACCTTTAACAACCATAGAACCAGTTGGAAAGTGGTTGTTTTCATCGTCAGTCATGGACACAATGAGGGTTTTCTTTCCATCTATACAGCGTGCCAACCAGTATTCATCACCCCATTCAGTATCTTTTGAGGAAACCACTGCGTATATGTGCCCTGCATTATATGATTGTAGGTATATGATCAAAATATTTTTCGTGCGATACAAGGCCATTAATGTGCATTTGAAGACTACGTAAACAAACAAAAAATGTTAAGGAAATGCATCATACCGGGTTGTACAAGGTCTGAGACATGATCAAAATCTGCAGAAATAGATGATTGGTCTTCTTCCAACGGAGTTAACTCAACAATTGCACGCTGATCAAGTGGAAGTGATATGCGATCCCATCCATCAACCCAATCCAATGATTCACACCCATCCCAGTCACCATCACAACAAGGCGGGCAAAAACAAGCAAGTTTTCTGGTCCAAATTTCAAATACTGGGTTATCAGAGCTTCGAACTGAATGAAAGCCACGAGTCCCAGGCACAGTCTTGCATTCCCATGCATGTGAACGATCTATGTCTACCACCTCCCAAAAAAATCTCTCCACATGTCTCTTTCTTGTGGATTCTACTCGCATAGTTGATTCCTCTCCCATTACTGACGTGCACCACCTGACTATAGATTGAGCATTTAGAATAGTAGATTCTGTAGATACTTTCAATTCCTCTCTTCGTAGGGCTGTTTTGACACATGCTCCGGCTCCATCATGCTCTCCTTTACCATGCCCAGTCTCAAAATAGTTCCACATATGTGGCACTTTGTAGTTTTTATGCAATGAACACAACCACTGAAATATGCGTGCATTTTTGAACTGACCAGCACACCCATCAGACCAAATCCAGTGTCGGTCCATCTGTATGTTCCTTCCCTTCAAGTGATCATAGAACATGATGAAGCAATGACGTACATAGTGGAAGTCGTGGCACCTATCATCACTTATGTAGAAGTGATATTCCTTCAGAATTTCTCTTTGCTCTTCAGTGCTATTTGGGCCATGCCTGTATGTGATATGGACCATCAAGGAAACCTGCTCAGAGTGATAATACTGACTTTGGATCTCATTTTGAGGTTGCAGAGTGTAGTTCTCGGCAAAATCAACAACTGAAAGTATAGTACCAAGGGGAAATGTATCTCTGCATATTCTAAACTTCTCATCCTGCCATCGTGCCACGTGGACATGCTGAACATATTGATGTGTCTTTTCAATAAATTCCTTGATGAAGTCACTAACTTGTACCTGGTGACACAAAATGATCTCAATGTCAGTTTTTTGTTGTAAGTAAGGATTGAAATGTAACCGTTACAACATAATTTTATAGATATAAATGCATACCTGAGATGTCACCAATTGTATTTTTTTGCTTTCTTTCCCTGGGACTATTTCATAGTTGATATATTTGAAACTTTTCATGTCTGTAACCATTTTCCCAAATTCACTGTCTCCATTCTCGTGCATACATTGGCTCAATAATGCCATTCCAGCACAGTTGGAGCATGTTCCATCCAAACAAGATTTTGCATAGTATGTTTGCCCCTCGGGCCTATTGCACATGATGCTATGAATGAATTCTCTTGATGAAGTCGGTGGTATTGTCATGGAGCAATCCTGCACAATGTTAGTATGCAACACACGACGAATGTACAAAAATGTTTCATAGTAATATTCATATTCTACATGGTATCTACAACAACAAGTGTTACGAAGAGTATTTATTCTAACATACCATGGCTTACAT
Organism: Larix kaempferi; assembly: GCA_027924585.1. Classification (NCBI taxonomy): domain Eukaryota; kingdom Viridiplantae; phylum Streptophyta; class Pinopsida; order Pinales; family Pinaceae; genus Larix; species Larix kaempferi. The sequence continues at coordinate 363,261 of BSBM01001167.1, forward strand.
TTCTCAAAATATCTTTGCCCCAAGTTCAATTGTCTATGCTCAATCTTAAATTTTTCGTAAAGCTCTGTCTGTGTTATATCAAGAAGATGCTTAGTATGTGGCTCACGATCCTTTGAACCCCTTCTTAGTTTTAGTACATCCTTTCGGTTTGAAGAAGGCCTTGTGTGATCATGCCAAAAACTATGCACTAGTCCCTTTACTGCATCAACTAGCTTCATGTCACGACGTGGCAACCGACCAACAAAGGCCCAAAAATCTGTCTGATCGGTTGTGTCAAGATGTTCTCTTCTAATAGAATACCTACGGAGGGTTTTTACATTCAAATTAACTAGTTTCGATGTAGGCCTGAGAATACGAAGGGCCCTGGTGTTCTTATCTGCAATTGATTGTGACAACACACGACGAGCAGCATTGCGGTCCTTTGAACGTGTGTTCTTACCAATTTTACCAAATGCATCTGCTAGGCTTTTAACTATATGAGAACTTGGTTCAGAATTCTTTATCATCTTTATCCCTAACTTTTTCCTAACAACATTCATGCTCCTAGATTTTAACAACGATAAAAATAATCTACATTTATCTCCATCACATTTAGAAACAAAATATTTATCAAGTATCTGTTGAGTTTGATAAGCAATACTACGTTTAGATAGCGTACCTTCAATGGAATTCATAAGTCTTTCATCAACTTGTATACGCTTCGGAGTTCTTCGACGTGTGCTTGCTAATGGAGGTAAGGGGGTTGGAATTGTACCATGTAGCGCATCACCAAGACGCTCTGGCGTTTCAGTAGTAGCTTGGTGTCCTTCATTCTCTTCCTGGTAGTTGGATGGTGGAAGTCCAACATCCTCATCCATGGTCTGTGGAAGTCCAACATCCCCTTGTGGAAGTCCAACATCCTCATCGATGGTGTGGATAACATTCTCTTCTTCAACAGTAGGAAAAATGTCCAACGCCTCTCTGACTTCATCGCTTGTATAACCACATCCGGATAGCAAATTGAGTGTTTCTTCGTGAGCTTCATCTTGAGATGGTAACTTATCACTTTGACTTGAAGTGGGAATTGAAACATCCCCTAATGAGCACCTACGTTTTGCTTCTTGATTACTTCCATGGGGTGCTTGTTCAACAACTATTGTGGAAATTGAAGGTCCCTCTTGTCGTGGATTAATAGGATGAACCATGGTATCCTCTACAATTGGATTTGGATTAGTTTCCAAAGAAAGCCTCCGATTCATCATGTATATTCTTTTCTTTTCTTTCTCTTCTTCAATGACTTCTTGAGGTCTCTTCTTCCTTGTTGATTTGTTTACTCGGTTACGTGCATTCCCCATCACCACAATGATCAATTCAATATAGTTTGTTTTTGTTGCTCCTCAATTACAAGCTCTTCAATAATAAGCAAATGGAAGTTCTTCCTTGTTGGTCTTGAAGCTTGATATCTTACCTTGTGTGCTCCTCAAATATAGGCAAAATGAATCTTTCAAAGGCCTTATCTTTGGTGTTCTTCAATTGGAGATTCTTCAAGCTTGCTAATTATTTTCTTCAAATATGGCCATATAACCCAACACCACAGTGAGCAACCATGAAAGATGTCCTCAATGCTGCACCTGCATAAAAAAAAATGATGGAGTTGGTGTAGAATGTGAAAATTTTCAGGCGCGGGCTCGCGCTGTTCGAAAAATCGCGGGATTGTTGCTTTCGTTCGGACAGAGTGAAGTTGCTCTCGGACAGCAACAGTCCATTATTTCTGGAGTTCCAAAACGCGTACACGTTATATAAATATAAAACGCATGCGCGATATGTAGTTAAAAAACGCGAACGCGATATAGTCAAGCACAGTAAATAGGTTAGGTGCACGGCTAGGGCAATGAACAAAATCAAAGAAAACTAATAATTTATATGATTGCATACAAAACAAATGTTTTGTATGGTTTAATACCCCCTAGCTCTCTCCCAATAATCCCTAGATACCCCCTATCTCTTTCTAAATATCTGTCCCTCATTCTCCCTACATGTTTCTTTCATGTTTCTTTCTCTCCCTTCAGCCATGTCTCTACCACCCCACTCTCCATCTCTCCACCTTCTCTTTATCTTCGTCATTATCCCTCCCTATAGCACTCTCTCCCTTCTTCTCCCTTAATCACTAACCCTCTACGCCTTTATCCCTCCCCCCTGCCCTCTCTGTCTTACCTTGTTCCTAGAGCCCCTCCCCCCTGCCCTCTCTGTCTTAACTTGTTCCTAGAGCCCCTCCCCCATAAAGGCCTTTAGACCCTCTTCTAAATATTAATCCCTAAGTGCATAAGTGCACAAGATGATGAGGAGGAGGAGGGTGATGACAATGAAGATGATCATGATGTAGATGAAGATGATAAAGATGATGAGGAGGAGGAGGGTGATGACAATGAAGATGATCATGATGCAGATGAAGATGATAAAGATGATAATGTTGATGAAGATGATGGTGATGATGATGAAGATGTTGATGATGATGGTGATGAAGATGTTGATGATGATGGTGATGATGATGGTGATGAAGATGATGGTGACATGATGGAGATGTTGATCTGATGAGGAAGATGATGATGATGATGGTGATGATGGTGATGATGATGAAGATGTTGATGAGGACGATGATGGAGATGAAGATGATGATGATGAAGAAGATGATGATGATGGAGATGTTGTGTTGATGGGGAACCTAGAGATGACAATGATGATGAAGATGGTGATGGTGATGGTGATGGTGATGGTGATGACGATGAAGATTTTGATGATGATGCTGATGGCGATGATGATGAAGATGTTGACGATGATGGTGATGGTGATGTTGAGATGATGATCATGATGATGTTCAGAAGATCATGATGGTGATGATGGTGATGATGATGGAGAAAATGACAATGATGGATATGTTGATGAGGAACCTGCAGATGCCAATGATGATGATGATGGAGATGTTGATGAGGAACCTACAGATGCCAATGATGATGGTGATGACGATGAAGATGTTGATGATGATGGTGCTGGTAATGATGATGATGATGATGATGACGAAGATGATGGTGACATGATGGAGATGTTGATCTGATGAGGAAGATGATGATGATGATGATGGTGATGATGATGAAGATGTTGATGACGATGATGATGGTGATGAAGATGATGATGATGAAGAAGATGATGATGATGGAGATGTGTTGATGGGGAACCTAGAGATGACAATGATGATGAAGATGGTGACGGTGATGACGATGAAGATTTTGATGATGATGCTGATGGCGATGATGATGAAGATGTTGACGATGATGGTGATGGTGATGTTTAGATGATGATCATGATGATGTTCAGAAGATCATGATGGTGATGATGGTGATGATGATGGAGAAAATGACGATGATGGATATGTTGATGAGGAACCTGCAGATGCCAATGATGACGATGATGGAGATGTTGATGAGGAACCTACAGATGCCAATGATGATGGTGATGACGATGAAGATGTTGATGATGATGGTGTTGGTAATGATGATGATGATGATGATGATGATGATGAAGATGAAGATGATGGTGACATGATGGAGATGTTGATCTGATGAGGAAGATGATGATGATGATGATGGTGATGATGATGAAGATGTTGATGACGATGATGATGGTGATGAAGATGATGATGATGAAGAAGATGACGATGATGATGGTGATGAAGATGATGATGATGAAGAAGATGACGATGATGGAGATGTGTTGATGGGGAACCTAGAGATGACAATGATGATGAAGATGGTGATGGTGATGACGATGAAGATTTTGATGATGATGCTGATGCTGATGATGATGCTGATGATGATGATGATGATGATGATGATGATGTTGACGATGATGGTGATGGTGATGTTCAGATGGTGATGATGATGATGATGATGATGATGATGATGATGGAGATGTTGATGAGGAAGGGGGAGATGACAATGATGATGAAGATGTTTATGGTCATGAAGATGATGATGATGGTGATGGTGATGATGATGGAGATGATGGAGATGATGGAGATGGCGATGAAGATGATGATGATGATGATGATGGTGAAGATGATGAAGAAGATGATGATGATGGAGATGTTGACCTGATGACGATGAAGATGATGATTATGGTGATGATGATGAAGATGTTGATGCTGATGATGATGGTGATGAAGATGATGATGATGGAGAAGATGATAATGATGGAGATGTTGATGAGGAACCTACAAATGCCAATGATGATGATGATGATGATGGTGATGACAATGAAGATGTTGATGATGATGGTGATGGTAATGATGATGAAGATGATGATGATGATGGTGATGGTGATGGTGATGTTTAGATGATGATGTTCAGAAGATGATGGTGACATGATGGATATGTTGATCTGATTCAAGGAAGATAATGATGATGATGATGATGGTGATGATGATGAAGATGTTGATGATGATGATGATGGTGATGAAGATGATGATGATGAAGAAGATGATGATGATGGAGATGTTGATGTTGATGGGGAACCTAGAGATGACAATGATGATGAATATGGTGATGGTGATGGTGATGGTGATGACGATGAAGATTTTGATGATGATGGTGATGGTGATGATGATGAAGATGTTGATGATGATGGTGATGGTGATGTTGATGATGATGGTGATGGTGATGATAATGATGATGATAATGATGATGGAGATTTTGATTTGATGAGGAATATGATGATGATGATGATGATGGTGATGATGATGAAGATGTTGATGATGACGATGATGGTCATGAAGATGATGATGATGAAGAATATGATGCTGATGGAGAATATGATGCTCACAACTCCCTCTAGTCTCTCTCTCCCCAACCATCAATCTCTCTCTCTCTCTCTCTCTCTCTCTGTCTCTCTCTCTCTCTCTCTCTCAAACACACACACATACACACACATTATGTCACTTTCCATTCTCAAACCCATACCCCCTCCATCCATATCTATCTCCAACTTTCTCCCTCCATCCCTCACCCTACCTTCTCTCCCTCCCTCTCTCATCGCATGTCTCTCACCTTCTATCCCTCCCTCATCTTTCCCTCAACCTATCCCAATCTCTCCATCACTCCCTCTCTCTCCATCGCCACCACTCTCTGCATGTCTCCCACCAACACTTTCTGTCCCTCCCTTCCTATCTCTTATTTCGTTCTATCCCCATCTATCTCTCACTCCCTCCAAATCCATTCCTCCCCATTGTCCCTCTCCCTCCCTCGCTCTATGTCTCTCCCCCCCTTGTATTCTTTATTTCTCTCTCACATCCCCCTTGCCTCCATCCATTCCCCCTTGTCACTCAAGTCTCACTTTCAACTTCTAACCCTATACCTCTTCAGAACCTATTCTACTCCTAATAGTGCTCTCAAGCTCCACTTCCCTTCACCCCCTGTAGCCCATCATGTTCTCATTCCCTTCATCTCTCCCCACTCAAGCTTCCAACATCCTTCTAAGCCCTTGACCCTTTCCCACCCCTATTAAATATTAACCATAGATTCCCTTGACCCTTCCCCACCCCTTCTCAAATATTAAACAAAATTTCCCTTGACTTCTACACCCCCTCTTTCTCAAGTATTAAACATGTATTTTATGATTTGAATAACGCGAGCGCGTTTTGTAACTATATAACGCGTACGTGTTATGTAGTTATATAACGCGTACGCGTTAATTATTGATATAACGCGCACGCGTTATTTAGTTATATAACGCGTACGCGTTATTTAAATCTAAAAGCGCGGCAATATTTTTGAATTTAAACAGGCCGAGTCACATGCTCACATGTCAACAATAATCCTATGTGTATGCTTTGGAGTTTGCTTCGGTAATTCCAAACCTGTGCTATGTTAATGAAAAACCAAAGCTAATTGGGTATTTCTTCCAGTTTCTGGAGAAGCCTGTGCTTAGCCACTCGTTACAATATGCTACACAGAGTCATTTTTGACGAAATCTTAGACACAAATAGCATTTTTTCTACAGATTCCAAATATGTAACTTTTATTTTGAAATATTAATTTTTCCTATTTTCTTTCAATTTCTTTTCTGTCCTACCTCCTTAACTCGTGAAACACATTGTTAGTGTTTCTTCCATAACTTTTTCAATTCTCAATCATTTCAAAAAAAAATTGTATGGTGCACAAGAGGACACTAACCTCCACGTTCTATGAAAAACCCATTTCAAGAATTTTGCATTAAGACCTTCAAAGGCTCTACCCACAAAAGACGTACTATTTTTGAGGTTTGATCACTTAGACAATTATAAAAAAATTATAAAATTACTAATTTAATTTTCGAAAAATAATGGCGCACAAGTGCTATGTGTTCTCTACATGCATGCCGATTTTTGTAGCTTGATTCCATCATTTAGGCCCTCAAAGGCTCTACCCACAAAAACATATACCTTATCATTTGCCTGAAAAATAAAAAGTGTCTGTTAGGAAAACTGAAACTTGACATAGCTATGCAAATTTTCAATACATAAAAGTTATATATTCAGAAACGTGATTCAATTTCCTACATTTCATCTTTTTTACTCAATGCAAGATATTTTCCGTAAGTAAATCAAAAAATCCAAGTAAGTTGAGGGATGCCTGCTTTTTCAGTTTTCTATTGCATCTAACGTGCCAAAAGTGACCCTCATTAGCTTGCACTGACCCCAGATGTTTAAATTTAAGTGTGCAAATTTGAAATTATATTGATAGTATTTGAAATTATATATTGATGTATTTAGATGTTATTTTTATGGTCTAGAAATTATAATGTTGGCATCCATCATATTTATTTGATAAATAAATATTTAATTGTAGATTTATTTAAATATTTTTTATTAAATAGTTGACAAATTATAGACCGTTTTGCTTTTCGTCAACTTTGTGTCGCATACGTGCATGGCAGTAAAGTATTAAAGGTGTGGTAAAATTGCCTTGTTACACATTGAATTCAACATATAACGTACTAATAAAAGTGCCATACTCTTATGTCAGTCACGTCGTTGGGATGCTACCTACCTACACTGTCGCCTCAGTCCGCGTACAAGATTCTTCTCTGTTTTTGAAAGACGCGGCCATTGGAAACTGAGGCAGCCAGGCGTTCTTTATTTGCTTTTTGTTGCGTTTGCTTGGGACGTGGAGACTCAGAGGCTGCATGCACCGCATCTGTTCCTCTCTGCTTCCGCTTCGTGTTTTGTTGATTGCAATCTTCCCTTCGACGGCTTCCATAGATACAACGTTAATACGCACCGACTCTTCCATCCTTCGCACTTGTATTCCATCCATCACTGTAACGAAGAAAGAAAAACAATGGGTGTCTACTCCTCTCCGACGTCCACGATGGTGACGCTTAAATGGGTGAGCTTAGGCGTGGTCCTTCTCCTCCTCCTTCAGTGGGGCACCCCAAGTGTTGCTGCAGATGAAGACAATATGTATGGACTAGACGACATGCAACAGCAACGACGGTCGTGCGACCCGCAGAGATTGTCTGATTGCCGGGACTACTTCGAGCAGCGGAGAGACCAACCATCGGAAAGATGCTGCGAGGAATTGCAAAGAATGTCTCCACAATGCCGATGCCGAGCCATACAGCAAACAGTCGATCAATCCATGGATTTTGATTCACAACTTAATCAACGCCGCCGCCGCAGCCGCCGCGAAGGGCGCGGACGGGAAGAGGAGGAGGAGGAGATGATGGAGAGAGCCGAAGACCTTCCGAATACCTGCAACGTCCGCCAGCCCCCCCGCCGCTGCAACATTCAACACCACTCTCGTAAGTCACTCCATCAAAACGATTAATGCTACTAGTTATTAACGAGTAGTGATCAATTTGTGTGGCTTTGTGTGGGAACCTGCTGTCCTGCGGCGTTTTAGAATAACATGGTTATGCAATTAATCCTTCATTCATTCATGTCAATGTTTTGCTCTTATTACATTTGTGTTATTGCATGCCCCATTGAATGATGAATCTAAGATATATGTGTTGTTTTACTGGTGGTGGGTGGACAGGCTATTCCATGACGGGCAGCAGCATTTAAGTGAGTAGTCATGAATAAGAGATTATGCATACTATGTCTAAGTTATGTGTTTAACTAAATAAAAGGGAGGTAATTGGTTTTTGTTTTGGAGGACATCATAGCCAGACCTCGCCCCTTTTATGTAATAAAGAATGGATGAATGAGAAACTGCAAGAGAAGCAAGTTCGCAAGTAAAGAATCAATTCAGAGTCTTTGACTGCATAAAAACTTTGCAATGCAATTTTATATTTTTATTTTTTTTGCATTTTATATTTTTATTTTTTAAATTATCAACTGCCCAATCAATCATTTTATTAAAAAAATGGATAGATCAACATAGCATGGAGGCCATACAAACCTTTTGACATCAAATCTGCACATGATATACAACTAATAAATGCATGCATGCGCAGCTTATCTCAACTGATCAAGATTCAAATCTCAACGAATAAATTATCTCAACTGATCAAGATTCAAATCTGAACTAATAAATGCATGCATGCGCAGCTTATCATCATGTAAATTATCTCAAGTGATCAAGATTCAAATCTGATCCTGCCAGGGAAGCCCATAACATATATTCATTCCTCCATTTAAAAAAAAAGCACATCCGCATTAATACCAATTAATACCAAGTGGATAGGTATGCCAATAGGTCATCCGCAACTTATGGTATGACTTATTAAAAGATAAGTTATTTATTAAGAGATAAGTTATATATTATTTGCAGAGCATGCCATTTAAGACATGTATAACATATCTAACAATAACATGTCTCCATTATATATATGTTATTAATCATCGCGTGAGAGGTATTATGTTATTAATTATTGAGTTAGAGGTATACTTGTCTACACACTTGTAACTTCACCGCACACTCTTTCCAACAACAATAGCAAGATCATCAAAATGCTTATAAATTAAAAAGAAATTTTGACTAACAAATCTTTGAATCCATCAATGTCTAGGCATCAACAAACATAAAAATATGGCATCATTTATATGATTCTCGGCAAGAGTCACTTAACCGATGTTAGAAGCAGTGGCTACAAACAACAATACCTCCATTGTCTTCTCATTGAAAGAAAGATTCAAGCTTCTTTTGCATTTGCATAAACACACATAAACTGTTAACATAGAGAGGAAGAATATCAACAAAACAACTCATACGCAAACAAAATTCAACAACCTCATATGTTCATACCAACAAATTTGACCTTTTTTCACTAAAAGGCAAAATGAATCATCGATAAGCATAACAAATAAATTGAATAAGAATGAAAGCTCAACCCTTATAACCAATGAATCACAGCAAGACATTTCTTAGCACAGAAGCAAAGATCGTAGGCCAAAACAAAGCATATTGAAACCCAAAATCATGTGGATATTGATAGCTAAGAAAATGTAACAATTAGTAATACACAGAAAACTTATCCCAGTCCAAATATAAATGCCATATCTCAGTTAGTAACTCTCAATCTAAAGATCTGAGTATTTCCACCTACACATTAAAATTCCCACAACCAGGTTAGTAGAATATTAGAAACAAAAGGATAGATATGTGTGCATAAATTAAACAAAGAAATGGGCCATCGAAGGAAGAAATATTATATTTATACCACCTGGGCAGATGTGAATGCAACGATGAAGCTACCGACAATAACCCAATATAAATGCATTTCATAAGTCCAAGGCTCCAAGGCTCTAGAGTTCTCTGCAGTAACATGTCGTGCTTGTTGCTCACATACTTTTCAAGCTCGCTTGTTTCGTTTCTGCACCTCGATGAAAGAGAGAAACAACATTTTGAAACATGTTAAACACCTAAAGCTTCCCAATGATTGAGAGTAGCATCGTTTGGAAACCATCCTCCGAGTCCATATTTATAACACCACTTATTAGCAATTACCACACTTGCCATGAAGGAGTATTAGACATAGTTGAAAGAGAAATCGCCCTTCAATCAAGGAATGGACAATGAAATAATTTACCCTTCCACTTTTAAAAAACTCATAAACTTACTTTTAAGCTTGTCGTTGATTAGTACTAAATAATTGAAATGAACTCGAGAGCGAGTAGTTGAAGTCATTCTTTATTATTAAATAATTGAAATGAACTCCTTGAAATCACTTTTTATTATTAAATAATTGAAATGCATTTGAGAGTTGAACTCAATTATGTGGTGTATTAGTAGAGTATATAATCATAAGTATATATGTAGTTATATTATATATAATATTTATGAATATGGTGTAAAAATTTCAATTAATATGTTAGATGTGTATGCATATATAATTATGGATTATGTAATAGTTATGTGTATTTCAATTATGTATGTATATAATATAATGTGATAGTTAAAGTATACATTAGTATGTAATATGTGTGTATTAGAGTAAGGTGATATATATATATATATAGGTTAATAGTAGTATATATATTATATGTATAATATATTATATATAAGTATATAATATATTATATATAATAGATATAAATATAAAATATAATATGAGAGTTGAACTCTGCCTTTATTATTAAATAATTGAGCTCTTGAGCTTGTTGTTGAACTCTCTTTTTATTAGTAAATAAATGAAATAAATTCATTGATGTGACTCTTTATTATTAAATAATTGAAATGAATTGGGAACTCACCCTTGAGCTTGGAGTTGAACAAACTCTCTTTTATTAAATAATTGCAATAACTGGCCCTTCCACTCTTTAAAAACTCAAAAAATAGCCTTTAAGCTGGTCATTGAAGTCACTCTTTATTATTAAATAATTGAAATAACTCACCCTTCCACTCTTTAAAAACTCAGAAAATCGCCTTTAAGCTGGTCATTGAAGTAGCTCTTTATTATTAAATAGTTGAAATGAACTGGAACTCAGCCTTGAGCTTGTTGTTGAACTAAATTTTTATTATTAAATAAATGAAATAAACTTGTTGGACTCACTCTTTATTATTGAATAATTGAAATGAAATCTGGAACTCACCCTTCAGTTTGGAGTTGAAGTAAATCATTATTAAATAATCGAAATAAGTCACCCTTCCACTTTTAAAAAACTCGGAAACTCACCTTAAAGCTGGTTGTCGAAGTTACTATTTATTATTAAATATTTGAAATGAATTCAATGAACTCGTTCTTTATCATTAAATAATTGAAATGAACGCGAGAACTCACCCTCGAGCTCGTGGTTGAATTCACTCTTTATTATTAAATAATTGAAATGAACTAGTTAAACTCACTCCTTATTATTAAATAACTAAAATAAACTTGGGAGTTAAAATTAGTCTTTATTACTAAATAATTGAAATGAACTTGGGAACTCGCCCTTGAGCTCGTTTTTGAACTCACTTTTTATTATTAAATAAATGAAATAAACTCATTGGACTCACTCTTTATTATTAAATAATTGAAATGAGCTCGAGAAATTGCCCTTGATCTTGGAGTTGAATTAACTAGATTAGTATTAAATAATTGAAATAACTTTCTCTTTTAACTTTAACTATTAAAAAAAAAGTCAGCCTTAGATAAACTCATTCTTTAATTTACTTTTATTTTATAATTGTTTATTTGGAATTTTGAACGACAACCATAAAATCAATCTACACCATACACTTGTCCTATCCTCCTTCAATCTAAGAAAACCATAGGTGGTATTCCACCCGAAATTCTAAGATATATGTATGCCTGTCCGCATAATTATTGTATAGTTCATACTTGTCTTATGAAAAAATATTATGAGAAAATCAACTTCCAATTCCCAAAGTGTTTTACATTGGATTCCTCATGGACCTTGAAAGGTTGAGAATCATCCTCCTATATGAAGATGAAATTTTTATTTTAGTAAGGAACCCTCATGTAAGAAGCTTAAATGCTCACTTCATATAAATATCTTGAAATCGACATCCATCATAAGAGGAACTAGGACTATAGTGTTGAAAATTGATTAGAAAAGTTTGTCTTTGACATGCTTATCATCCCATTAATTTTGTATGGTTATGAAGAGTAGGATATTTCTAAGTAGACTTGGAGGAAATTATAGCAAATCCAAAATTTTCTTATAATATGTACTACTAGTGAAGAGTAAGTCTGTGACAATCTAGGGGGCTTGTAGGAAGTTGGTTCCCCTTTTCATTACATTAGGAACATGTGCTCATTGCTTAATTAGAAATGCATGTGCACTTTTAGGACCATGAAGACATTCCTTTTTAAATAGGCTTCCCCCCTCTATCCCCATTGAACCTCCACACAATTGTGCCATGTATATTTGAAATTCCACATCCATCTTTAAAAAAATGAAACAACATGCAGATGTTAAGAATGTGCATATTCCTAAGTGTACACATTAGGAATGCATGCATGTTCCTCCATATATAAACAAAAAAGGGCTAATTGCTAGTTTTTTTATTGGGCCCTTCCAATATTGTTGATTATTTTTAAGCATTTAACAAACGTGTGTGAATTATAGGAGCTAAAATGCCAAGTACATATAGCCATGCATTTCCTTGAAGTGTTTAGGGGAAAGTTTTATTTTCTTACCATTATTTATAGTTTTTACATTTTAGATATTTTCATATGTTTTACAAAATATGTTTTAAGTGTTGAACTATAGTTCTTATTCCACAAAGATGGTGAAAAATCCTAATCCAAAAACAAAAAAATCCTTAAACTCCACAATACCCATACATTGAAATAAATCAAATGTTATATGATCTTATAAACTTAATTAGGGAACTAGTTAGGGACATAAGAGAACCATTTCGTCTGTCATTGACCACTTCCCTTGACACCATTGTTGCTACCGTTGGCCATGACCATGGCCAATTATCTTATATATATGACTATATGGATGAGATGAGAGAGTTTACTAAAGTGGAATTAGTGAGGAAGAGGTTAAAAAATTGAATGTAAACAAAGAATCCATTGTTCAATTGTTGATTGACCCTTGAACCAACCAACCACCTAATTCAAGAATGAGGCATCTTGTATGAATTTGTGCACACTCCAACCATGGAAAGAAAATTAGATCAAATGATGGTTTATGGTATTTGATAAACCTCCCTAAAATAACAAGGAGGTTACCTTATATCAGGGAAACTTTTGGGGAAAAAATTGGCCCATGGGTTGATTTTTTATTATTTTTTCTAAAACAATATTTGCCAATTCCCTTTTTTTTCTAAATGTTCACCCAAATTCCATGGGACAATTTTGTTTTTACTCTAAAAATTGCTAAAATTATCGAGAACTATATAAAATCCTTAGAAACTTGAACATTTTTACAAAATATGACCATACATTTTATTGCTGGGAATTTAGAAATTAGTAAGATTTGCCAGGGTTTCTACACTTTAAGACAAATATGGATCCTTAAAATCCCCCCTGCCTTGTATTTTCTTTGGAAATTATGGGTTGATTTTATTCATGGTCTCCATGTAAATTATTTTGACATTGGTGAATGTAAGGAGGTTTGTCTTCACTCAAATCAGGATTGAGTAACTACTAGGTAGTGTATCTTATTAAAAGGGACACCCTCTCCTAGGTGCATGCCCACCTTTACATTCATCCACTTATTTTGGAGAAAAACTAATCAACTTGATTTGTTAGCGATTAAGCAATCTAGGAAAGGATCCTAGGTTTATTTCCCACCTAAGCATGTGAGAACCCTAACTATTGTTTTTCCTAAACTAATCTAACCTAATGGAAAATAGGAAAATTAAGTCAAGAGTTAGAACTACATGACCTACAAGTGATGTCTTGCTTCCCCTTGTAGAAACAAGCAAGGATAATATCAAAGAAAGATAATAACAAGAAAACCATCCACACACATAGAAAACTAAATATAGATCTATATAAACTACATGTATATGTTACCCAATGTAACTTTAAAGAGAATGTTACCTCCTTTCTCATATATTTCTACTCAAGCTTCCTCTGAGGTGGATATGAAGACCAATGCGTTACAAGATACATCCATGTGACCACAAGATACATGTATTGTAGCTTCCTTTGAGGTGGGAATGAATTTTGACCAAAGTGTGAAATGATAGATCGATATGACTGCAAGATACAATCGAATTATCCAATAAAGGGAAATTTAAACCAATAAAGAGGATACACCAGCTATAGCATCCTCCAAAAATCAACGGGTTTATGGAGATAGAATATCATAGCAAGAATAAGACCATAGGAAGATGGAAGGATATCACTGATTCATGAGCGATTTAATATAGAGAGCCATTTCATAATAGTATTGATACCAAAATTTTCCAAGTCATGGTTTTTTAAGGCCTTTATGTGCACTTTTCAAGGTTTTTCTTTCCGATAATATTAAAAAATACCCAAATAAAGAACCAAAATAAAATTTATGAACTTGACTCAGATTCCCCTTTTCTCGGATAGCTAGATTCATCCAGCCCAATATTTCCACTATGCCATAACTTCATGTTAGGGTTATGGTTATTGCATATTAAAGTTTTTGTTTCTTAATTGGAATAATTATAAAATGTAGTTGAACAACCTCATATTGGTTTTTGCAAATGATCATAGGCACCACATCTCTTCTCATAAATAAGCTACCACCATGTTTGACACTTGGTATTAATGTGTACATTATAGTGTTTTCCACCAATTGGTTTATTATGAGAATTTGGTTGTCCCTTTAATGCAACTGGCATAGATCTACCTTAAACCCAAATCTATGAAGCATAGAGAGGGATCCAATTTCTTGAGGTGTAATTTTTTCTTGATGTGTAAATAAATTAATATAAAAATAATTGCACCCCAAAAAAATTGATCCCTTTTTGTTCTTGATAGATCTAGGTTTATGATGGAACTATATTGGTTTGAATTTTTTGGTTTTATAAGCCAACATGTTAATTTTTTGTGATGTGGGTTATAGTTTCCACACGTTATCCATGTTACTTGACAACATATACTCCATATTGGGTTGTAGAGTACCTCTCTTGGTGTAATGATGTCAATATTTCATCTCATGTTATATTTGAAATATTGTGTTCTTTTACTTGATTCTCAATCAAATATGGCAAAGTTTCAATGTGCTACAAAAGGCATCTAAAATAATGTAGGTGTACAACATAAATAGTTTTGAGAATAATTGGATGGTGAATCTAGCCATTGAACTCATTGTAGAAGATGTTCCCTCTTTGTAATAGTCAAACTATAGATGTTGATAATATAAAAAATAGGTGTCAAGGCTAGATTATATACAAGGTAAGGAAAATCACCCTTTGTTTAAAATATATGAGTGAACCATAACCAACAATTCTAGTATATAATAAAAAAAATATGGCTTAGAGAACACCCCCAAAACCTCCAAGGGAAGGATATTTTTATGGAGGTGACTTGAAACTAAATCATATCAATCTATTCATCTAGAAGGTGATTCAAACTAAGGCACTATGAAATTTTCTAGGGATAAATATGTACCAAACGTGGAAAGGAAACATTTATAGGCTAGGAGAGACATACCCCAAGCAAAGGAATGCTAACTAGGGAAACATAGTCCGAACACTAAAAATTGGCCAAGGAAAAATAGTGTGCCCCAAGGGGACAAGTTGACCAAGCAAACAAAATAGAACATAAAAAAAATGAGGGTTATTATCAAAGAACTACAATATGAATTCCATATGTGTAGGACTTACAAATGGTCACCATTAAGTACATATAAATTGATCACATAACATATTAATTTGTTTATGGTAGAAAAATACAAAAATAGAATAAAACAACAATAATAATAGAACTCGATATTTATGTGGAAACCCACACTGCATAGGTAAAACCATGGGGCAGTGACAACTTCAAATTTTATTATTACTTGGAAAATAAATTTCAATGATTTATTGTACCATAAAAATGCCAAGGTTCTTTCCCTTTTATAAAATACATAAGAGGCTTCAAGAAGGAAATGGAATATATTGCATGGTTCCAAAAAATTTCACCTCAGGGGCTCAACCACTGCACCCCCTGGTAAGGGAACTTAATTGGAACCCTGTGAAACTCCCCTCGACATATACAAATTATGTGTGAGGATAAACATGTAGATATTGAATTCACCTCCTAACATTCTCCCACTTGAATTCGATATAAAGAAAATTCCTCAACAATGTTTTTCATCCACTTGCCAGTTGCCTAATGCTTCCTTCATCACATTTTCAAAAAACCTAGAGAAGTTTTGCACCATTCAAACTTCTCTATCCTAATCATATTTGTAAGCATATATGTAGTATTGACATCCAACATAATCCTACCTTCTTCTACAAATTTTATTATGAAATGTTACTTAATATCAATATGTTTTGTGAGATCATGAAATGTTAGATTCTTCACTAAGTGAATAACATTTTGACTATCAAAATGAAAAGTAATGTTCCCTTGTATCGCTATATTTCCTTTTTGTTGGGATCATTCACTATATATGAATTATTTTTTGTTGATGGTTGGTAAATCCACCACTAGCTATAACGTAGATGTCTAGCTTACAACTCCACGAGTAAGATTGAAATTATATCTTGTAGTGGACTCCTTTCCATCTCTATCTCCGCCAAAATTAGAATTTGCAAAACGTTTAATTTGTAAACATGTTGACTTGTATAAAATACAAGTATCTGAAGTGCATCTTAAGTATCTTAATATCCACTTGACAACAATCTAATGCTCCTTACTAGGATTTTCTATGAACTAGCTAACAAATCATCCTAGTGCTTGGGAAATATTTAATCTAGTTCTCAATGTGGAGAACATGAGGCTCCAGTATGCTATTAATGAGTATGGTACATGATAAATTTATGTATTCTCTACTTCTGGGTTAGGATACTATTTGAAATACAAATTGAAGTGTGTAGAAAGTGGGATGCTAATTGGTTTTGCATTCTCCATATTGAAGCACTACAAAATATGTCCTATATATGACTTTTTACCTAACTAGATCTTCTTACATGTTCTATCCTTGTCTATATTCATCCCTAGAATTTGGTTTGTTCCTCCTAAGTCCTATATTTTGAATTTCCTAGCCAAATGAGCCTTAAGATCGATGATTGTCTCTGTGTTGGGTCCTACAAAAAGCATATCATCAACATACAATAGAAAGATAATCAAACTACCATCATGAAATATCTTATAGTATGCAAAATTATTAGCTTCACTCCTACAAAACAATTGTCTCTTCATGAAGATGTCAAATTTTATGTACCATGTCCTTGCCACCTATTTCAATCCATACAGAGATTTCTTGAGTTTGCAAACCAAATGTTCTTTACCTCTTTGTTTATAACCCTTGGTTCAAACCATACAAATATCTTCATTGAGATCGCCATGCAGGAAAGAATCTTTTACATCAAGTTGCTTTATCTCCAAACCTTGTGCTACTGCAAGTGAAAGTAGACTTCTTAAAGTAGTTAGCTTTAAAACTGGAAACAACATTTCATTAAAGTCTATACATGAATTTTGTGCATAACGACTTTTCACCAAGTGAGATTTATATCATTCTAACAACCGAACATTGCTATTTTTACTTTTTACACCCACTTGTTTCCAACAAACTTTCGTCCAAGTGGCAGATCCACAAGTTCTTGTGTTTCAATCTTATGCAGTGCTTTCATTTCCTCATCCATGGATTTCCTCCATTTATATGCATTCTCATATTTTCCAGTTTCTTGAAATGAAGTTGGATCACCATCATCAGTTAATAATGCAAAAGAAGACTGGAAACTAGGAGAATACCTTTTTAGACAACATTTGGGATGTGTTTATATTATGAGTTATGGTTGTTGAACTTGCTTATCTTCATACTGATTACAAGCTTCATTTTCATTTTCATATTTTCTCATTTCTACTTCAATAAGTACAATCTTATGTGTTTTATGTACCTCCTTCCTTTGCATGTATTTTTCATTAAAATTAACATCGTGCAACTAATAATTACTTGGTAGTTAGTAGTATCCTGTATCCTATACCAATTTACTTTATTGTCATAATTGAGGAAAACACATTTCCTTGATTTTGGGTCAAGTTTGGACCTTTTTTATTTAGGAACACGGGAAAATGAATCATAGCCAAATATACATAGATGAGAGTAATCAATTGTCCTTCCACACCAATCATCCTATTAAATCTATCAATCCAACACAAATATAGGTGGTATGTTAGTAAATGAAGTAGTTGTATTAACAACCTCTACCTAGAATCAATTATCCAACCTAGATTTGCTAATCATGCTTCTTGCACATGTTGCACACTTAGTCGCATGATTTTTTTTCCGATTATATGGAGAAATATTTTGGTTCTTAATTCCTTCTTATGCAAAAAATCCATAAAATTATTTGGAGCAATATTCTCCTCCATCATCCCACCTAAGACATAAAAAAATTTCCCAAGTTTTTCTTGACTCGTTCCTTGGACTCTTTAAATTTTTCAAAGGCTTATGAATTAATTTTCAAAGATGAAACCCACACTCTTATAGAATAATCATTTATAAAAGTTAGAAATACCTAACACCATTTATAGACTAGGTGGTTACTGATCCAAATCTATCAAAATGAATAAGTTGCAAAAAATCAAAAAAATTACTAGAGATTGCAATAAACCAAACATTCTTATGTTTACCAAAAGTATAGTGCTCACAAAAGTCTAAATTACAATACTTAATCCCGGAAATATTCACACCTCAAACATGCATACATTTCAAAATGTTTTCATTGGTATGCATGTATGTCATGATATCACTACATCCAAAGCATTCCCCAAGTTTGTTAATGATGTCTGGTTTGTCACTATATCACTACACAAATGATACAAGGTCCATTAAGATTCTCCTTTTTCTATCACTAGGGACATGGATAATTTTAAGGACCCATACTTATTTAAAAGTGTATAAACATTGGGGAATCTTACCAATTCTTAAAATGTCAACTATAAAATATTTGGCGATATTTTTATAAAATTATTTCAATTTCTAAGGATTTTATATAGTTTATATAATAATTTGGGGATTTTTAGAGTGAAAAGAGTTTACCCCATCAAAATTGGGTGAAATGGGGCTTAAAAAAATGCAAATTGGCGAATATTGTTTTTGGAAAAAAAATGGAAAAATAGCCAATGGGCTAAATTTCGCCCCTAAAATTATCCTTGACTATGGATCCTTTGGTAATTTTTTAAGGTGTGTTACCAGAGATAGTAGAATAACAAAGCTTAATCATAATCCCTACCTTCATCCAGATTATGTCCCCTCTTCCCAAAATTTATAAGGGATGATCATCACCCAAATAAACCAACCCACCATTAAAGGGGTGTTATTTTTAATAAACCAGTCTCTATGTGGAGAGATGTAGAAAGATGCACATGAGTCTAAAACCTGGGCATATAAAAGATATCTACTATTACTATCAAATAAGGCTAGACATTTTTCCATCTCTTCTGAATCTATTATACTAGCCTCCATTGATGGTTGATCACTACAAAATTTGAACCCAAAATATGACGAGAAAATCCAACGAAAAGGACTGTGTCATTGGATTTCACCTTCAAAATTACGAAATTTGATTTATTTTTTTTAATTGATAGAAGGATCGGTCAGATATCCGATGGCAGTCAGATATCCAACAAATGTTGTTGTATATTCGACAACTGTCGTCGGATATCCGAGAGCTTCGACGATGCTCAAGTTGTCAGATATCCGACATATATTTTATAATGGTTACTATTCTCAAGTGGTCATATATCCGACATGTATTTCATAATGGTAACTATTCTCAAGTCGTCGGATATCCGACGAACATTTATATTTTAAAATCTATAAATTTTGAAACATTCCGACATGTTTGCTATACAAGCGACGGTTTACGGAAATTATTTTATTCTTCGACGGACTATTTTCCGTAAAAGAATACATAATTATTTCTATTTTTTTTGCGATTAAAATTAGCGAAATGTGGAGCTTTATTTTATAAGATTGATAATATTCATTCAATCTCTTTATTAGAAAATGTCAAATAGCAATATTCTTGATCCAAACGAACAAAATCGACAATTGCTTGCTAGATTGTGGTATGGACTGAAAAGAAAGGGTGATGGGAAATGTTATTGTCCATGTAGTCAATGTAGGGGCTTTAAGAGGAGAAGAATAAAGATCAGAACAACTAGAAAACATTGCAGGGAACATGGACACATTGAGGGGGGACATGAATATCTTCAATTTGTAAGCTTTGCATTATATATGTTTTTATATTGATTGCTTTTGTAAATGTATGTATTATTTTAATATTTCTTATATTAACTTTTTTCTATTGATGGTTTCATGTAATTATAAAGGAAAGACATCCTACGACATATCATCCAGAGGAAGTGATTTCAGAACAAGAATCGGAGGAACATGGAGCTATGAATAATGGAGAACAAGTTAATGATCATATTGAAGAAGATGATCATACTGATAAAATAGTTGAAGATGATGGTACAAATACTTTGATCCATGATTCATTTAATGTTAGAATGGATGATGATGATCATGATGATCATTTTGATGATATTCATGATTTACCTCTTCTTGAGAAGGCATATGAACCCCTTTATGAGGGCTCCAACACAAATCTTCTCTCTGTTATATTGTTGATAATGAACTTGAAGGTTATGAATGGTATTTAAAACATATCAGTCACACGCATGTTAAGGTATGTAATATATTCCATCACATAACATATATGATCGCGCTAAAGCTTATCACCGTTCGTCTAATAATTTTATTGTTAATTCATAACTCAAATTAATACGGATGAAATGTGTTTCATTAATATTATTTATATATTATATTAACTAGATTTTTAGTTTAATTTGTTGTAGCTTGATAGTTGAATTTTTGTTACCACCGTCAAATATTTTACCTCACACATATCAAGATTTATCTACGAGCATGAAAGAAATTGGAATGCAGTATGAAGGTGGTATGAAGCAATTCATTCATGACCCGATGACCATGTTATATATTATAATCAACATGAATTTGCAACAAAATGTCCGGAATGTCATATCAGTAGATATTGAACAGATCATGTAACAAAAAAGGTGCCTCGCAAGGTTCTTCATTATATTCCCATTATTCCACGTTTGCAACGACTGTTCAAGTACAAAAATGTAGCGTAATTTATGGATTACCATGCATGGAACAGAAGTCAAGATGACATTATTCGAATTTTTTCAAATGGATCTGCATTTAGAGATATGGAGGAAAAATGGACTGACTTTAAAGAAGAACCTCGTAATATTAGGATTTATTTGGCAACAGATGGTGTCAATCCATTTGCAAAGATAAGATCCATTTACTCAGTGTGGCCTATTTTTTTTATCAACAATAACATTCCTCCATGGTTGTCAATAAAGAAAGAGCACATAATGTTGTCAATGATTTTTCCAGGTATATTGTGTCTACAATTTTGTTTTTAATGTAGTGGCATCTCATTTGTCGTATTTTGTTGCATAATGTCATATATATATATTTTTCTTTTCTTTTGTGCATGGTTTATATATCTAAATGGTACTCATAATTATATATTTTATATGTTCAAATCAATCAGGTAAGTAGAAAGTTAAAAATATGAATGTATATATCGAACCTCTTATATATATTATGGATGACTCACTTTCTTAGTCTAATTAATATTATGGATGACTGATGTGCTTTCTCAAAGAGTTTGGTTTCTTGTTGAAAGAGAGATTGTCATTTTTTCTCCCATAATGACACTGCCAAAGATGATATTAGAGATGAATATTTTGAATACCAATTAGCACTATCGGCTTCACTCCCTATAATGCCACAACCAAGATATAAGAAATATTTCTTGAAGGCATTACTCTCAATTATGATATGCGGTGATTTTATTTGGCCTCCCTGATACACAAGCTAAATAACATTGTTGTTCAGTACTAGAGTTGGCTCCTTTGTTTGAATATCCTGCAATAGATGATGCAAAATATTTAGGAACGTGTCATGTCCCCGAGTTGCCTTCGTTCCCTTCAGAAGCGATGGGAGACAACTTGATACATTTTGTTTTTCAAAATTCTCTTTGTTTTACAAACAGTCACAATGGCCTTCGATCCGCAATCCACAATCCACCCTAGCGCAATCCGCAGTTGGAATTCAGAAATCAGATTCCCAAAATACGGAACGTTGAAAAACACCCCTCTAACTTCCGCAGTTCCTTAATCCACGATGTAGAACTAGGAAAGTCAGAGCGCCAATTCACCGGCATCGAACAAATTACGATCCCGAATTCCACATTCCACAATGCGTAAGTCATAAATGTGGAGCGTCAAAACACCCGACACTGAAGAAATGCGCCCCTGACTTTTGCATTCTGCAGTGCGGAATTCGGAACTGTGGAGCGCCAAAACACCCGACGCTGAAGAAATGTACCCCCCGACTTCCCCATTCCACAGTGCGGAAGTCAGAAATTCGGAGAACCAAAAAACCCGTCGCTAAAGAAATGCACCTTCGACTTCTGTATTCCACAGTGCGGAAGTCAAAATTGTGAAGCGCCAAAACATCCGGTGCTGAATAATTAACGATCCTGACTCCCACATTTCGTAGTGCGAAAGTCAGAAATGCAGGGCACCGAAATTTCCGGCACTGCAAAAATATGATCCCGACTTCAGCATTCCGCAATGCAGATGCAGAATGTCAGGAGCTGGCCATGCCTTGTTACAGTCCATTGTCCATCCCAATAACTTCTTCATCCTTGGGCCAAATTGGACAAGTCTGGTACCATTGGAAATCTCTTGGAGATCTCTATCCACTAGTGTGGTCCCCAACCACATCTAAGTACTCTAACCTTGTCATTTTTCCAACTGAAGTGCTGTCTGAAATCCCTCAATGCATCATTACCCTTCTGCAAGGAAATTTTCCTAACTTCTGCAATGAATTCTCCCTTCACCTAACCCACAGAGGGGTCATGAAACACAACAGGGGGGTTATCTACTTCCTTCCCAAAGTCCAGATGAATCCAAGAAGCCCCTCTTAAAGGTGAATCCAATGCATAAATAAAGACATATTATGAAGCTAAAACTAGTAAATGCATCTACACATATAAGGTTAGCAGTACATTAAACTCATGCAAATGATGAAGCATTCAAACATGAACTCAGCCTCACACTCAGGCTTATACATAGTTCCCTATTTATCAATTTCATGTAATCATTCATTCAATAACTTGAACATAACAAGCATAACATAACATAGGGAAACTAATATCATTCTACACCACATAAGCACTTATCTTTAAATGGAACTATCCAAGTAACTAGCTAGGTGAGAGCAACGTTCCACCCAACCATAGGTCTCTGCCTAGCCTATACTCTTTCGGCTGAGAGACCACACCCGAGCTGGGATGTGTATCCACTAAGGAGGGCTAAATAGGTTCTCTCACAGTCAACGCTCCACACCAATGCTAAGCCAACATACAATTGGTTTTATCAAGCATGTAAAGAGACAGAGGGGATTATGCTAAGGCAGTGAGCTCATCCACAGAGCTACAGGCATCTCAAACTACTCAGCAAATATGGCACCCACAATACCTACCTCACCCAACATAAGGAAGGCCCTCTTCTCTGATGCACGGTCCCTTCAAGGTCCCTTTCCTCAATTGATCTTCACAGTGGGCATAGAAATGTCCAAACTGCTGCTTTCATGAGACTTTAGCCTTCACTGGGTTTATCAAGAAAACCCCAACCTATGTCTAACCCTTTTTCTATGTTATTCTAGTTGGAATCCTCTCAGGGTTGTGGATGAGACTCTATCCCGCAACTTGGTTCTTATTCTATCTAATCAGGGTCCTCTCAGGGGTTTTCTAAGCTTCTCACGCTTTGTAATTCATCCATAGGGTCTGAACCATGGATTTCCCAATCGATTTTCCTACTACACAGGGTTTCTATGTGCTTTCGGCTCTGCAAATTCGTGCTTACACAGAATCGCGATTTCTTCCTCTTTTTGTTTCACGGCTGGGATCTACAATTCATGGTAACTGAGGTTCTTTGGTAAGCAATAGGATAGGTTTTAGGGTGAGTAAATTCCCAAGAGGTAGAGTGGCTTAAGGGACAAGTAAAATAGAGACATACCCTGCCATACGTATTTGTAGGGCTGATCCATACTCCATCGACCTCATGGACTGGTTTTCTCAACCACCCTCTTACAGTAGAATTAAATGTTAGCATGGGGATTCAAATGGGTTCACAAATTAACATGTGGCAGAATGGGTTCCAATACCACAACCCCCTCACCTCTCCCTAGTGGATACACATGGCCCCTTCTCATTGGTTTTCTCCTTAGCCAGTTTCATGGTATTTTGTTGCAATATTTAATATTTACATCATTTACAATACCTCATGGCTTAATAGCACATGGATAAACATAATGTCAAATACTTTCCTTTTAATTAAAACATGGACATCCTCTAGTGGGGCCTTTGCCTTGAGCTCCACACTAGGGAAAACACACATTGCATGTATACAATATTTACATTGAATCCAATAAACCCTAAGGGTCAAAATATGGGTATTACAAAACATCGCCAAGTTGACTCAAGGGATATTCAACACTTGTGTTCAGAGCCCATTGGATCCTTCATTTTTGGAAAGGCCCCTAAGTGCGAAAGGAATCATGGGGTAAAGAGGTGGAAGTTACGGAATCCCCTAATGACTGCAATTATTTTGGACCCACCCCACAACTATTTAAAGAAGCATGAGGCAAGCAGAGGAGGAGAATTAGTAGAAGAAGATAAGAATATATAGATATAGAGAAGATAGACAAAAGAGAAGAAGAGGACCAGATTGAGACCAAGTCGTAGCAGAGAAACAATGATTCCTTAGTCTTATGTTTCTGGGTTTTGGATAATGTAATTGGGGTATGGGTTTTTTTTTCTTTATGATATTGCGATGGGTCATTTCATGGTAAGGCCGCAGAGCCATGGATTTGAAATGTGGTAGAAGTTATTAGTAATATAAATGAAGTAATCCCCCCCCTTAATTTTTCTGTGTATGAATCATTTGTATTGTGTTTGATGTCTAATGGATAGATCGTATTTCCTTTACATGTATTCATGTTATGGTTAATGGAACATTGTTGCGATATGAAGAACGTCAACCCTCTTAGGATTATCCTTGTAGTTAACCCTCCTTATCACACATAGGTATTCATTGTGCTTCAAGTGAGACCTTTTCCTTCATGGGATTTAAATGCTATCACACTAGACTATAGTGGTACCCTTTGTTGGTCCTTGTGCAAGAACCCAGTCTCTAATTTTGTGCCATCACCATCATTCACTATTTTTTGTAAGCAGTGGGATTCCCCATACTCATGTGCATGCTCAGCTGCACACACATGGATTTATTCAATCTTCTCTTCTGCAAGCATTGATACCACATGGAGTTCTTCTACCTTCTCCACAAGTTCTACCAAGAGAACCTCATCTTCAACTCCACTAATGTTAATACATAGTGGGATTCACTAAAAGAATGTTTGTCGTCTACATCTACTGCAGGCTTCTCCATAAACTGTTTTACAACCAATAACTCATCTAATCATTGACTTATAACACTCCCCCTTATGTTGAAATCCATCTTTAGACTTTCCCACGTTTCTTTTGCAGTGGTGGTTTCAACTACAACATTAAAAGTACTATAATCCAGAGCTTGTTGGATTAAATATAATGTTGAGTCATCCCTAGCCTCATCTCTAGGCTCATAATATCCATTTATAACAAAATTCCATAGTCCTTCATGACAAAGGAACACTTCGATCTTAACAAAACAAACATCAATATTCTTACCAATAAAATGTGGGGGGGATCCATGATATGTTCTTCTCCCATCATCTTCAACCTAGAATCTTTCAACTTCATGGATTCGATGCTCCTATGCTACTATTGGAACCTATCCATATACCTTTGCAAAATATTTTTCCATGGCTCTTATATTTTTTCTCTTGAATTACTTCATTCTTCTATCTTGATCCATAGATTCTACAACTTACTGCTACTCTACAATTTTCAACTTAACCGGGTAGTTGGCCACATACTTTAGCCTCTCTAATACTAAAACATACAACCCATACACCTGGGTCCTCTCTTTTTCAGTCACAAATTTCAACTACAGTGACCTTTAGTGTCTGCTGGACTTCACAAAACACTACATATACCACAAAACATGACTCATTGCTTCTACTACATCAGGGACTTATTTCACATTAACACAATAGACAACAAAAAAAAATGCTTAATGGAGAACAAGACTCTCCCTTCAAACTAACCAGTTGAATAAACCCAAACTATCTACACACGACAGAGCAAAGATCAACACTAGCAATAGTGATTTGTATTCAACTCTACTGGTTGGATTCACCTCCAAACATAATTAGTGGAGACTTGCTCGACATCATTATCCTACTCTTATACCAATTGTTAGATATGGGGTAGAGATAAATCCACTCTAGCACCAAACTAACACAAACAAACATAGAGAACATAGAAGAATAGAACCCAATTCTATTCATTGCACATAAATAAGATTACAAACTTCCTTTATATGCACATGTGGACAAATTTCATGGCGACCAGAATATTCATCAAGCCAGAATCATTACAAACATAGCAACAAACATACAAAAAATCCATCCACCGATTAACTATCAGGCTCCACAAACAACTTTTCAAATACTCCAAAATCATGCCACATGTCAATATATGACTGGCTCACGGGAAATGCCTATCAGCCTTCTCCATTATACCTCCTTGTGGTGACTCACAATTCTGCTACCGAACACTACAATGTTGATGCATATCCCATCAAGAGTCCTCCATCGGCCTTCAACTTGGTTCCACTAATCGATAATGCTAATATATATCCATGATGATCTATTAGGGTTCCTCCATTGGTCATCATCTAATCGACACCTCCATGTAGCTTCGATGTGATCTCATCGATACATCGTCGATGTTGGGTTGTCGCCCCTATCCATCAACACTTTACAACTAACTACTTCGCTGTAACTCCAACATACAACTATGATAAACTTTCTCAAATGCCCCTATGATGCGTCACCCCTTTCTCATTGGCTTTATCCACTCATGCACTCTTTTGCATCCCAAAAACACACCACCGGTAAAATTTCGTTGATGCTTCCACGACGTTCCCAAATCCTTCCCATATTTGATGATATACTCCGACGAACAATATACGTCCGACACTTTTCATTTCATCGTGACTTCTCTATCGATGTTCTTTGTTGAGACTCCACTTGAGCAACCTTATTAAAAACTATGTTGGATAACCTTCAATACCTCTGAGCTTCTGCCACATGTCGACTCTTGATTTTCTATCAGGGCTTCTCCATTGGGGTTTATCCATGCAACTTTTGTTGATCACGTTGATTCTCTACTTTGACACCCTCTTTGTTGTTTCCATGTGTCATCACTAGATTCGCTCTTGGGATTATTTCATCGGACCTATCTACGGTCTCCTCAACACTTAGCCGATTTTTCATTTCTTCTATGCGGCTTCTATTAGGCGACGCTAGGCGATGTTATTCAATGTAGTCAGTGCACAATTAACTCTTGAATTGATTGGATACGGCACCATAACTGCTTTCTTGCAAACTTCTTCAATGCAAATATGGACAACTCTATTCCCAATACACAATGCCTACTTGGATTAAGCGATTGATGGCTAAACTACCATACTTCTTATCTGACTAAACTTAAAGGTGGTTGAACCGCCATGCTTCTTATCTAGCTAATCTGATGTTCAATATTATTAGGTAGATCTAAAGCCCTATAAATCATTAGCTAGGATGACATGACTTTAATGACATATATAAGGATTGGTAAGATAAATAGTCCCAACCATCATGATGAAAATATATGTGATATTATATTTTTGTAGAAAGTAAAACTTGACAAGCTTGTAAAAAACTAAACCTTAAGCTCTCACTAAAACTAAACTTTAAGCTCTTATTGTTAAGGAGTCTTTAGTAATGTTCAACAAAACTCTATAATTATAATAATTAGTTTTTTAACTCATAGAGAAAGACTAAATACACAAAATTGATGGGTTGGAGTGTGCTCTTATGGAGTTCGTTCATTTTTTTTTATAGATGTTTAAATTTAAGTGTGCAAATTTGAAATTATATTGATAGTATTTGAAATTATATATTGATGTATTTAGATGTTATTTTTATGGTCTAGAAATTATAATGTTGGCATCCATCATATTTATTTGATAAATAAATATTTAATTGTAGATTTATTTAAATATTTTTTATTAAATAGTTGACAAATTATAGACCGTTTTGCTTTTCGTCAACTTTGTGTCGCATACGTGCATGGCAGTAAAGTATTAATGGTGTGGTAAAATTGCCTTGTTACACATTGAATTCAACATATAACGTACTAATAAAAGTGCCATACTCTTATGTCAGTCACGTCGTTGGGACGCTACCTACCTGCACTGTCGCCTCAGTCCGCCTACAAGATTCTTCTCTGTTTTTGAAAGACGCGGCCATTGGAAACTGAGGCAGCCAGGCGTTCTTTATTTGCTTTTCGTTGCGTTTGCTTGGGACGTGGAGACTCAGAAGCTGCATGCACCGCATCTGTTCCTCTCTGCTTCCGCTTCGTGTTTTGTTGATTGCAATCTTCCCTTCGACGGCTTCCATAAATACAACGTTAATACGCACCGACTCTTCCATCCTTCGCACTTGTATTCCGTCAACCGCTGTAACGAAGAAAGAAAAACAATGGGTGTCTACTCCTCTCCGACGTCCACGATGGTGACGCTTAAATGGGTGAGTTTAGGCGTGGTCCTTCTCCTCCTCCTTCAGTGGGGCACCCCAAGTGTTGCTGCAGATGAAGACAATATGTATGGACTAGACGACATGCAACAGCAACGACGGTCGTGCGACCCGCAGAGATTGTCTGATTGCCGGGACTACTTCGAGCAGCGGAGAGACCAACCATCGGAAAGATGCTGCGAGGAATTGCAAAGAATGTCTCCACAATGCCGATGCCGAGCCATACAACAAACAGTCGATCAATCCATGGATTTTGATTCACAACTTAATCAACGCCGCCGCCGCAGCCGCCGCGAAGGGCGCGGACGGGAAGAGGAGGAGGAGGAGATGATGGAGAGAGCCGAAGACCTTCCGAATACCTGCAACGTCCGCCAGCCCCCCCGCCGCTGCAACATTCAACACCACTCTCGTAAGTCACTCCATCAAAACGATTAATGCTACTAGTTATTAACGAGTAGTGATCAATTTGTGTGGCTTTGTGTGGGAACCTGCTGTCCTGCGGCGTTTTAGAATAACATGGTTATGCAATTAATCCTTCATTCATTCATGTCAATGTTTTGCTCTTATTACATTTGTGTTATTCCATGCCACCTTGAATGATGAATCTAAGATATATGTGTTGTTTTACTGGTGGTGGGTGGACAGGCTATTCCATGACGGGCAGCGCATTTAAGTGAGTAGTCATGAATAAGAGATTATGCATACTATGTCTAAGTTATGTGTTTAACTAAATAAAAGGGAGGTAATTGGTTTTTGTTTTGGAGGACATCATAGCCAGACCTCGCCCCTTTTATGTAATAAAGAATGGATGAATGAGAAACTGCAAGAGAAGCAAGTTCGCAAGTAAAGAATCAATTCAGAGTCTTTGAGTGCATAAAAACTTTGCAATGCAATTTTATATTTTTATTTTTTTTGCATTTTATATTTTTATTTTTTAAATGATCAACTACCCAATCAATCATTTTATTAAAAAAATGGATAGATCAACATAGCATGGAGGCCATACAAACCTTTTGACATCAAATCTGCACATGATATACAACTAATAAATGCATGCATGCGTAGCTTATCATCATGTAAATTATCTCAAGTGATCAAGATTCAAATCTGATCCTGCCAGGGAAGCCCATAACATATATTCATTCCTCCATTTAAAAAAAGCACATCCGCATTAATACCAATTAATACCAAGTGGATAGGTATGCCAATAGGTCATCCGCAACTTATGGTATGACTTATTAAAAGATAAGTTATTTATTAAGAGATAAGTTATATATTATTTGCAGAACATGCCATTTAAGACATGTATAACATATCTAACAATAACATGTCTCCATCATATATATGTTATTAATCATCGCGTGAGAGGTATTATGTTATTAATTATTGAGTTAGAGGTATAGTTGTCTACACACTTGCAACTTCACCACACACTCTTTCCAACAACAATAGCATCACCACACACTCTTTCCAACAACAATAGCAAGATCATCAAAATGCTTATAAATTAAAAGGAAATTTTGACTAACAAATCTTTGAATCCATCAATGTCTAGGCATCAACAAACATAAAAATATGGCATCATTTATATGATTCTCGGCAAGACTCACTTTAACAGATGTCAGAAGCAGTGGCTACAAACAACAATATCTCCATTGTCTTCTCATTGAAAGAAAGATTCAAGGTTCTTTTGCATTTGCATAAACACACATAAACTGTTAACATAGAGAGGAAAATATCGACAAAACAACTCATACGCAAACAAAATTCAACAACCTCATATGTTCATACCAACAAATTTGACCTTTTTTCACTAAAAGGCAAAATGAATCACCGATAAGCATAACAAATAAATTGAATAAGATTGAAAGCTCAACCCTTATAACCAATGAATCAGAGCAAGACATTTCTTAGCACAGAAGCAAAGATCGTAGGCCAAAACAAAGCATATTGAAACCCAAAATCATGTGGATATTGATAGCTAAGAAAATGTAACAATTAGTAATACACAGAAAACTTATCCCAGTCCAAATATAAATGCCATATCTCAGTTAGTAACTCTCGATCTAAAGATCTGAGTATTTCCGCCTACACATTAAAATTCCCACAACAAAGTTAGTAGAATATTAGAAACAAAAGGATAGATATGTGTGCATAAATTAAACAAAGAAATGTGCCATCGAAGGAAGAAATATTATATTTATACCACCTGGTGAGATGTGAATGCAACGACGAAGCTACCCACAATAACCCAATATAAATGCATTTCATAAGTCCAAGGCTCCAAGGCTCTAGAGTTCTCTGCAGTAACATGTCGTGCTTGTTGCTCACATACTTTTCAAGCTCGCTTGTTTCATTTCTGCACCTCGATGAAAGAGAGAAACAACATTTTGAAACATGTTAAACACCTAAAGCTTCCCAATGATGGAGAGTAGCATCGTTTGGAAACCATCCTCCGAGTCCATATTTATAACACCACTTATTAGCAATTACCACACTTGCCATGAAGGAGTATTAGACATAGTTGAAAGAGAAATCGCCCTTCAATCGAGGAATGGACAATGAAATAATTTACCCTTCCACTTTTAAAAAACTCGGAAACTCACTTTTAAGCTTGTCGTTGATTAGTACTAAATAATTGAAATGAACTCCTTGAAATCACTTTTTATTATTAAATAATTGAAATAAATTCGAGAGTTGAACTCAATTATGTGGTGTATTAGTAGAGTATATAATCATAAGTATATATGTGGTTATATTATATATAATATGTATGAATATGGTGTAAAAATTCCAATTAATATGTTAGATGTGTATGTATATATAATTATGGATTATGTAATAGTTATGTGTATTTCAATTATGTATGTATATAATATAATGTGATAGTTATAGTATACATTAGTATGTAATATGTGTGTATTAGAGTAAGGTGATATATATATATAGGTTAATAGTAGTATATATATTATATGTATAATATATTATATATAAGTATATAATATATTATATATAATAGATATAAATATAAAATATAATATGAGAGTTGAACTCCGCCTTTATTATTAAATAATTGAGCCCTTGAGCTTGTTGTTGAACTCTCTTTTTATTATTAAATAAATGAAATAAATTTATTGATGCGACTCTTTATTATTAAATAATTGAAATGAATTGGGAACTCACCCTTGAGCTTGGAGTTGAACAAACTCTCTTTTATTAAATAATTGAAATAACTCGCCCTTCCACTCTTTAAAAACTCAGAAAATCGCCTTTAAGCTGGTCATTGAAATCACTCTTTATTATTAAATAATTGAAATGAAGTGGAACTCAACCTTGAGCTTGTTGTTGAACTAACTTTTTATTATTAAATAAATGAAATAAACTCGTTGGACTCACTCTTTATTATTAAATAATTGAAATGAAATCTGGAACTCACCCTTCAGTTTGGAATTGAAGTAAATCATTATTAAATAATCGAAATAAGTCACCCAATAAAAAAACTAGCAATTAGCCCTTTTTTGTTTATATATGGAGGAACATGCATGCATTCCTAGTGTGTACACTTAGGAATGTGCACATTCTTAACATCTGCATGTTGTTTCATTTTTTTAAAGATGGATGTGGAATTTCAAATATACATGGCACAATTGTGTGGAGGTTCAATGGGGATAGAGGGGGGAAGCCTATTTAAAAAGGAATGTCTTTATGGTCCTAAAAGTGCACATGCATTTCTAATTAAGCAATGAGCACATGTTCCTAATGTAATGAAAAGGGGAACCAACTTCCTACAAGCCCCCTAGATTGTCACAGACTTACTCTTCACTAGTAGTACATATTATAAGAAAATTTTGGATTTGCTATAATTTCCTCCAAGTCTACTTAGAAATATCCTACTCTTCATAACCATACAAAATTAATGGGATGATAAGCATGTCAAAGACAAACTTTTCTAATCAATTTTCAACACTATAGTCCTAGTTCCTCTTATGATGGATGTCGATTTCAAGATATTTATATGAAGTGAGAATTTAAGCTTCTTACATGAGGGTTCCTTACTAAAATAAAAATTTCATCTTCATATAGGAGGATGATTCTCAACCTTTCAAGGTCCATGAGGAATCCAATGTAAAACACTTTGGGAATTGGAAGTTGATTTTCTCATAATATTTTTTCATAAGACAAGTATGAACTATACAATAATTATGCGGACAGGCATACATATATCTTAGAATTTCGGGTGGAATACCACCTATGGTTTTCTTAGATTGAAGGAGGATAGGACAAGTGTATGGTGTAGATTGATTTTATGGTTGTCGTTCAAAATTCCAAATAAACAATTATAAAATAAAAGTAAATTAAAGAATGAGT
This sequence comes from Larix kaempferi, assembly GCA_027924585.1. NCBI lineage: Eukaryota > Viridiplantae > Streptophyta > Pinopsida > Pinales > Pinaceae > Larix > Larix kaempferi. Next base: position 396,532 of record BSBM01001167.1, read on the forward strand.
TTATCTAAGGCCGACTTTTTTTTTAATAGTTAAAGTTAAAAGAGAAAGTTATTTCAATTATTTAATACTAATCTAGTTAATTCAACTCCAAGATCAAGGGCAATTTCTCGAGCTCATTTCAATTATTTAATAATAAAGAGTGAGTCCAATGAGTTTATTTCATTTATTTAATAATAAAAAGTGAGTTCAACAACGAGCTCAAGGGCGAGTTCCCAAGTTCATTTCAATTATTTAGTAATAAAGACTAATTTTAACTCCCAAGTTTATTTTAGTTATTTAATAATAAGGAGTGAGTTTAACTAGTTCATTTCAATTATTTAATAATAAAGAGTGAATTCAACCACGAGCTAGAGGGTGAGTTCTCGCGTTCATTTCAATTATTTAATGATAAAGAGCGAGTTCATTGAATTCATTTCAACTATTTAATAATAAATAGTAACTTCGCCAATTATCTTATATATATGACTATATGGATGAGATGAGAGAGTTTACTAAAGTGGAATTAGTGAGGAAGAGGTTAAAAAATTGAATGTAAACAAAGAATCCATTGTTCAATTGTTGATTGACCCTTGAACCAACCAACCACCTAATTCAAGAATGAGGCATCTTGTATGAATTTGTGCACACTCCAACCATGGAAAGAAAATTAGATCAAATGATGGTTTATGGTATTTGATAAACCTCCCTAAAATAACAAGGAGGTTACCTTATATCAGGGAAACTTTTGGGGAAAAAATTGGCCCATGGGTTGATTTTTTATTAATTTTTCTAAAACAATATTTGCCAATTCCCTTTTTTTTCTAAATGTTCACCCAAATTCCATGGGACAATTTTGTTTTTACTCTAAAATTGCTAAAATTATCGAGAACTATATAAAATCCTTAGAAACTTGAACATTTTTACAAAATATGACCATACATTTTATTGCTGGGAATTTAGAAATTAGTAAGATTTGCTAGGGTTTCTACACTTTAAGACAAATATGGATCCTTAAAATCCCCCCTGCCTTGTATTTTCTTTGGAAATTATGGGTTGATTTTATTCATGGTCCCCATGTAAATTATTTTTACATTGGTGAATGTAAGGAGGTTTGTCTTCACTCAAATCAGGATTGAGTAACTACTAGGTAGTGTATCTTATTAAAAGGGCCACCCTCTCCTAGTTGCATGCCCACCTTTACATTCATCCACTTATTTTGGAGAAAAACTAATCAACTTGATTTGTTAGCGATTAAGCAATCTGGGAAAGGATCCTAGGTTTATTTCCCACCTAAGCATGTGAGAACCCTAACTATTGTTTTTCCTAAACTAATCTAACCTAATGGAAAATAGGAAAATTAAGTCAAGAGTTAGAACTACATGACCTACAAGTGATGTCTTGCTTCCCCTTGTAGAAACAAGCAAGGATAATATCAAAGAAAGATAATAACAAGAAAACCATCCACACACATAGAAAACTAAATATAGATCTCTATAAACTACATGTATATGTTACCCAATGTAACTTTAATAGAGAATGTTACCTCCTTTCTCATATATTTCTACTCAAGCTTCCTCTGAGGTGGATATGAAGACCAATGCGTTACAAGATACATCCATGTGACCACAAGATACATGTATTGTAGCTTCCTTTGAGGTGGGAATGAATTTTGACCAAAGTGTGAAATGATAGATCGATATGACTGCAAGATACAATCGAATTATCCAATAAAGGGAAATTTAAACCAATAAAGAGGATACACCAGCTATAGCATCCTCCAACAATCAACGGGTTTATGGAGATAGAATATCATAGCAAGACTAAGACCATAGGAAGATGGAAGGATATCACTGATTCATGAGTGATTTAATATAGAGAGCCATTTCATAATAGTCTTGATACCAAAATTTTCCAAGTCATGGTTTTTTAAGGCATTTATGTGCACTTTTCAAGGTTTTTATTTCCGATAATATTAAAAAATACCCAAATAAAGAACCAAAATAAAATTTATGAACTTGACTCAGATTCCCCTTTTCTCGGATAGCTAGATTCATCTAGCCCAATATTTCCACTATGCCATAACTTCATGTTAGGGTTATGGTTATTGCATATTAAAGTTTTTGTTTCTTAATTGGAATAATTATAAAATGTAGTTGAACAACCTCTTATTGGTTTTTGCAAATGATCATAGGCACCACATCTCTTCTCATAAATAAGCTACCACCATGTTCGACACTTGGTATTAATGTGTACATTATAGTGTTTTCCACCAATTGGTTTATTATGAGAATTTGGTTATCCCTTTAATGCAACTGGCATAGATCTACCTTAAACCCAAATCTATGAAGCATAGAGAGGGATCCAATTTCTTGAGGTGTAATTTTTTCTTGATGTGTAAATAAATTAATATAAAAATAATTGCACCCCCAAAAAATTGATCCCTTTTTGTTCTTGATAGATCTAGGTTTATGATGGAACTATATTGGTTTGAATTTTTTGGTTTTATAAGCCAACATGTTAATTTTTTGTGATGTCGGTTATAGTTTCCACACGTTATCCATGTTACTTGACAACATATACTCCATATTGGGTTGTAGAGTACCTCTCTTGGTGTAATGATGTCAATATTTCATCTCATGTTATATCTGAAATATTGTGTTCTTTTACTTGATTCTCAATCAAATATGGCAAAGTTTCAATGTGCTACAAAAAGGCATCTAAAATAATGTAGGTGTACAACATAAATAATTTTGAGAATAATTGGATGGTGAATCGAGCCATTGAACTCATTGTAGAAGATGTTCCCTCTTTGTAATAGTCAAACTATAGATGTTGATAATATAAAAAATAGGTGTCAAGGCCAGATTATATACAAGGTAAGGAAAATCACCCTTTGTTTAAAATATATGAGTGAACCATAACCAACAATTCTAGTATATAATAAAAAAATATGGCTTAGAGAACACCCCCAAAACCTCCAAGGGAAGGATATTTTTATGGAGGTGACTTGAAACTAAATCATATCAATCTATTCATCTAGAAAGTGATTCAAACTAAGGCACTATGAAATTTTCTAGGGATAAATATGTACCAAACGTGGAAAGGAAAGATTTATAGGCTAGGAGAGACATACCCCAAGCAAAGGAATGCTAACTAGGGAAACATAGTCCGAACACTAAAAATTGGCCAAGGAAAAATAGTGTGCCCCAAGGGGACAAGTTGACCAAGCAAACAAAATAGAACATAAAAAAAATGAGGGTTATTATCAAAGAACTACAATATGAATTCCATATGTGTAGGACTTACAAATGGTCACCATTAAGTACATATAAATTGATCACATAATATATTAATTTGTTTATGGTAGAAAAATACAAAAATAGAATAAAACAACAATAATAATAGAACTCGATATTTATGTGGAAACCCACACTGCATAGGTAAAACCATGGGGCAGTGACAACTTCAAATTTTATTATTACTTGGAAAATAAATTGCAATGATTTATTGTACCATAAAAATGCCAAGGTTCTTTCCCTTTTATAAAATACATAAGAGGCTTCAAGAAGGAAATGGAATATATTGCATGGTTCCAAAAAATTTCACCTCAGGGGCTGAACCACTGCACCCCCTGGTAAGGGAATTTAATTGGAACCCTGAGAAACTCCCCTCGACATATACAAATTATGTGTGAGGATAAACATGTAGATATTGAATTCACCTCCTAACATTCTCCCACTTGAAGTCGATATAAAGGAAATTCCTCAACAATGTTTTTCATCCACTTGCCAATTGCCTAATACTTCCTTCATCACATTTTCAGAAAACCTAGAGAAGTTTTGCACCATTCAAACTTCTCTATCCTGATCATATTTGTAAGCATATATGTAGTATTGACATCCAACATAATCCTACCTTCTTCTACAAATTTTATTATGAAATGTTACTTAATATCAATATGTTTTGTGAGATCATGAAATGTTAGATTCTTCACTAAGTGAATAACACTTTGACTATCAAAATGAAAAGTAATGTTCCCTTGTATCGCTATATTTCCTTTTTGTTGGGATCATTCACTATATATCAATTATTTTTCGTTGATGGTTGGTAAATCCACCACTAGCTATAACGTAGATGTCTAGCTTACAACTCCACGAGTAAGATTGAAATTATATCTTGTAGTGGACTCCCTTCCATCTCTATCTCCGCCAAAATTAGAATTTGCAAAACGTTTAATTTGTAAACATGTTGACTTGTATAAAATACAAGTATCTGAAGTGCATCTTAAGTATCTTAATATCCACTTGACAACAATCTAATGCTCCTTACTAGGATTTTCTATGAACTAGCTAACAATTCATCCTAGTGCTTGGGAAATATTTAATCTAGTTCTCAATGTGGAGAACATGAGGCTCCAGTATGCTATTAATGAGTATGGTACATGATAAATTTATGTATTCTCTACTTTTGGGTTAGGATACTATTTGAAATACAAATTGAAGTGTGTAGAAAGTGGGATGCTAATTGGTTTTGCATTCTCCATATTGAAGCACTACAAAATATTTCCTATATATGACTTTTCACCTAACTAGATCTTCTTACATGTTCTCTCCTTGTGTATATTCATCCCTAGAATTTGATTTGTTCCTCCTAAGTCCTACATTTTGAATTTCCTAGCCAAATGAGCCTTAAGATTGATGATTGTCTCTGTGTTGGGTCCTACAAAAAGCATATCATCAACATACAATAGAAAGATAATCAAACTACCATCATTAAATATCTTATAGTATGCAAAATTATTAGCTTCACTCCTACAAAACAATTGTCTCTTCATGAAGATGTCAAATTTTATGTACCATGTCCTTGCCACCTATTTCAATCCATATAGAGATTTCTTGAGTTTGCAAACCAAATGTTCTTTACCTCTTTGTTTATAACCCTTGGGTCAATCCATACAAATATATTCATTGAGATCGCCATGCAGGAAAGAATCTTTTACATCAAGTTGCTTTATCTCCAAACCTTGTGCTACTGCAAGTGAAAATAGACTTCTTAAAGTAGTTAGCTTTAAAACTGGAAACAACATTTCATTAAAGTCTATACATGAATTTTGTGCATAACGACTTTTCACCAAGTGAGATTTATATCATTCTAACAACCGAACATTGCTATTTTTACTTTTTACACCCACTTGTTTCCAACAAACTTTCCTCCAAGTGGCAGATCCACAAGTTCTTGTGTTTCAATCTTATGCAGTGCTTTCATTTCCTCATCCATGGATTTCCTCCATTTATATGCATTCTCATATTTTCCAGTTTCTTGAAATGAAGTTGGATCACCATCATCAGTTAATAATGCAAAAGAAGACTGGAAACTAGGAGAATACCTTTTTAGACAACATTTGGGATGTGTTTATATTATGAGTTATGGTTGTTGAACTTGCTTATCTTCATACTGATTACAAGCTTCATTTTCATTTTCATATTTTCTCATTTCTACTTCAATAAGTACAATCTTATGTGTTTTATGTACCTCCTTCCTTTGCATGTATTTTTCATTAAAATTAACATCACAACTAATAATTACTTGGTAGTTAGTAGTATCCTGTATCCTATACCAATTTACTTTATTATCATAATTGAGGAAAACACATTTTCTTGATTTTGGGTCAAGTTTGGACCTTTTTTATTTAGGAACACGGGAAAATGAATCATAGCCAAATATACATAGATGAGAGTAATCAATTGTCCTTCCACACCAATAATCCTATTAAATCTATGAATCCAACACAAATATAGGTGGTATGTTAGTAAACGAAGTAGTTGTATTAACAACCTCTACCTAGAATCAATTATCCAACCTAGATTTTCTAATCATGCTTCTTGCACATGTTGCACACTTAGTCGCATGATTTTTTTTCGAGTATATGGAGAAATATTTTGGTTCTTAATTCCTTCTTATGTGCAAAAAATCCATAAAATGATTTGGAGCAATATTCTCCTCCATCATCCCACCTAAGACATAAAAAAAATTTCCCAAGTTTTTCTTGACTCGTTCCTTGGACTCTTTAAATTTTTCAAAGGCTTATGAATTAATTTTCAAAGTTGAAACCCACACTCTTATAGAATAATCATTTATAAAAGTTAGAAATACCTAACACCATTTATAGACTAGGTGGTTACTGATCCAAATCTATCAAAATGAATAAGTTGCAAAAAATCAAAAAAATTACTAGAGATTGCAATAAACCAAACATTCTTATGTTTACCAAAAGTATAGTGCTCACAAAAGTCTAAATTACAATACTTAATCCCGGAAATATTCACACCTCAAACATGCATACATTTCAAAATGTTTTCTTTGGTATACGCAGTGCATTGATGTCGCGATATCACTACATCCAAAGCATTCCCCAAGTTTGTTGATGATGTTTGGTTTGTCACTATATCACTACACAAATGATACAAGGTCCATTAAGATTCTCCTTTTTCTATCACTAGGGACATTGATAATTTTAATGACCCATACTTATTTAAAAGTGTATAAACATTGGGGAATCTTACCAATTCTTAAAATGTCAACTATAAAATATTTGGTGATATTTTTATAAAATTATTTCAATTTCTAAGAATTTTATATAGTTTATATAATAATCTGGGTATTTTTAGAGTGAAAAGAGTTTACCCCATCAAAATTGGGCGAAATGGGGCTTAAAAAAATGCAAATTGGTGAATATTGTTTTGGAAAAAAACATGGAAAATAGCCAATGGGTTAAATTTCGCCCCTAAAATTATCCTTGATTAGGGATCCTTTGGTAATTTTGCAAGGTGTAGTACTAGAGATAGTAGAATAACAAAGCTTAATCATATTCCCTACCTTCATCTAGATTATGTCCCCTCTTCCCAAAATTTATAAAGGATGATCATCACCCAAATAAACCAACCCACCATTAAAGGGGTGTTATTTTTAATAAACCAGTCTCTATGTGGAGAGATGTAGAAAGATGCACATGAGTCAAAAACCTGGGAATATAAAAGAGATCTACTATTACTATCAAATAAGGCTAGACATTTTTCCATCTCTTCTGAATCTATTATACTAGCCTCCATTGATGGTTGATCACTACAAAATTTGAACCCAAAATACGATGAAAAGGACTGTGTCGTTGGATTTCACCTTCAAAATTACGAAATTTGATTTTTTTTTTAATTGATAGAAGGATCGGTCAGATATCTGACAAATGTTGTCATATATTCGACAACTGTCATCGGATATTCAACAGCTTCAACGATGCTCAAGTTGTCAGATATCCGACATATATTTTATAACGGTAACTATTCTCAAGTGGTCAGATATCCGACATGTATTTCATAATGGTAACTATTCTCAAGTTGTCGGATATCCGACGAACATTTATATTTTAAAATCTATAAATTTTGAAACATTCCGACATGTTTGCTATACAAGCGATGGTTTACGGAAATTATTTTATTCTTCGACGGACTATTTTCCGTAAAAGAATACATAATTATTTCTATTGTTTTTGCGATTAAAATTAGAGAAGTGTGGAGCTTTATTTTATAAGATTGATAATAGTCATTCAATCTCTTTATGAGAAAATGTCAAATAGCAATATTCTTGACCGAAACGAACAAAATCGACAATTGCTTGCTAGATTGTGGGATGGACTGAAAAGAAAGGGTGATGGGAAATGTTATTGTCCATGTAGTCAATGTAGGGGCTTTAAGAGGAGAAAAATAAAGATCAGAACAACTAGAAAACATTGCAAGGAACATGGACACTTTGAGGGGGGACATGAATATCTTCCATTCGTAAGTTTTGCATTATATTTGTTTTTATATTGATTGCTTTTGTAAATGTATGTATTATTTTAATATTTCTTATATTAACTTTTATCTATTGATGGTTTCATGTAATTATAAAGGAAAGACATCCTACGACATATCATCCAGAGGAAGTGATTTCAGAACAAGTATCGGAGGAACATGGAGCTATGAATAATGGAGAACAAGTTAATGATCATATTGAAGAAGATGATCATACTGATAAAATAGTTGAAGATGATGGTACAAATACTTTGATCCATGATTCATTTAATGTTAGAATGGATGATGATGATCATGATGATCATTTTGATGATATTCATGATTTACCTATTCTTGAGAAGGCATATGAACCCCTTTATGAGGGCTCCAACACAAATATTCTCTCTGTTATATTGTTGATAATGAAATTGAAGGTTATGAATGGTATTTAAAGCATATCAGTCACACGCATATTAAGGTATGTAATATATTCCATCACATAATATATATGATCGCGCTAAATCTTATCACGTTCATCTAATAATTTTATTATTAATTCATAACTCAAATTAATACGGATGAAATGTGTTTCATTAATATTATTTATATATTATGTTAACTAGATTTTTAGTTTAATTTGTTGTAGCTTGATAGCTGAATTTTTGTTACCACCGTCAAATATTTTACCTCGCACATATCAAGATTTATCTATGATCATGAAAGAAATTGGAATGCAGTATGAAGGTGGTATGAAGCAATTCATTCATGCCCTGATGACCATGTTATATATTATAATCAACATGAATTTGCAACAGAATGTACGCAATGTCATATCAGTAGATATCGAACAGATCAAGTAACAAAAAAGGTGCCTCGCAAGGTTCTTCATTATATTTCCATTATTCCACGTTTGCAATGACTATTCAAGTACAAAAACATAGCGTAATTTATGGATTACCATGCATGGAACAAAAGTCAAGATGACATTATTCGAATTCTTTCAAATGGGTCTGCATTTAGAGATATGGAGGAAAAATGGACTGACTTTAAAGAAGAACCTCGTAATATTAGGATTTATTTGGCAGCACATGGTGTCAATCCATTTGCAAAGATAAGATCCATTTACTCGGTGAGGCCTATTTTTTTTATCAACAATAACATTCCTCCATGGTTGTCAATAAAGAAAGAGCACATAATGTTGTCGATGATTGTTCCAGGTATATTGTGTCTACAATTTTGTTTTTACTGTAGTGGCATCTCATTTGTCGTATTTTGTTGCATAATGTCATATCTATATATTTTTCTTTTCTTTTGTGCATGGTTTATATATCTAAATGGTACTCATAATTATATATTTTATATGTTCAAATCAATCAGGTAAGTAGAAAGTTAAAGATATGAATGTATATATCGAACCTCTTATTGACGAGCTACTAAAGTTATGGAATTCCATCACTATGTATGACGTATCTAGACCAATACGACAAAGGAAATTTCAATTCCATGCAATGCTTGTATGGACAATACATGATTCCCCAGGGTTAACCCATTTTTGCATTTTGTAATTATAACTTCCACTTTAATTGCATTTAATTTTATGAACTAGTTAATATAGTACGCACGCATGTTTTTTTAAATAATCCATTCATTTTGTATATAATTATAATTGAAATAGATATTCCATCTCTTTATGTAGGTCTTCAGACAAAGGGAAAATTTGCATGTCCATTTTGTGGTCCTAAGATCAAATTTCGTCGTTCAAAAAACTTAGGAAAGGAGATGTTTGATGAGTATAGGCACTTCCTCTCCAGGAATCACAGGTATCGAACTATCGAAAAACATATGTTCAATGGGAATCAAGAGACTGCATTAAAACCGCAGAGAATGACACCTCACCTATGGAATTTGTAGTATAATAGAAATCGTCAAGGTACGTATGAATCATCGTATATGAAATGTTATGTATTTGTTTATTGTGTATTGTTTACTGTAATTGACATTGATTTCTATAATTTCTTTATAAACTACGATTCATGATGTCTGTCGTGATCATGAAGGCATTAATGGGATTCCATGAGGAATCAAAAGTTATCCTAAACAATTCGGTAGGTTTCCCTACTATGAGCACCTACAAATTGCCCATCTGTTTGATATAATGCATATTGGAAAGAATGTGATTGAAACATTATGGAGAATATTGGATGGAAGGAGTGAGAAAGAAGAAAATGTCAAAATTTGCAAAGACACTCAAGAAGGAAACCATGCAATGAAAGACGTCATTCAATTTCATAGCAAAAGAGACCAAATTAATATCAACTCACTTCCATGGATGTTAATAGAGCAACAAAGTAATGTTGTAAAAGAAGTCATGCGAAAAGTTTAATTTCCCACCGGATTTTGTGCGAACATGAAGAATATCATAACAAAGAAAGGTGATTTTGCGGGGGTGAAAACACATGATTGACATGTCTTCATGAAGGTAATTATTATGGTATGCATATAATTATTCCTTTTCTTTATTCTAGTGAATATTGTTGGTATTTTTTTGTCTACTCTTTATTTTAAAAATGAAACGATTTGTATATTGTTACAATATGTTCTACCTCTCTCTCTCCCAGACAACTTCGACAACATTGTCAAACAAGTTATATATAATCTCGGGAAATACATGAGGTAAGTAGTAATTTTTTGCATGTGCTAATTAGTGTTTGTTTAATTCATCATAGAACTTATATTTGATTTTTGTGCACTAATTCATGTTATGTAATATAATGCTTTTTTGTTAAATCTCATGATTGGGTTGCGTCACTTGTAGATGGTTGTCATCTAAAGAAATCCATAAAGAAGATATAAAGTATTGGAGGAGATAAATTCCTTGTCTCATGTGTGAAATGCAGAAGCATCTACCTTGGGCATTTTTCAATGCACAGGAATACTACCTCATACACCAAGTTGAGGAGATTGAATTGTGTGGACCTGTGCACTCAACGTCCATGTGGATGGTTGAGAGGCACTTGAAATTTATGAAGGGTTTGGTTAGAAAACGAGCACGTGTTGAGGGTTCTATGATGGATGGATATATAGTATACCAAAACATGTTGTATATTAGTGAATATCTTCCTAAATTAGTGTCAAAGCTCAATTTACGTCGCATTTGTGATCTAGACTCCAATAACAATTTCGAAGGGGATTACCCGAAGGGGAAAGGTAGATCGAGGAAGGTGAAAGGTAATATAACACATTTGACTATTGATTTTTATGTATATATATATCATACATATTCTATTTTTATATTCAATATATTGCATCAATTAAGAGTGTATACTTTGTTAAGTGAATATACATTTGTATTGAATTTCAATTTTATTGCCATCAAACAGTTGGTTGAGAATGGGATGCACTTCATTTATACATCGCAAACAATCTTGAATGGATGAAGGTATTGATTGAATGATGTAAACAATCTGGTCACAGAATATCATGGGAAGGTGTGGCTTCATTGGTTAAAGCAGCACATCGCAACAGAGATACCAATCTTACACAAAGGGAAATCGATTTATCATATGGTTTAAAAGATAAGCAGGCAAGCATATTAATCAACCACACTATTTTTTTTTTTGCAAACATATTGATGTACATGCTGATTTTTTTCCATGTATGGCATAAACATGCACTTAATCATAAATATTGGATCATTATGTAATATTTTCATGTATGGATTGTTGTAGGTAAAACACCATAAGTCTATGTGGTGCAATGGATGTAGATATCACATTAAAAATTTGTGTGAAATGAAGAAAACATCATATTGTGGGATATCTACAGTCTTTGAGGTGACTAATGTTTCCTCTAGAAGTGACAGACATCCAGAACTCTCAGAAAATCGATACTATGGGTATTTGGAAGATATTCTTCAGTGTGAATTTAACTCCTTCAAGGTAGTTATGTTCGTTTTCAAATGGTATAGGTTACGATTGAATCAATGTGATCCCAATAAAAATATTATTGAACACGATAATGGATTTACCATGGTAAATACAAGGTTGTTTGAGCCAGGAACGGAGCCCTATGTTCTTCCAACCCAATGTGAATAGGTATTTTACTCTGAGATTCCAGGTAGAGAGAGTTGTCCATTTGTTGTGAGACACAATCCAAGGGAAATTCCGGTAAAGTATAATGTAGAGGAAGGTAATGAAGAGGGTCTCAAAGAAGAAGACAATGTTGATCAAGATGATCAACACGAGTTAGATGATCATGTTCCAGAAGAAGTTGTCGAAGAATTAGTTGAATCAGATGATGTATCAGACAATGTCCATGAAGATGATATCGATGATGACATGATGATCATAACTGACATTGATGACGATGATGATAAGGCCAATCCTTACAATGTTGAATTTGGATCGGATGATATAGAGGATGAATTGGATGAAGAAGATGATGAAGTCCATTGAAGTGTATGAGGTATGCATTAATATATCTACTCTATAAATTTTGATTTAATATTGCGATAGAAATATTGAATTTTATTGGTAGGTATAAATTGACTGTTTCTTAGTGTTTTTTCCATTTTCTTGTATGTTGGCATATTTTATAATTAGAAACATTGCTTCTTATAAAGTATGACAAAAAACAAATTTAATTTTTTCTACATAGTTTTTGTCAGGTTATGGGGAATTGAGAGTGATGTGGGGGGGAGGGGCCATAAGAGCTTCCACCTTCATGTGGTTGGCCTTTTTTAGTAAAGAATATTAAATTATTCTCAAAACAAAGAGAATCTTAATAAGGAAATGCACAATTATCATGATAATGCAAATGGCGTGCTTGATCATGTACTATACAGGTCCAACATTGAAATTTTTTAAATTTGTGTTGGCTTGGACTGAAATTTGGCATGGTTAGACTAGACGCATGAATTGATGGTGTGGGAGGGTTTCCAGACTCAAACATGACGGACACTAACAATTCAAGCATCAAGAAACATACCTATATATTAATTAATGTGCTACATGGAGACAACATTGAATTTTTTTAAATATGTGTTGGCTTGGACTGAAATTTGGCATGGTTAGACTAGAAGCATGAATTGATAGTGTGGGAGGGTTTCTAGACTCAAACATCATCATCATCATCGTCATCACCCTCATCCTCATTAACATCTTCATCATCATCATCTTCTTCATGATCATCATCATCTTCATGATCATGATCATGATCATCATGATCATCATGATCATCATCATCATGACCACCACCATCATCATCATCATCACCATATTCATCATCATCATCGTCATCATCATCGTCATCATCATCATCATCATTATCATCATCTTCATCATCTTCTTCATCATCATCATCATCGTCATCACCATATTCATCATCACCATCATCATCATCTTCATGATCATCATCTTCATCATCATCATCTTCATCATCATCCTCATCATCATCATCTTCATCATCATCATCATCATCATCATCATCATCATCATCATCGGTGTAGGATATCCGACGTAGATACCTAGAAAGACCAATAGCGTTTGGCATCGGTGGTTTGGCGAGCTCGACGAATTCTTTTGAAGGGGGCATTGGATATCCTACTGAAATTACATTATAAGAAGTCTGATATTCGACGCCTCTTTCTAGGTCGTTAGATTCATCATCATCATCATCATAATCATTATCATCATCAACACCACCACCACCACCATCATCATCATCATCATCATCATCATCACCATATTCGTCATCATCATCTTCATCATCATCATCATCATCATCATCATTATCATCATCATCATCATCTTCATCATCATCATCTTCATCATCATCATCATCATCGTCATCACCATATTCATCATCACCATCATCATCATATTCATCATCATCATCTTCATCATCATCCTCGTCATCATCATCACCATCATCATAATCATCATTACCATCATCATCATCATCATCATCATCATTGTAGGATATCTGACGCAGATACCTAGAAAGACCGACAGCGTTTGGCGTCAATGGTTTGGCGAGCTCGTTGGATTCTTTTGAAGGGGGCGTTGGATATCCTATCAAAATTACATTAGAAGAAGTCTGATATCGGATGCCTCTTGCTAGGGTCGGATTCATCATCATCATCATCGTTGTTGTCATCATCACCATCATCATCGTTGTTGTCATCATCACCACCACCATAATCAACATCATCATCTTCATCATCATCATCATCATCATCATCATTATCATCATCATCATCATCGTCATCGTCATCACCCTCTTCCCCATCAATATTTTCATCATCATCACCTTCTTCATCATCATCATCATCATCATCATCATCGTCACCATATTCATCATCATCACCATCATCATCATCATCATCATCATCATCATCATCATCATCATCATCATCATCGCCATCATCATCATCATCATCATAGTCATCATCATCGTCATATTCATCATCATAATCATCGTCATCACCATATTCATCGTCATCATCATCATCATCATCATCATCATCTTCATCATCATCATCTTCATCATCATCATTTTCATCATCATGATCATCATGATATTCATCATCTTCATCACCACCATCTTCATATTCATCATCATCATCGTCATCTTCATCATCATCTTCATCATCATCATCATCATCATCATCACCATCATCACCATATTCATCATGATCATGATCATCGTCATCATCATCATCATCATCATCATCTTCATCATCATGATCATCTTCATCATCATCATCATCATCATCATCATCATCATCATCATAATCATCGTTGTAGGATATTTGACGTAGATACCTAGGAAGACTGGCGGTGTTTGGCGAGCTCGTCAGATTCTTTTGAAGGGGGCGTCGGATATCCTACTGAAATTACATTATAAGAAGTCTAATATCCGATGCCTCTTGCCATTAGTGGTATGGACAGGTCTTCGGATTCATCATCATCATCATTGTTGTCGTCGTCATCACCACCACCATCATCACCATCATCATCATCATCATCATCATCATTGTCGTCGTCGTCGTCATCACCCTCTTCCTCATCAACATCTTCATCATCATCTTCTTCTTCATGATCATCATCATCATCGTCGTCGTCATCACCATATTCATCATCATCACCATCATCCTCATCATCATCGTCATCATCGTCGTCATCTTCATCATCATCATCATCATCGTCATCACCATATTCATCATCATCATCATCATCATCATATTCATCATCTTCATCACCATCATCTTCATCACCATCATCTTCATCTTCATCATCATCATCGTCATCATCATCATCATCATCATCATCATCATCATCATCGTCATCGTCATCACCATCTTCATCATCATCATCATCATCATCATCATCATCATCATCATCATCATCATCATCATCATCATCATCATCATCATGATCAGCTTCATCATCATCATCATCATCATCATCATCATCATCATCATCGTTGTAGGATATCCGATGCAGATACCTAGAAAGACCGACGGCGTTTGGTGTCGGTGGTTTGGTGAGCTCGTCGGATTCTTTTGAAGGGGGCGTCAGATATCCTACTAAAATTACATTATAATAAGTTTGATATCCAACGCCTCTAGCCATCAGTGGTATGGCGAGGTCGTCAGATTCATCATCATCATCATCATCGTCGTTGTTGTCGTCATCACCACCACCAGCACCACCATCATCTTCTTCATCATCATCATCATCATCATCATCATCATCATCATCACCCTCTTCCTATCAACATCTTCATCATCATCATCTTCATCATCATCATCATCATCATCATCATCATCACCATCTTCATCATCATCACCATCGTCTTCTTCATCATCACGATCATCATCATCATCATCATCATCATCATCATCATCGTTGTCATTGTCAACACCACCACCATCATCATCATCATCTTCATCATCATCATCATCATCGTCATCGTCGTCCTTGTAGGAAATCCGACACAGATACCTAGAAAGACCTTCTCCTCCTCCTTCACTGGGGCACTCCAAGTGTTATTGCATATGAAAACAATATGTATGGACTTGAGGACATGCAATAGCAACGACGGTCATGCGACTCAGAGAGATTGTCCTCTTGTCGGGACTACTTCGAGTAGCGGAGAGAGAAACCATCGAAAAGGTGCTGCGAGGAATTGCAAAGAATGTCTCCACAATGCCGATGCCGAGCCATACAACAAACAGTCGATCAATATTTATCGTATGGATCATCCATGGATTCTGATTCTCAGGAGGATGCACAACTTAATCAATGTCGTCACCGCTGCCGCCGTAAAGGGTGCGGACGGGAAGAGGAGGAGGAGGAGGTGATGGAGAGAGCCAAAGAATTTTTGAATACCTGCAACGTCCTCCAGTCCTCCCACCGCTACAATATTTAACACCACTCCCATAAGTTATTAACGAGTAGTGATCAATTTATGTGGACTTGTGTGGGAACGTGTTGTCCTGCGGCGTGTTAGAATAACATGGTTATTGAAATTATTCATTCATTCATGTTGGTGTTTTGTTGACATTTATTACATTTGTGTTCTTCCATGCCACATTGAATAATGAATCTAAGATATATGTGTTGTTTTAATGGTGGTGGGTGGACAGGCTATTCCATGATGGGCAACAGCATTTAAGTGACTGGTCATGAATAAGAGAATATGCATACTATGTCTAACTTATGTGTTTAACTAAATAAAAAGGGAGGCACTTCAACTGCTATGAATTTGTTGTAATTGGTTTTTGTTTTGGAGGACATCATAGCCAGGCCTCGCCCCTTTTATGTAATAAAGAATGGATGAATGAGAAAATGCAAGTTCACAAGTAAAGAATAATTCAGACTCTATATCCAAAAGTGTCCATATTTGAGTACATAAAAACTTTGCAATGCAATTTTATATTTTATATTTTTTAAATTATCAACTGCCCAATCAATCATTTTATTAAAAAAATGGATAGATCAACATAGCATGGAGGCCATACAAACCATTTGACATCAAATCTGCACATATACAATCATACTCCATCATCATATTCAATATTACTTCGTTGTTCGCTTTACTATAATAATTGTAAGATAGAGTATTTATAATCACATTATCTCAAAGTGATCAAGATTCAAATCAGAATAATTAAATTATCTCAAGTGATCATGATTCAAAACTGATCCTGCCAGGGAATCACATAACATATATTCATTCCTCCATTTTCAAAAAAAGCACATCCGCATTAATACCAAGCTGATGGGTATGCCAATAGGTCCGCTTGGTATTAATGGGGATCTATTAGTTTATAAACAATCTGTAACTTATGGTATTACTTATTATAAGATAAGCTTATATATATATTATTTGCAGACCATGTACAACATGTAGAACTTATATAACAATAACATGTCTCAATAGCATATTATGTTATTAATCATTGGGTCAGAGGTATAGTTGTATCCACACTTGCAACAGAAGCCCCACACCCACTCTTTCCAACAACAATAACATGACCATCAAAATTCCTGTCAATTAAAAATAAACTCCGACCAACAAATCTTTAAATCCATCAATGTCTAGGCATCAACAAACATACAAATATGACATCATTTATATGATTCTCGGTAAGACTTACTTGGCCCATCTCAGAAGCGGTGGCTACAAACAACAGTTCCTCCATGGTCTTCTCACTGAGAGAAAGATTGAAGTTTCTTTCACATTTGCATAAACACACATAAACTGTTCAAATACAGAGGAAAATATCGACAAAACAACTCATACGCAAAAAAAAAATCAACGACCTCATATGCTCATACCAACAAATTCGGGCTTTTTCACTAAAAGGAAAAATGAATCACTGATAAGCATAACAAATAAATTGAATAAGATTGAATTCTCACCCCTTATAACCACTGAACCACAACAAGAAATTTCTTAACACAAAAGTAAAGATCGTAGGCGAAAACAGAGCATAATGAAACCCAAAATCAGGTGGATATTGATAGCTAAGAAAATGTGACAATTAGTCATACACAGAAAACTGATCTCAGATTGAATATAAATGCCATATCTCATTTAGTAACTCTTGATATGCAGATATCAGTATTTCCACCTACGCATTAAAATTCCCACAACCAGGTTGGTAGAATATTAGAAACAAAATTCCATATATGTGTGTGCAGAAATTTAACAAGGAAATGGGCCATCGAAGGAAAAAATATTATATTTATAGCACCTGGTCAGATGCGATCTCAACGACGAAGCTGCCCACAATAACCCAATATAAATGGATTTCATAAGTCCAAGGCTCCGAGGCTCCAAATTTCTCTACAATAACATGTCGTGCTTGTTGATCACATACTTTTCAAGCTCGCTTGCTACATTTATGCACCCCGATGAAAGAGAGAAACAACATTTTGAAACATGTTAGCACTTAAAGAATCCCAATGAAGGAGAGTAGCATCATTTGGAAACCATCCTCCTAGTCCATATTTATAACACCACTTCTTAGGAATTACTGTACCTGCCATGAAGGAGCATGAGACATAGTTGAATGAGAACTCCCCTTTAATCAAGGAATGGACAATGAAATAACGTGTCCTCCCATTGTTAAAAAACTCGGAAACTCACTTTTAATCGTGTCATTGAAGTCACTCTTTATTATTAAATAATTGAAATGAACTCATTGAACTCACTCTTAATTAGTAAATAATTGAAATGAACTCGAGAGTTGAACTCAGTCTTTATTATTAAATAATTGAGCCATTGAGCTTGTTGTTGAACTCTCTTTTTATTATTAAATAAATGAAATAAACTCATTGATGTGACTTTTTATTATTAAAAAATTGAAATGAACTCAGGAACTCACCCTTGAGCTTGGAGTTGAACAAACTCTATTTTATTAAATTATTGAAATAACTCGCCTTCCACTCTTTAAAAAATCATAAAATCACCTTTAATCTCGTCATTAAAGTCATTCTTTATTATTAAATAATTGAAATGAACTCGGGAACTCGCTCCCGAGCTTGTTGTTGAACTAAATTTTTATTATTAAATAAATGAAATAAAATAGTTGGACTCACTCTTTATTATTAAATAATTGAAATGAACTCTGGAACTCACCCTCGAGCTTGGAATTGAAGTAACTCATTATTAAATAATTGAAATAAGTCACCCTTCCACTGTTAAACAACTCAAAAACTCCCCTTTAAGATCGCAATTGAAGTTATTTTTTATTAATAAATCATTGAAATGAATTCAATGAACATGCTCTTTATTATTAAATAATTGGAAAACTCATTGACCTCACTCCTTATTATTAAATAACTGAAATTAACTCGAGAGTTAAAATTAGTCTTTATTACTAAATAATTGAAATGAACTTGGGAACTCGCCCTTGAGCTCATTGTTGAACTCACTTTTTATTATTAAATAAATGAAATAAACTCATTGGACTCACTCTTTATTATTAAATAATTGAAATGAACTCAAGAACTAGCCCTTGAGCTTGGAGTTGAAGTCCAGAACTCAAGAAATAACTTTATTTTTTAACTTTAACTATTAAAAAAAAGTCGCCCTTCGTTAAACTCACTCTTGAATTTACTTTAATTTTATAATTGTTTATTTGGAATTTTGAATGACAACCATAAAATCAATCTACAACATACACTTGTCATATCCTCCTTCAATCTAAGAAAACCATAGGTGGTAGTCCACCCCAAATTCTCAGATATATACGCCTATCGGCATAATTATTGTATAGTTCATACTTGTCTATGAGAAAATATTATGAGAAAATCAACTACCAATTCCCAAAGTGTTTTACATTGGAGCCCTCATGGACCTTGAAAGGTTAAGAATCATCCTCCTATATGAAGATGAACTTTTTCTTAGTAAGGAACCCTCATGTAAGAAGCTTCAAGTTCTCACTTCATATAAATATCTTGAAATTGGCATCCATCATAAGAGGAACTAGGACTATAGTGTTGAAAATTGATTAGAAAAGGTTGTCTTTGGCATGCTTGTCATCCCATTAATTTTGTATGGTTATGAAGAGTAGGATATTTCTAGGTAGACTTGGAGGAAATTATAGCAAATCCAAATTTTTCTTATAATATGTACTACTAGTGAAAAGTAATTCTATGACAATCTATGGGGCTTGTAGGAAGTTGGTTCCCCTTTTCATTACATTAGGAACATGTGCTCATTACTAAATTAGAAATTCATGTGCACTTTTAGGACTGTGCAGATATTCCTTTTCAAATAGGCTTCCCCCTCCATCCCTATTGAATCTCCACACAATTATCCCGTGTATATTTGAAATTCCACATCAATCTTTAAACAAATTAAACAACATGCAAATGTTAAGAATATGTGCACATTCCTAAGCGTACACACATTAGGAATATTGCATTCATATTCTTTTATATATAAACAAAAAAAAGGATAATGGCTAGTTTTTTTATTGGTCCCTTCCAATATTGTTGATGATTTTTAATCATTTAACAAACATGTGTGAATTACAAGAGCTACAATGCCAAGTATATACAGCCATGCATTTCCATGGAGTGTTTTGTGGAAAGTTTTATTTTCTTACCATCATTTATAGTTCTTACATTTTAGATATTTTCATATGTCTTAATTGTTGAACTTTAGTTCTTATTCCACAAATATGGTGAAAATCCTAATCTAAAAAAAAACAAAATCCTTAAACCCCATAATACACATACATTGCAATAAATCACAGTTTATATGATCTTATAAACTTAATTAGGGAACTAGTTAGGAACATAAGATAACCATTTCATCTGTAATTGACCACTTCCCTTGACACCATTGTTGCTAACATTGGCCATGACCATGGCCAATTATCTTATATATATGACTAAGGTATGAGATGAGAGAGTTCACTAAAGTGGAATTAGTGAGGAAGAGGTTAAAAAATTGAATGTAAACAAAGAATCCATTGTTCAATTGTTGATTGACCCTAGAACCAACCAACCACGTAATTCAAGAATGAGGCATCTTGTATGAATTTATGCACACTCCAACCATAGAAACACAATTAGATCAAATGATGGTTTATGGTATTTGATAAACCTCCCTAAAATAACATGGAGGTTACCTTATATCAGGGAAACTTTTGGGGAAAACTTTGGCCCATG
Organism: Larix kaempferi; assembly: GCA_027924585.1. NCBI lineage: Eukaryota > Viridiplantae > Streptophyta > Pinopsida > Pinales > Pinaceae > Larix > Larix kaempferi. The sequence continues at coordinate 417,530 of BSBM01001167.1, forward strand.
GGTTAATGTTTTTATGTATTTTTCTAAAAAAATATTTGCCAATTCCCATTTTTTTCTAAATGTCCACCCAAATTCCATGGGACAATTTTTTTTTAATCTAAACATCGCCAAATTATCCAAATCTATATAAAATCCTTAGAAACTTGAATATTTTTACAAAATATGACCATACATTTTATTGTTGGAAATTTAGAAATTAGTAAGATTTTCTAAGCTTTCTACACTTTAAGACAAATATGGATCCTTAAAATTTCCCCTACTTTGTATTTTCTTCGGAAATTATGGGTTGATTTTATTCTTGCTTTCCATATCAATTATTTTGACATTGGTGAATGTAAGGAGGTTTGTCTTCACTCAACTCAGGATTGAGTAACAACTAGATAGTGTATCTTATTAAAATGGCCACCTTCTCCTAGGTGCATGCCCACCCTTTCTATTCATCAACCTTATTTTGGAGAAAAAATAATCAACTTGATTTGTTAGTGATTAATCAATCTGGGAAAGGATCCTAGGTTTATTTTCCACCTAAGCATGTGAGAACCTTAACTATTTTTTTTCCTAAACTAATCTAACTTAATGGAAAATAGAAAAATTAAGTCAAGAGTTAGAACTACATGACCTACAAGTGATTTCATGCTTCCCCTTGTATAAACAAGCAAGGATAATATCAAAGAAAGATAATAACAAGCAAACCATCCACCAACATAGAAAAATATATATAGATCTATAACTACATGTATATGTTACCCAATGTAACTTCAGTAGAGAATGATACCTCCTTTCTCATATATTTATATTGAAGCTTACTTTGAGGTGGGTATGAAGACCAAAGCGTTACAAGATACATGTATTGTAGCTTCCTTTGAGGTGGGAATGAATTTTGACCAAAGTGTGAAATGATTGATCCATACGATTGCAAGATACAATTGACCTATCCAATAAAGGGAAATTTAAATCAATAAAGAGGATACACCAGCTATAGCATGCTCCAACAATCAAAGGGTTTATGGAGATAGAATATCATATCAAGACCAAGACCATAGGAATATGGAAGGATATCACTAATTCATGAGTAATTTCTATAGAGAGCCATCTCATAGTCTTGATACCAAAATATTCTCAGTCATGGTTTTTTAAGGCCTTTATGTGCACTTTTCAAGGTTTTTCTTTCCGACAATATAAAAAAATACCCAAATAAAGAACCAAAATAAACTTTATGAACTTGAAAAGATTCCCCTTTTCTTGGATAGCTAGATTCATCCAGCCCAAGATTTCCACTATGCCATAAATTCATGTTAGGGTTATGGTTATTGCATATTAGTTTTTTACTCTTAATTGGAATAATTATAAATTGTAGTTGAAATACCTCATATTGTTTTTTGAAAATGATCATAGGAACCACATCTCTTCTCATAGATAAGCTACCACCATGTTCGACACTTGGTATTAATGTGTACATTATAGTGTTTTCCACCAATTGGTTTATTAAGAGAATTTGGTTGTCGCTTTAATGCTACTAGCAGAGATCTATCTTAAACCCAGATCTATTAAGCATCGAGAGGGATCCAATTTATTGAGGTGTAAATTTTTTTCTTGTTGTGTAAAGAAATTAATATAAAAATAATTGGACCCTAACAAATTTGATCCCTTTTCCTACTTGATAGATCTAGGTTTATGATGGAACTATGTTGGCTTGATTTTTATGGTTTTATAAGCCAACACGTTAATTTTTTGTGATGTGGGTTATAGTTTCCACACATTACCCATGTTACTTGACAACATCTAATCCATATTGGGTTGTAGAAAACTCTCTTGGTGTAATGATGTCGATATTTCATCTCATGTTATATTTGCAATATTATGTTCTTTTATTTCATTCTCAATCAAATATGACAAAGTTTCAATGTGCTACAAAAAGGCATCTAAAATAATGTAGGTGTACACCATAAATATATTTGGGAATAATTGGATGGTGAATCTAGCCATTAAACTCATTGTAGAATATGTTACCTCTTTGTAATAGTCAAACTATAGATGTTTATCATATAAATAATAGGTGTCAAGGCCAAATTATATACACGGTAAGGAAAATAACCCTTTGTTTAAAATATATGAGTGAACTATAACCCACGATTCTAGTATATATATAAAAAAATATTGCTTAGAGAACACCCCCAAACTCTCCAAGGGAAGGATATTTTGATGGAGGTGACTTGAAACTAAATCATATCAGTCTAGTCATCTAGAAGGTGATTCAAACTGAGGCACTCTGAAATGTGCTAGGGATAAATATGTGACCAAGCAGAGAAAGAAAAGAGCTATAGGCTAGGAGAGACATATCCCAAGCAAAGGAATAATAAATAGGAAAACATATTCCGAACACCATAAATTTGGCCAAAGAAAAATATTGTTCCCCAAGGGGACACGTTAACCAAGCAAACAAAATAGAACATACTAGAAGGAAGGGTTATTATCAAAGAATCAAAATATGAATTCAATATGTGTAGGACTTACCAATTTTCACCATTAAGTACATATAAATTGATCACATAACATATTAATTTGTTTATGGTAGAAAAATACAAAAATAGAATAAAAAAACAATAATAATGTAACTTGATATTTATGTAGAAACCTTTTTGTGCATAGGTAAAACCATGGGGCAATGACAACTTTAAATTTTATTATTACTTGGAAAATAAATTGCAATGATTTATTGTACCAAAAAAATGCGAAGGCTCATTCCCTTTTATAAAACATATAGGAGGGTTCCAGAAGGAACTGAAATACATTGCATGGTTCCAAAAAATTTCACCTCCGGGGCTCAACCATTGCACCCCCTGGTAGGGGGCCTTAAATTGAACCCTGTAAAATCCCGCTCAACATATACAAATTATGTGTGGGTATATACATGTATATATTGACTTCGCCTCCTAGATAAACAAAGACCATGAACTAAAGTGTCCACACTATAAACAAATACAAGTATTCCATAAAGTGGGAGACAATATATAAGATAGAATTGTACCTCTTTCTCCTAGTTTGTGAAATATATGATTAATAAAAGAATAAAGGTAGGTAATGCATCTCCACCAATCATACCACTCCAAATTCCCCATTCCATCATTTTAACATCAAATTTACACTAACAATTAGATGGTTGAACAATTTAATGTTCTCACTATAACAAATGCTTACCAAGATGATCAATTCTAAAGATCGACGGAAAGGAGAAGGGATAAACAATAATGAATAAAACATGAAATAAGAAACATAGGATTCCTTAAGTGTGTGAAATTATAAATCACAGTAGAACATGGATCCGAGTATACCTCACAGAGAAAGAATGAGCAGAGAAATTGAGTTACAGTGAAAATTGCAGTAAAAAATAATAGACATTTAATCATGCATGAGAACTCAGATAGGAAAATAATAATGTCACATGATCCAATAATCAGTATAATGAACAATGATGTTACAATGGAGAGAATTCGAATCACCTAGGAGAATTCGAGTCTTGGTCTATCTAGCATAGTAATTGTCACCTCTATCAGTGTTCTAGAGCTCCCAAACTCAGTTAAACTCAACCAAATATCAGTGAACTGATGATACAGTCAGTTAACTAACCAAGGAGGGAACATCCATGAGTTTGACCTGCAAATCAATTAGAAAATGGCACATGAGGTAACAATCAATGGTTATCGGAGCTAAAAATATGAATTAGAGTCACCAACTCATGTGTAACTTAGTTAGACTGAACTGAGTCACTAAGTGGGATCCTAAAATATAGGGAACTACCTATCAGGGTCCTAAAATCATGCATGTAGGGTGCATTAGGTGGATAATGGGTCTTGGATGACATCTGCACACCACTAGGGGGAAATAATATCACTAAGTGCTAGCAAATGGTAAATAATGCAAGTAGGACAAGGATGGAGTAATAAAATATCCTAACACCCCCCCTTAATCCAAACTTGTGCATCTCAGGCCCTTGTTACTAAGACCAAAGGTCACCCATACAATCAAATAAATGATGAAAATAAAATAATTGTCCATGAAATAAGGTAATGGGGAAAACCTCATGGGAACCCCCCCCTAAAAAATAGGACAGCGGTAGGGAACTCAAAGAACCTTCACACTAAGAAGATAAGGACAAAACTTTCCTGAGTGAAATCATTTGTAAAAATGTATGCAATTTGCTCCTATGTAGGATAGAAATGCAGGTGTTGGATCTAGATATGGATCTGGATCTGCTCCTCTGATGTACCTCCCACTGTGTCGGAATTGTATTTGCGAAAACAAGTCTTCCAGGAACCCTTCTTGCTACTGGAGCGAATGGATCATTGTAGTACAAATCATGAACCTTTGAGTACCCTTTTTCTACCAACCTATATTTGTACTTGGTTGTAGATCCCCCATGGAAAGTCTCTTCAAGGGATTGTGGATCAAACCCCACCATCATGTAGCACCTCTCTGAGAGAAGTTGATCTTCATGACATAGTGCAAGTTTTGTGTGATACTAAGATCTGGTGGTTCTATGGTTAGATGGATCCCCAACTATGTTCCCAATAGATACAAGGATTTTGTGAGCCCATATTGGCCTTAGCCATGGATTGGGTTCAGGTGTTCGATATGGATCTAGATATGATTGAACTTTATTCTCAACATCAATATCTTGATCCTCATATTCATTAGAAGCGATATTACTCTGATCTTCATCAGATTCCAATGGAGTAGGAAGAGAGTTTGACAAAAAATGAGAGAATCCATATGCCTCTAAGGCATGGTTTGAAAACCCTTTCGCTATAATATTCCTAGAAGAGATCTCTACAATCTCAACTATGTCAGGACCAAAGACCACTTTCTTTGGTGAACCTGTGTGTGTCATCTGATAAAGAGACAACAAATTAGTTGTTATAGAAGGCACATACAACACATTATTGAACTTTCCATGCTCAAGTTGTATAATACCTTTCCCTTCAACAAATATTTGAGAGTCATCTCCCATGTGTATGTTGGGTCCATCGGTGAGATCTAATGAATAAAATGGCTATGTGGAGACAACCATGTGGTTGGAGGCTCCAGAATCAATAAGAAAAGCTCGGGATTGTGATAATTCGGCCTTCAATGCATGACATCTCTCATGATATTCTGACTTGCCACTTGGATCAATATTCCTCGCGCCTTCATGGAGGGAAATGTTATGCTGTTCAAGGATTTTTTCCATTTGATCTATGGTATTCTTCATACAAGAAATCTCAGGATGATTACCCTTCTTGCAGTATGTACACTTGGATTTATCAAATTTTTTTTTTTTGTCCTTCTTATAGCTGGAAGCTCCTTCCGATGGACTAGACTTGGAATTATGCTTGGGTTCAATTTCCCTCTTCTCTTTTCCCTTTTTCTTCCCTTTTTCATTCTCACTCTTTGATTCTCCAACCACAAGAGCTTCATTTTTGGAGGCCTTCAGGGCGCCAATCTGGATCGACACTTTGTCTTTTTCTTGGATGAGAGATTCAGTGAAAACATGTAAGGATGGAATTTTCCAAACAAGGATTCACAATCTCCCTGAATGGAAGGTAGAGATAAATATGGAGAACTCAGGACCTAGCTTGCTCAGAATGGATAGCACCAAATTTTCATCCTTCTTCTTAATGCAACACTTCTTGCATTGCATGAATAAGGATTTGAATTTGGAAAAGAATTGTTGGATAGCCTTGAAACTCCTCGGTTGAAGAACAATAAAATCATTCTCTAGAATATGGCCCCTTAGCTCATCTTGTTTTCCAAAGAGGGTCTCCAACTTCAACCAAACCTTTCTTGGAGTCTTCAATCCATCGAGGTGGAAGAGTAGATCTCTGGAAATACGAATACACATCAAACCAAATGCTTCATCCAATATATTCGGATACTTGGCCTTCTCAATAACTACTTGAGGTTCGACCTCCTTTCCCATTGTTACCCTGAACAGTGACTTGTTGCGCAATACCATATGCATATCATCACTCCAATCAAATTAATTGAAGGGTGTCAGGATCCTGGGAGAGATAGGAATATTCGAATTATCCATTAGAATTGTTGGAGCAAATACAATGTGGTACCGCTGCTACTGTTGCACTGGAAAAATTTCAATAACCTGCAAAAAACTCTCAATTTTTGGAGATAGAATACTACTGAGCATTGCTTTAGGAAAATAGCCACTTTTATTGGGATCCTTCACACCTGGCTAGACCTCAAAGGATTTCTCCAATGAATTCAATGCAATGGCACCGAGATTTGCTATGGAAATCTAAAGGATTCTGGTGCACTACTGAAAGCAGCTTCTCATCCTACGCTCATTGAGCTATGATACCATGTGAAATATAAATCACAGTAGATCACGAAGCTAAGTATACCTCATAGAGAAATAATGGGTAGAGAAATTGAGTTACATTGAAAATTGCAGTAAAAAAGAGCAGACAATTAATCATGCATGAGAACTCAGATAGGAACAGAATAATTTCACATGATCCAATAATCAATGTAATGAACAATGATGTTATAATGGAGATAATTTGAATCACCTAGGATAATTCGAGTCTCGGTCTGTCTATCATACTAATTGTCACCTCTATTAGTGCTTCGGAGGTCCCAAACTCAGTTAAACTCAAACAAATCTCAATGAATTGATGATACAGTCAGTTAACTGACCAAGGAGGGTGCATCCATGAGTTTGGCATGAAAATCAATCAAAAAAGTTTTCATGAGGCCACAATCAGTGGTGATTGGAACTCAAACTACCAATTAGAGTCACCAACTCATGTGTAACTCAGTTAGATTGAACTGAGTCACTGAGTGGGCTCCTAAAATATAGGGAACTTCCTCTGAGGGTCCTAAAATCATGCATGTAGGGTGCATTATGTGGATAATGGGTCCTGGATGACATTTGCACACCACTAGGGGGAAATAACATCACTAAGTGCTAGAGAATGGTAAATAATGCAAGTATGACAAGGATGGAGTATTAAAATATCCTAAGAAAGTGCACCTTTGCTCCTAAGTTGAATTTATAGCCCAAAAGTAGACTAATAGGCATACCAACTATATAATAGTATCCTAAGTTTATGTAGGCTATCAAATCTTTCCAGCCTCCATCGATAGCCACACCTGATACATTAATTTTACCAATGTTAAACAATCTTCACACCATTTCTTGAAAACCATTCCTAAAACCATTACACTTGAAACCAATAGGGTAGAGTATCTATTGTTTTGATTTAAACTAGAATTTCAAATCAGAAAGAAAAAGGTGATTTGGACGTTGACATTGCTCTAAATCATTAAAATCAGTATAACTAAAGAGATACCTTGATTATTGAAAATTCATAGACAACCAATGCAGGATTTGTGAGCAGGAATGTGGTAGATAAACATAAAGTTATGTTTTAAGTCTAAACTTCATCAACATACACTAAAATCAAATAATAATAGGTCTGCATGTAAATATATTCATAACGATAAATTATAGAACATGTTGTACATTGTTTAGAAGCATTGTTATTGCAAGGAAGCTTGCTAATTTAGACACTACAATTTTGACCACTTCGCTATCGATAAAAAGTGCGAAATTTTTTCCCTTCAAAAGATTCAGAACAATAAGAATGCAAATAATGCCAATCAACAATGATTTTGCAACCACAATTATAATAAACAATTTTGTATCTCTTGGATGGTGAAACCCAATTTCATTGGACACTGGTGTAGGCAATAGCACAATTATTTTATACATACAAAATCAAACCCACTTCATTATTTTTCAATCAACCTTCAAATTCCACTTACCACAAGTCTCACATTCATTCCAACACATTTTTCATTTATTTTTAACATGCAACCAACACTTTAGTAATTTAATCGTTTCACATAGTTCAAGGGGAATTTCAACAAACAATCAATTGTCAGTCAAACTAGATATGAATCTTCCATCTGTTAGATTTAACAATTGACTTGCAATTGGGAAATGAACTTAAGGTTCAATTAGTTGCTTTAGAGGATAGGAGACAGGAATTTTTACACAATGAGAGGCACCAAACAAAATGCAGATATCTTCTCTTCCAACAATGATCTCTCTCTTCAAGCAAAGATCCTCAACGCATTAACAAAATCGATCAAGAAGGATAGATCTCGGAACTAGGGATAGGGACCATTGATTTAACACAACAATAGAAACTTACATTTTTTATGGTTGGAGGACAACCTATCATATTCAAATACCCATGTAAAGGATGAATTACAACCAATTCGATTCATAATTGTTGAGTTGGAATGTATAGGTAACACATAGAGCCTTTGAAAACTTCACTAATATTAATTATAGATTGTATTATGTTCACACAAACATTCATTTCCATATATCTAAGCATCTCTATGTATATACTTGTATTACAACAAAATACAACCATTATTGGCTATCTAGAATAGAAAAATTCCATTTGAATTGTTCTAAGAACATACAATAACAGAGTATCGTTTACATTTCCTAAAAAATTCCCAATTCCAACAACAAATTTTTCATCTCTTTTCACAATCATATAAAAACAACAAAATCTATCTAGATCGAACAGATAGGATATGTTAGCTGGGGATGGAAAATATTTCACCTATCCTTATTATCTAATTGTTTGTCTAAAAAAAACAAGCCACGTGAGATAGACTAGCCTCCTATAAACATAATGATCTCAATCAACAACCTTTTCATCTCTTCTCACAATCATATAAAAACAACAAAATATATCTAGATCGAACAGATATGATCTATTAGCTAAGGATGGAACATATTTCATCTATTTTTATTATCTAATTGTTGTCTTAAAAAAACAAGCCACAAGAGATATACTAGCCTCCTATAAACATAATGATCTGAATCTCTACTTGGAAGCTAATGCCATTTATTGACATCAAAACTAACTACTAAATTCAAGGAATCCACTCCCTTCTTAAACAAAATTTGAATTATTGAAATCATCACCATTTGATTTTGAATTCAAATGATGCCCCTGCATTAGACACTCTCACACTGCAGAAGATATTTGAAATACAATCAACACAAGATCAAATATTGAAAAATAGAAAAGAAGGATACACACATACAATCAAACATGAGATTAAACTTGTAATACCCCTCCCTTGCAATCTATTTGATTTATTTGTTTATTAAGAAATGTTAAAGAATTTTTAAATGTCCTTTGACTCTTTATTGTTGACCAAGTGAGGTCGAATTGAAAAAACTAATTTATTTAGTTAGTAATAAATATTATGGAGGAAACAAACTGGATCCACCTGTGTAATGAGTGATCACTGCTCCATAGGGGGGGGATGACAACTGGTATCCTGGAAATACCAAGTGGCAGGTTTGGAAGAAAAAACCCAAATGCATGCAGGGGACACGATTCAGAAAATTTGGTAATCGTACATGATGGGTTTGTGGCAATAAATACCTAGGAAATTTTTTTATAAATAAGCACAAGGGGGAATATGACATTGCTCAGTGCACTGAGGATTATTGTAGCATTGGCAATGTTGTGGAAATATTATTCTCAATTTTTTGTAAGTGCTATGTTTGAGCTGTTACGGGCTTCTTAATGAAGTATTGCGTGAAGAAAAAATAATTTTGGCTATGTATTCACTAATATGGTGCAACGATTAGGCTTGGGGGTGGATTTAGACATGTGACTTTGATGTATATTCCTATGGTTGGGAGGAGAAGCTAAATCTAGTTTGTTTTTCCCATAATTTGTACAGATGTGTTATCTATCCCATCTGTCGCTTGCAATGTTGTTTTATTTATTAAATTATAGAAATTGAAATAAATCTATGTTCACATAGATTGCTACATGATCAAAGTTAATTAGGCTATTTATATGCTAAGAATACTTGAATGAATAATCTGAGTATGCATTGTTGCAATTATGAGTAGATAGTAAAAAATAGAGATGTTGAATGTATTTATGATTATAGTGCATAAATATTGTACCTAAATTTACTTACAATGCAACTAAGATAAATGGGTATACAAATGTGATATGCATCTATGTTTACATTAGTATCTACAATTTATGTAGGAATATTTATTTTAATTGTCATGAAATAGATGAAAAAACATTGTATTATTTGAGCATTATATCTTGCTATAATTTTGGAAATTAATTATGATCAAAATAGAAAGGATTCCAAACCATCAAAAACATTTACTATCCTTCAAATAGAGTATGTAAGTCTGATAAAAAGTTCATGTAAATGTACTAGTAAACATAGTAAGCTTAAGCATTGACATTTCCAGAATACATCTCAAATTCATTATCTATTAAAGGGATGGAACTATGAGATATTTTGATATTTTTATTGCATGTATATATATACATAAATATCAATGTATTATTGACAAGAAACCTTATTATGGTTACAAGCAAGACAAATGAATAAACCAGTTCGAAGGTAACATACTACTTTAGAAGTGTTATAATCGAAAACCTATACATAAATATCAATATATTATTGACAACGAACATTATTATGGTTACACAAAATCCAAATGAATAAACCAGTTCAAAGGTAACATACTACTTTGGAAGTGTTATAATTGAAAACTTAAGGGTAACCAAAAACAAGGAAACAAAATGAAAGACATGATAACATCTTATAGCTAGGGTTCGAAACCATGGCCAACCAACTTAGAAACTTGTATAATAAAATATATACATGAATCCTTTAAAACCATTGCAATAGAGATTCGAAGCCTGTAACACTAAATTCAAGTAATATGGAGAATGCACCGAATGTAAGTAACACCAAATATACTTATCTTTCTCTCTGTATATATATATATATATATATATATATATATATATATATATATATATATATATATAAGATTTATAGTGTTATAGTTCACATACGAAAGGATATAGCTCTTGATCCAAACCTCGCCTTTTTTAAAGGAAACCTATTCTCTTATTTGCGACACCGCAACCAAGCTGATCTATAAATCAAGGATGCATATATGAGGGAGGAGATGAAAGGGTTGGAGGCCATGAAATATAGTAACCCAAATCAATCTCTAAGGAAACCATAATAATAGTTTTTTCAAAGTTTAAATGAAGCAAGAAATATAGTTTGGCAATGATGATAGATATCTTACTAGGAAAATGATAAAGTACACAAGGTTTGTGGTTACCCTCTAGCCATAGCCTAAAGGGTAACCACAAACCTTGTGTGTACCTTTTTTTTTTTTTTTTTTTTACTGGAATGCCTTTTACAAAAAGATTGAGGATTCTATCTCTAGTGATCAAAAGTCGCAGATTTTAGCAAGCGGTAAGAAAAAACTCCTCAATCAATCTAATCAATTGGGTCTTAAACTTGCTGGTACAAAGTTTGCTTGCTAGCTTGTGGGATGGGTGGGATGAATGGGGATTACTGGGATTGCTGGCTGGTCAGATAGGTAATATTGATACCCAGAAGTTCCTAGTGGTATCGAGAAGAATTCGTATCCACTAGTGAATTTACACACTTTTCTGGGGTGGTCCACTGAATAATGGGCAGGATAGCCACTCACTATATGCCACCTTTCACTAGTGAATTCCCCCACCAGCGAGCATACCTTTGTTTGATTAGTTTTTCATTCATTCTTTATATATGTAATTATGCAAAGACTCTTTACTCACTCACTCACTTATTAGGGAGGTTTTATGTGCTTATTTCCTACAGATCACTCGAGTGGTTCGATTCGTTGAAAAGTTTCTATCACAAGCTTCGAACAATAGCTACTAGTTCTTTCCTTTTTATCCTACTAACTCGATAAACTTAGTTATAATTAGCACTGGTTGATCCAAGACAGAACAAAACCAACCGATTAGGTTAATCAACTTCATTAAATTGGCTATGTCAGAAGTTCTAGTCTCATTTCCAGCCCCAGTAGAACCAGCCTCATCATTATTTCTAGCATTTCCAGGAACACAAGGGAAGATTCATACAAATTACTCAATGGTAAATGTCTCAAATAGAGCAAACAAGTAATTAATAATCCCGTTGTAGTCACTGATGGTTGGATTCTTTAGCGAGTTATGTCCTAACGGGTTCCTAGACATCCCCTCTGAGTAGAAAAGGTTGGATCCTAGTTCTATCCTCTGCGGTCATCCCAGAGCCTTCTTTGACCTTTAAGAAATACAAAGCCTCAACGTTCCATTCTTCTTTTTTACAAACAATACCGATGCTCCCCAAGGTGAAACACTAACACTAATTCTTCATTATGGAAACCTCGGGCGCGACTGTAAGATGAATCTCCAAGTGAACCCCTAAATAAAAAACAAAAGTAGGAAACTGAAAAGTTAAACCTTATAATTGAGTAATTAGTTACATGACCCAGAAATATTACTATGCATAAAACAAAAAAATATTACAGAACGAGGTGTATCTTTTTGGAAGTATCATAGTGAAATTACCCGCTCTGTTCCTGAATTCTATCCACAAATTTAAAACATAAAAATGAAAGTATCAAGGTAGATGGAGGGAGGCGCTCATCCAGAACCGATCTGGGTATGGAAAAGCTATCATAACCATCATAAATATACAAGAGCTAGTGGTTAACCATGATCGTTAACAATATCACAGTGATTATAGGCATGGAATCCCCCCACCAACAAAGTTGGCGGCCATGATAACCATGCTTGAGAAACCCTAACAAATATCAGACATGAACAATTAATGGAATGTGACATAGTGACTGCGAAAAGGGCTTGGAGAGATAATCAGATGTTAAGTCGAAACCTCATGGACAATCTACTATCTTTCCACCATATCTCATTAATACTCAACCGACAGAGTTTTATCAAGTTACCCGTGTCTCTCGCTCTCTCGAATTGATTACTTCGTCTCATAAACATGAATTTGTGCCATCATTGTTATCCCCTCTTCCCCACTGCAACTTCTCACTTTGCATTAACACGCTTATCCAAATCATGCGAGGGAAAGATCCTTGATTGATATTGAACGATCTTTAAGGTTTAGGGATTATAATTAAAATTTGTTCCTCGATCTAAGGGATTCAGTTGAGTGCCCGATCTTGTTTTCAATGGGAGGAATTAATGAATGTTGAATGCCTTAGGTTACTTTTTATGTTTTCATTTTGCAATGAATAACCCAACTTGAGAAATCAAACTTTTACAAATATTAATTGGAAATCCCTGATCCCCTGAACGGAAGTATATCACATGACTAGGGAAGAAGGACAAGATGAATGGCTCCTTCTTATGCCCAACTCAAATGGATTGCAAAACTTAGTTTTTTCCAGCTCCTTTTTTAAGAATGGAGAAGCTAATAGATCCATTTCCTAGACATAGGCCATCGGAGTCACTCCGTTAAGTAAGGGCCATCTGGACGAAGAAGGTTGGTCATTCCACCCGATGTGTCGGAGGCGTCTATCCACAAGTGCATAAATATAAATAATATTGAGAAATCCTTGGAAGGAGGTCACTTTTTATCTAAATGAATGCTTGATCAAACTGATTACATAATGAAACCCTGTCCATCCTCCCCCTATCTAACTTCAAACAAACTTTGGAAGGAAGGAAGGGCGCCTGATCCTTCATCCCTCTTTCAATATTGAATTCCAATCCCTCATAAAAATCAGAACCTAGGTTTGGAACAATAATAAATAGTTAGTAGATATATTCTTGAAGGTTCTCTCTCTTCCCCTTCCCTCTATATATTACCCTTCCTTCCTCCCCTTTATCTCTCCAAATAGATATGGACCAATAATTGTATTATTCCTATAATAAATACACAGTCGCGAAGGAACCAACCAATCAAGATAGTGAATGGCAAGAGAGAATCCAATGCAGTAAACGAAGCCACATCCTGAGATGGATATATAAGAAGTGCAAACCGAAGTTCAAACAATTCTCGAGTCATTTTTTGGAATAGTTTATTTATTGATATATCAAACTTGTTGACATATCAATTCACATCCCATGAGAAGCCACAAAAGGATGTTCACGCAATCATAGTTGTTTTTGGAGTGGGTCTGCAAGGTTTCCTAATGCCCATAGTTTCTAGCATGATGACCATATATTTTAATTTACCTGTTTTCTCTTTCATTTTTTCCTCTATTTTATTTTATTTTAATTTATTTTTCTTCCTTTTATTATTTTTTCCCTATTCTACTATTTTTTTAAATTTGTTTCCCTCTTTTTATTATTTGTATTATTATTTTTTTAAATTGATTAATATTAATATATAACATATAATAACTATATTATAAAATATACATATTAGTAAATAGTATATTAAAATAATAACTATATATTATATTAACATATATTATAACTATTTAATATATTAATATATAAACTATATACAACTAGCAGAGCCACTTAACTTGTGGCCAACGAACACCGATAGGCCAATTTAAATGCCACAAATCTGTTACTTGTTCTTCTCACCCACCTTCTTTTAGTGAAATGGGTTGTCTTCCACCAATGGTCCATTATGAGTTATCCTTGCATCACTACTAGTTATTTTTGATACTCTTTTCTTATAATTGTTTATTTACGACTACCATAAAATCAATCTAGAATGTTCATCCCCTATCATAAAAAATAAGTGTCATTCTAATACATGTTGGTGTAAACATAGTTGATATTATTTCAACAAAGTTTCATAAAACATTATCGATAATATTTTAACAATGCAAAAAAAATAAAAAAAAATCAAACAAATTGTGTAAATCCAACAACTCTCAATGAAACAAGCTCATAAAACAAAGTTGTATTTCAACAAAGTTTTCAATATAAGATTGCATATGCATCCAATAAAAAAAAAAAAAATTGTTCAAAAAAATTGTACAAAGCCATCATTCCATCATAGAGAAAATCAAGTATCAATTTAAATATTAAATATATATACTACAAATTTTGTTTATAATTTTAATTACATTGCGTATATATAACACATTTTGTGCATTAATATGCACCCAACAAAGAAAATTGAAGCAAATTGTGCAAAGCTGCATAGATATAAAATAAGGATCAATGAGAACATTCACATGCATTACATATTTTGCTTATAATTTTAATTACATTGAGTATATATAACAAATTTTATGAATTAATTTCAATTAGAAGAGCTTGTATATTGTGATATATAACCTTTATTTGACCCTAATTCTTCAAATAGTTATTAGAATGACCCGAACTCTACAACTTCTCAAATTATTTTACAATTAGTTGCTATAATGACCTGAACTCTACAATTGCTGAAATGATTTTACAATTAGTTGTTACAGTGACCTGAAATCTACAACTACTCAAGCTATTTTACAATTATTTGTTGGAAGAATGGTTAGAAATTCAAAATCAACAAGGGAAATGTGCATAAATAAGAAGCATATAAGAAATTGGGATAACAAAGCACACATCAATTTGCACCAATGATTGTGAAATGTGTGAAAGAGAGAAATAGTTTCATCTAATGACAATTTCTATGTCAACAATGATTCTCGTTTGAAAGTGATAATGGTAGAAAATCCAACAATTTCAAATAGAAAACTCTATTAAAAAAATTGTATTAATAACAGACATCAACTCTTTCCCATATGTATAATTATAAATTGAAAATATTATAATACTTCAACGTTTTCACATAGATTAAATGGATCAATTAGATACCCTTAAGGGACAGAACAATAGGAAAACTTGCATAAGATAATAGCCATGAAATTATAGAAGAATAATCTAATTTTAACGATTGCGTAAAAGATTTAATCAAACGTATCTGAACATTTTTGAAAACGTTTCTATCAAGACATCCTCCCCATGTAAATAAGGCACACATTCCTTGCAGTACTTCTCATCGTTTTTTTATTATAACTACTTAATCTTTTCCAAAAGATATTTTCAAACTCAAAATTCACTTTAAGAAGCTCTGCTCATGGATATATTCAAGGTATATTGGTAGACTATGGCATTGTTTGCAAGAAGCATTTCTGAGAAGGAAACCTAGCAGATCAATTTCTTGGTCATTAAAACTTGAAACCCTTACATGATCCTGCTTTAGGTGGTCTAGGAGAAGGATCAAATTTGCTACCTATGGGATTTGTACCTATTCTTCCATGTTATTTTATTCTCAGAAACCTCCTCTGTAATAAAACCAAAATCTTAAAACTTATGATGCTCAACACATAACCTAAAAAGGTAAATGGAAGAGAAGTGTCTACATTTTTTGTATTCTTCGATGATATATTCAATGTTAGTAGAAAAATATAAATATATATTTCATTTATACCTGGAAAAAGAGTGCGTCACAGGTCTCAGAATGGGTCATTCCACAAGTCTTGCTTGGATAAATTTTCCATAGAGCATATCCCACTCCCTTGTTAACCCATGGATCAAATCCAATAAACAACAAATGAAAAGCAGATCTGAATAGAAACCCTTGACATAAAAAAACCCTCTGATTCTCTTGTTCTCTTGTCAATTTTTTTCGTCGGTTTTCCTCCTATCTTCCTTCATCTGTCTACCTCCTAGGTTTATAGATTCATATGTTGATATTTAAATAAACTAAAAAACTAATTCAAAACCTAACTGTAATCTCTCACATTCTTATAGTTAAATTTTTTCAGCTACCAATTATCCATGTTTCAACTACATGTTATCAACTGTAATCTCTCACATTCTTTTAGTTAAACTAGTTCAACTACCAGTTATGTATGCTTGAGCTACATGCTATCATTCGCCTTATTCTATTTATATAACACAAACTATTTGTCATCCATGCATCATCTACAGGTTATCCATGCATCCATGCATCAACTACCAGTTATTTTTTATATTTCTTTCTTTTTATAATGATTTATTTCAAATTTTGAATGACACCCATAAAATAAATCCAGATAGTACACTTGTACCATCCTCCTTTAATACACCTTTAATATAGGAAAATCATAGATGATAGTCCACACCCAAATTATAAGATATAAAATCATATCGACATAATAACTAAATTATATTATATATATTATATATTCAGTGGAATATTGAGTCCATATAGGATACTTTTGGCAATTCCAGAAAGTAGATGTTTTGAAATGCATTCAAAAACTGATCTGCGGGAAGAAGAGCTATAGATTGATCATCATAGGAGAGCTAAACATGTCATTTTGTCGTTATCATGAGTTCACTTTAAATATGAGATATGAACTATGCAATCAAAAAACTTGTAAAAAAATGGTGTAGACATGGTCGACTTCGAAAAAAACTGTTGATATAATTTGTTGGGATGTCAAAAGAGCTATCAAAAAGGAGTTTTAAGTTGAATTCCAAGATTTTACTTCAATGAACGGCCTGTGATAGTATTCAAAGAATAAATTAACTATAATATATATTATAAAAGATGGCAATTTTATATAAATATTATAAAAGGGGGATTTCTATTGATTTGTTTTCTCTAGGGGAACACCAATATGGTATTTCTAACATTATAGACATATGTGTGATGAGTTGACGTTCATAGACAAGATCGAAAAATTAACCGAGAGGTACAAAATAGGCATATTTCAATTGACGAGATGTAAAATAATCTAATTTCTTTCAAAAACTTCAATCGAGTGTCAAAGGGGTCAAATGATGATGATTTTGACCAAACAAAATATGAGCGTGATTAGTGCGATAAGTTGAACACACTAGTATAAAATTCAAGTTATGATGATACTTTGAATGAGAAACGACTAATCTCCAAGACTATCTAGTCGTATTTTTATCCCATGAATAATTTAGTTATATTTTTTATCCCATGATTAAATTAGTCATATTTTTTATCTCGTGACTAAATTAGTCATTTATTCTAGTGATTTTTAATTCTAATCACTTACAATTGCTCAAATTTGGTCATATTTCACTTAAAAAACTATGGTGACCAACATTTTTGGTTGTTTAGTCATTTATTTCGCATAGTGACCAGCGTTTTTAGTCGCCTGGTCATATATAACCCATTTTTCTACTATTTCTAGTGGATACATATTGTTCCTAGTCACTTGTACTTTGATGATCAACTGTCTATTTGGCGATTTGTCATATATTTCACAGTTTGATCAATCAAAGACAAGTCTGTATTTATTTTCAGTAAGTTTCTTAATGCTAGGCGGATTATGATTCAATCATGGAGCATATATACATCTGCGATTGTATTCTCTTGGCCTTTTTTGGTTAGAATTTTGAACACTCCTTTTCCAAGAACTGGAACTACCTCACCCGTGCTGACTATGACCTCTTTCTTCACTGATTCATCTAGGTCTGCAAATAGACCTCTATCACCTGTCATATGGTTACTATAGCCACTATATAAAATCCAAAGTCCCTTTGGGATTTTTTGTGCAACATGACATGTAAGAAATAACATATCTTATTTATTTTCAGAGGTATTAGTCACATTACTATTCTGTTTTTCCCAATCAGCCTTTTTATTTTTACATTCATTAGCATAATGGCCAAAATTATTGCAATAATAACACTTAACATTAGATTTATCTAACCTCTTTTTGTCATAGTTCTTTCCTTCATGGTTATGATTGTGATCTTCATCATCCTTGCCATTACTTCGGCCACCTCTACCTCTTCCTCTTGATACTCCTCTTCCTCTGCCTCTTCCTCTTCCTTTTGAGAATGAGACTTGTGCTTTGAAAGCATTCTCCAGAGAGGACTCTTCATTCCTGTTGATTCTAGATTCATATGATAGTAGCAATCTGGTCAACTCGTCTATAGGGAGAGTGCTTAGATCCTTTGCTTCTTCAATTGTTGAAACTTTCAGATCAAATTTTTTGGGTAGGGATCTCAGAACCCTTTCAACCACCCTTTGGTATTCAATATTTTCACCATAGGTATTCACTTGATCAACGATCCCCATGACATGGTTCATGAAATAATCCACTGTGTCTGATTCTTTCATCTTCGGATCTTCAAAATCTCTTCTTAGGTTTTGAAGTTTAGCTGATTGTACCTTACCATAACCCTGATAACTGGTCTCCAAGGTTTCCCATGTTTCTTTGGCATGCAATAAGGATGATATATTTGGAAATACGATGTTATCCAAAGCGTTCATTATTTGATGTAGTACCTTCGCATCCTTCTTCCTGTGAATCCTCAGGATATCCTTTTCTCCATTTGATAGAGATTGATAAGATGCATCATCTGTTGGTTTGGAATAGACATGCACGACATATTCCCACACATCTTCTGATCTGAGATAAACCGCCATCCTTCTAGCCCAGACATCATAGTCCTTTTTCCTTGTGAGAGGAGAAATATGAGATTGATTGTTGCTACAAGAAACCATAGACATTGTAGAGTCTTTCACTAGATTTTTTTCAAAAAAAATCTCCTTGATTTTCAACAAATTCTTTTTAAAAAAAAATCCACTTCACCCTCTTACAAAAGTTTATATAAACAAAACTTTAAAAAAATCTCTTCTTCTCTTTTTAAACTCCACCCTTTTATAAAAAAAATTGTAATAAAAAACTTTAAATTTTTTTATATGATATATAAAATCATTAACTTAATCCTCACATGAATTAAAAATATCTCGTGAAAAAAAACAACTAGTGAAAAAAAAAAGTTCAGATGAATTGTAAATCATGAGTTTTCTGCGTCTCTCGTGAATGCTTTCACGTGAAAAAACCTCAAATTATTGCGTCTTCTCCTATTCCAAGGGCGCGAAAAATACAATGAATTATCGCTCCTCGAGCTATGTTAGGGGCACGAAATTTTTATTTTATAAGTTTGCCAAATATTTTCGCGCCTTCATGCAGTAGAGGGGCGAGAAAAAATTTCTGCAATGTTTTTTGCAAATTTCTTCGAAGCTACAGCTTCTCTTGCACTCTCACGATCTTCTTCCTTACTCTGATCGATCTCTTCAAACATTCTGAAATCAATATGAAGGTTGGAGGCAGAAATAAACACAAAGATTATGCAGAATGAGCTACGACTCTTCAATCTTTGTTGATAAAAAAAATCAACTAATTGCACTTACAATAAAAAATTGAAAGTGTATTTAAACACTTATTAAAAAACTAAAAATATAACCTATCTTTTGCATGTAGGATTTATTCCTAAAATGAACTGAACTTCTAAATAGACATAAAGCTAAAATATAAAAGCTAAAGCTAGTGCTAGTAGGAGTAATTACTATTTCTAACATTTTTGTGGTAGTTTGGTACCTCACTCCAACTATCGTAGTACATATAAATTCACCATATTATAGGAATATTATTGGAAAAAAATTTCATCACCATGAAAAATATAATCAATGTTAATATGATGGCCTACCAACACCTTGATCCTCATTTATATCTCCATGCTATTACAAGGCCCCACCAGCACCTCATTTATGCACATGCACCTTACCAAATATTATTTTAAGTGAGAAATACCAGTGCATATAGGTATGTTTTTAATGAATCACAAGTGTTGTAGAATCATACCAAGAAACTAATAGCTTTCCTTATGTATCTCAATTCATCCCAAGACATCCCCGTGTACTTAATTGAGTAAGAGTCAGTCAAATAACACACAATATCATCAATTCTAACATAGCATCATATACACCTTTCTACGTGGAAGCTAGAAAAACAGAGTTAATCATTTCATACCTTCTCTTATGCTTCACATATCCATTTTTCCAGCTCTATAAGTCCATATTTAATGTATTCCCCATTACTAAAAGAGTGAAATTCACGCCGCAACAATAGGTTAACCAACCACAAAATACAATGTCAAACCTACAAAAATACTTTGAGAACCATAAAATTCAATAAACAAAACAAGAAACATGTCAAAATACCTGACAACACCCAATGAGAAAGAAGCAGCAAAGATAGTGGGATTCCAGGTTGCTCCACCCATGGCTTGTCCTAGAAAGGAGAACACAAAAACAATTAGAAAAAAAATGGCAGTGGTTATAAGAAGTGACATGCCCCCCTGCACACCCAAATACACGACAATGAATGAAGTCACATCCCCAAGGCATGATGCCCCAAACACCCACATAAACATTATTCTCACATCGTCGATCGTGAACTTCACAATATCCATGTTTCTTGGGGAAACTTTGGAATCAAGGCGATGGGATTCAGAGCTCTCCTAGATGAAAACGAATCACTATACGACCTGATAGTAAATATAAAATTCCCTTCTCATGTGGACATTAAGAAACTTGGAAAACAAGATTAAACCCATAAAATTTGGACAAATATAACTCTGAATTTGATTTCCATGAACGATAGAAGGATAAAGAGGGCCTAGAAATTTACATTTCTAGAAATCGCAGGAGAATGGGAGCTTCTCAATGAGTTCCGTGAGAAAGCATAGGTTTAAATCAATTTTTAGAGGTGGAAAATTGTTTTATCTTGCCTCCCCTTTTTAAATTTGATGGGGCTAACCTTCTATTCATAAAAAAAAAAATGTGGGCTAATCATACATAATGGGTGTTTAACAAAAATTATCCCATTAAAAATTTAAAACCCCTAAATTTAGCCCATGGGCTAATATTAGCCCCTAAAATTTTCCAAGCTTCAAGGAGTTGGATGGTTTCTCAAAAGTATATTAAAAAAAACCCATGGAAACTGAAGCACGTTATAGACAACCAATGAAACTGCAGAAAATTAATATTGGCACAGAAGATAACCCAAATATGGTGGCTATAGGAAACTATTGGGATGAACAAATTGTATCTTAGATTACATCATTATTGAAGGAATATGAAGATTAGTTTCTACAAAAATTTAGAGAACTCAAGGGGACCTAAGGAGATCTGGGTGAAATTAAGATTGTGCTAAAATCATATGCCGAACATGCAAAAGCAATGGCCATATAGAATGAATCCTTGAGTGAAACAGAAGGTGAAAAAGGAAATTGAACACATGTTAAGTGTTGGTTTGATTTTCCCAATGGATGAATCAGACTATATCATTCCCATAGTGATTCAAAGCAAGACGAACACTGATTATATTTGAGTTTATGTTGATTACCATAGTATGAACGTTGCACGTTTGTCCGTGAGCCATTCCCCACACCCTTGTGCGAAGAAGTATTAAATTAAGTGGTAGGGAATGAGCCATTACCCATGTCTTTACTTTGCTAGTATATTGTTGTTGGACGCATATGCTTTGTAATACGTCCTGTAGTATTTGTTGATCCATATTTTGTGTTATTGTTGTTGGGCGCATATGCTTTGTAAGTCGCCCGTAGTAATTGTTGACCCATAGTTTGTATTGGCGCCTAGACTTAGTATATAAGTGTGTGTTGAGGCCAATGAAGTCACTGTGAATTTATTTGTATTGAGCTTGATCAAAGGAGGTTTCCCCCTCGAAGTGGCCCATGATCAATAAAAATATTATGTGATCCAATATATTGTGCATTTTATCATGTAATTGTTGCAGGTTCCTCACACTCCTTAACAGATGGATTTTCAGGACACCACCAAGTTCGAATTGTGGAAAAAGATAAAAATAATACGTTGTTTACAATAGAATGGGGATCACTTACTTATAATGTCATGCCTTTTGGATGGAATAATGCACCTATTATTTTCTTAAGGATCCTCATTGCATCTTTTAGGGATTTTCTGCATAAATGTTTGGAGGTTTACTTGGGAGATTGGACAGTTTACAACTTGCTTAAGGATCATTACCACAACATACTACCTAATGAGATGGGCCAAAGTAACACCAGTCCAAGATTGCTCTGTAGAAACAACAACTAAATTCATTTACGAAAATGTTATCACTCGGTTCGGGTGTCACAGAAGCCTTACAAGTGACCAAGGTACGCTCTTCCTGAATACAACTGTTTGGGCGTTCATGAAGGAGTTTTTGATACAACACCAAAAAAGTGGTATGTACATGCATAAGCAAATGGCACAGTAGAATCCTTTAAAACAATTATGGATATCAACATGAAAAAATTATGTTGAACAAACTAGGACGATTGGGATGATTGGATTCCAATTTTGTTATGGAAATACATGACCACTATAAAGAAACTTCATAAATAGACTCCGCTCCATTTGGTGAATGGAAGAGAAGAAATAGTACCAGTAGAATTTGTGGTTCCCACTCTTTATATCACACATGCAACACACATGACAAAGGAATATTATGTTGTGGAACAACTTGCAAAGCCGATGGAACTAGAAGAAACCCGATTTTTAGCCAGATATCACACAATAGTTGAAAAAGAACAAAAAAATGCCTAGCATTACATAAACGATTCAAGTAAGGAGACCAAGTTTTACTCTATGATAGCATGTTCATGAAGCATCCACACAAGCTCTAGATGCATTGGTTGGGACCTTTTATTGTTGCAAAAATAAATATTTAGGATCTATTAAGCTAGTGCAACTTGATGGTATTCTTCGTCTACATTGGGTGAATGGCGCACACCTAAAGCACACGGAGTTCTAGTTCTACCTTCACCACAACATCTACCAAGAGAACTTCATCTTCAAATCCAGTGATGTTAATACATAGTGGGATTCACCAAAAGCAGGGTTGTCATCTGCATCTACTGCAGGATTCTCCATAAACTATTTTACAACCAATAACTCAATGAATCATTGACTTATAACACTCCCCCTTATGATGAAATCCATATTCAGACTTTCCCATGCTTCTTTTGCAGTGGTGGTTTCAACTACAACATTAAAAATACTATCATCTAGAACTTTTTGGATGAAATATAATGTTGAGGAATCCCTATCCTCATCTCTAGGCTCATAATATCTATTTATAACAAAATTCCATAGTCCTTCATGACAATGGAACACTTCCATCTTAAAAAAACAAACATCGATATTGTTACCAATGAAATTTGGGGGTGATCCATGATATGTTCTTCTCCCATCATCTTCAACCTGGAATATTTCAACTTCATGGCTTCTGTGCTCCTATGCTACTGCTGGAACCTCTCCATATACCTTTTCAAAATATTCTGCCATGAAGCTTCTATTTTTTCTCTTGAATTGCTTCATTCTTCTATGTTGATCCATAGCTTCTACAACCTACTACTGCTCTACAATTTTCACCTTAACCAGGTAGTTGGAAAAAATACTTTAGCCTCTATAATACTGAAATAAACAACCCATACACCTGGGTACTCTCTTTTTTAGTCACAACTTTGAAATACAATGACCTTCAACATCTGCTCGAATTCACAAGACACTACATATACCACAAAACATGACTCATTGCTCCTACTACATCAGGGAATTACTTCACATTAACACATTAGACAACAAAACAAAACAATTAATGGAGAACAAGACTCTCTCTTCAAACAAACCATTTGAGTAAACCCAAACTATATACACGCGACAGAGCAAATATCAACACTAGCAATAGTGCTTTGTATTCAACTCTACTAGTTGGATTCACCTCCAAACATAATTAGTGGAGACTTGCTCGACATCGTTATCCTTCTTTGATACCAATTGTTAGATATGGGGTAGAGCTAAAACCGCTCTAGCACTAAACTAACAAAAACAAACATAGAGCACATAGAAGAATATAACCCAATTATATTCATTGCACATAAATAAGATTACAAACTTCATTTATATGCACATGTGGGCAAATTTCATGGCGACCAGAATATTCATCCAGACAGAATCATTACAAACATAGAAACAAACACACTAACAAACCATCCACCGATTAACTGTCAGGATCCACAAACAACTTTTTAAATACTCCAAAATCATGCCACATGTCACTTTGTGGCTGGATCATGGGAAATTCCTATCATCCTTCTCCATTATACCTCCTTGTGGTGACTCCTTCTTACAATTCTTCTACCAAACACTACAACGTTGATGCATATCCCATCAAGAGTCGTCCCTCAGCCTTCAAATTGGTTCCACTCATCGATAATGCTAATATATCTCCGTGATGATCTATTAGGGTTCCTCTGTTGGTCCTCGCCTAATTGGAACCTCCATGTAGATTTAATGTGATATCATTGATACATAGTCGACGTAGGGTTGTCGCCCCTATCCATCAACACTTTACAACTAACTACTTCTTTGTAACTTTGACATACAACTCTCATTAAATTTATCTAATGTCACTATGATGTGTCGCCCCTTTCTCATCGGCTTTATCTAGTCGTGCACTCTTTTTCACCCCAAACACACATCACCGGTAAACTTTCATTGATGATTCCACGACATTCCCAAATTCAATGATGTACTTCGATGAACAATATACATTCGACACTTGTCATTTCATTAGGACTTCACTATCGACGTTCTTTGTTGAGACTCCTCTTGAGAAACCTTATTAACAACTATGTTGGACAAACTTCAATGCCTCTCAGCTTCTACCACATGTCGACTCTTGATTTTCTATCAGGGCTTCTCCATTGGGGTTTCTCCATGCAAATTTTGTTGATAACGTTGATTCTCTACTCTGACACCCTCTTTGTTGTTGTTGGTGGCCTCCAGAAATGTCTACCTTTTTACGGGTATTCATTCAAGAAGTTCACTTTAAATATCG
The DNA here is from genome assembly GCA_027924585.1 of Larix kaempferi. Taxonomy (NCBI): domain Eukaryota; kingdom Viridiplantae; phylum Streptophyta; class Pinopsida; order Pinales; family Pinaceae; genus Larix; species Larix kaempferi. Next base: position 443,100 of record BSBM01001167.1, read on the forward strand.
ATCGGGGAACGTACAAACTTCAGAGGTACTAGGCACTATATGTGCGCTATATTGAGAGAATCTTTATCGTTGGTGTTCACTAAGTCCTAAGGAATGGTGAGGAGTTAATATAATGAGAATGGAGCATCTAAAGGTTTATTAAAATGAAAAGAAATAATGAAAACATGAAGGTATTCTATCAAAGCATTCACTTAATCTAATAAAGAAGGAGAAATTAATCTAAGAAAGCATTCGCTTAATCTAAGAAAGTAGGAAAACTTAATCTAAGAAAGCATTCACTTAATCTAAGAAAACATTCACTTAATCTAAGAAAACATTCACTTAATCTAAGAAAATATTTGTCTAGTTTTATGAAACCTGAAACAATGTTTAACCTAATTTATTAAAGCCAAAGTAAATATTTTCTAAAGCACATGAATCTGACCTAATGGAACTAGAGATCTCTTTGATTTGAAACAAAAAATCTGTTAGGAATTATGATCCAAAAATGTAATAAATAGAAGTTTAGTTTAATAAATGTAAAAGGGCATCTACACACTCACGTGATTATGTGAGGTGTCCCTTAGTTAGTTTTGGTAACGGTAAATTAGTTGTTACTCTTTGGATATTTAAATCCATCGAGTTTTCCATGTGAGGTAATCTTTCCGGATTTATCCCTCACATCTCTGTGATGTAATTATTTTCCTTCTTCATTAATAAAATTATGTGTCTGAGGACACTTTGTCAAAGTGGTATCAGAGCACGCGGTTGAAGCTTGGTCTGGTTGGAACCTGGTTGGAAGGTGCTAAAGGTTGTTTGAAGAAGGTGACTTTCAAGGTTTTGGAATAGCAAAATTTTAACCGTAAGTTATTGCTTCCTATTCTTTTGGGCTAAAAAGAATCTCTGCAGAAATTTTTTATAGACTCAGTTTTTTTTACTTGGAGAGAGTAAATATTATTATTTTTTTAAGGCAAGGTTATATAAAAATTTTGTGGAAGAGAATTTTTATCATTCTTATTGTTCTCACTCACTGAGAGAGATAGCATAGCTGATGTTGGGTCGGCCTTGCTGTTGTATGTTATGGACGCACTGTGTCATAAAAGCTTCATAAATTTTGAATTTTGAGTATGATGTAAATTCTGCAAATGCTATCTTGTGTTTACAACAAACATTAATGTTTTATCGACTGTGGGCACAAGCTTGTAAAATTTAAAACCTTCTCAAAGATGATTATGAACAAGCGCTGGTTAACGGAGTTTTCCTTGTAAGCTGTGACTGTTTTTATACGTTATTTAATCTCATTGCTGGGAAAAGCCGAAAATGAAGAGCCACACAAGAGGAGAGTCGAAGTTGCTGGAGATCTGCTGATAGAGTGAGAGCCCACTGTAAGGGAGCCTGACCATCGCTGGTGTAGAGCCGCTGTTCTTGTGAAGAAACAGTCGCAGAAGAGCCAGCCGTCGTTTCTGATCCGACGATGATGTTGTTGATTGGAATGAAAATCAACTTAACAAAGAACCCAACAAAGCCCATGACGACAAAACCAATCGCTGTTCTGAATGCAACTTTGCTGAATTCTTTCCGGTCTGGATTATGACATCTCTTCACAAGCCTGACACTATCTTTGGCAAAGTCCTTCAACGGCCTCACAACAGTGTCTACAGTATCCATAACTCTGCAGATTCAAACCCTACGCGACGTTTACGTGTTTTCCGAGGTGCGCGATTGCTCTTCAGCGTGCTGAAATTCCTTCTAAGCTCCAACAATAGCAAAAATGGAAACCTCTTAAAACACAATCTGTGACCTCCGCGTGAAGTCTTTAGAGCCATCTGTGGTGGGAGAGAGCCAGCAGAGAAATAGAAGAGTTCACAATCTATCTGAGGAACCAGCAAAACTCCAGCGTAGAAACAGAAGAGTTCACAATCTTGTATAATTTTGAAAAGTGAATAAGTTGTTTTGGAGAGATTAAGGAGTACTTGTATTTTCACTCAAGGTTTGATTAGAGCAAAGTGAAGCTCTATCAAATTCTTTTCTTGAGGCTATAAGTGGGTCAAGGCCAAGCCCCTATAGCTTTCTTTTGCATGGTGTGTGGTGTTTCTTACAGTATTTCTTTCATGGTGACTCTTGTTGATGAGTAATTTTCTTTTCATATTGGCGGTGATATTTTTTGCATAAAATCTTCCATTGGTGATATAAGGTGATTGTTTACTTATTCTGGTGACATAAGGTGCTTTCTTTTTTTTAATTCTTGGAGCTATAAGATTTGCATAATACACATCTTCTGGAGTTACAAGGTGTTTATTATTTTTTTTACAATGTCTAAAGTTATAAGTCTTTTTAATGAATCTGACAAGTTGGAAGGATCGAAAAATTATAAAGTTTGGAGTCGTCATATTCAAAGCACTCTTATTTACAATGAATTGTGGAAGAGTGTCTGTAATGCTAAGCCTACCAAACTGACTAATCCTGATCAGCTTGCAAAGTGGGAACTAAAAGATGAAAAGGCCTTAGCATTGATTCACAGTACTGTTTCTGATGATATTTATGTGCATATTGAAAATAGTTCTAATGCGTGGTCAGCTTGGAAGACATTGAAAGATTTATTTGATTCTCAGAGTGAAGCTAAGAAAATTGATCTTCAATTGAAGTTGTTTCAACAAAAATTGTCTTCAGGAGGTGATGTCATGGAGTACATTTCTAGATTAAAAAATATCAAACAAGAAATTTCAAGAGCTGGTTTTGATAAAATTGAGGACAGCATGATGGTGACCATTTTGATCGCAGGATTGCCTGAGACATATAAGCATTTTTTGGAAACTTTACAAATTACAAATAAATTGGATAAAATTTCTTTTGATGAACTAAGTGAATTACTTGCCACACATGAAAAAATTTTTGGTCAAACAAAGAAAGCAGGAGAAGATGTTTTGGTTGCAAGTACTAGCAAACAGTCTCCAGGTAATCATCAAAAAGGAAATGATCAGAAAGCTTTTCAAAATTCAAATAGAGGTCGTGGTCAGGGTTTTGGAAGAGGAAGAGGCCGTGGAAGAGGAAGAGGAAGAAATCAAGGAAGAGGTTCTAAAGAATCTGAAAGTACACAGTCACAGTTTTCTGGAAGAGGAAGAGCTAATAAACAGGTCACATGTTTTCGTTGTAATAGAGTTGGACATTATGCTTCAGACTGTAGAGTTTCATTTGAAAAAATTCTAAAAGAAAGAGAATCTAAAGAATCTTCATCAGCGGCACATTATGCTCATGCAGACGATAGTGAAAATTGTGAATATGTCTTTACAACACTTGGACAATCAGAATCAGTGGATTTTGTTCAAGTTCATCAGTTGGAATCAGTGAATTTTTTTCAGTCTTCTTATTGTTTCAAAAATGATTTTGAAGATGCTTGGATTATGGATACAGGGGCTACTCAGCATATGACATATAGGAAAGATTTCTTTTGGAGTTATGAAGATTGTCATTTAAATTCAATTTTTCTTGCAGATGATTCTATTCATTTACCACAAGGAAAAGGAACAGTTAAGGTTGATTTGCCTGGAATTGGAGAAAGATTGATTTCTAATGTTTGGTATGTGCCTACATTTAAGAAAAATTATTTGTCTTTAGTTGTCATTCTCCAATTAGGACATCAAATTGTAATGGAAGATGGTATCCTTTTTGTTAATTCAACAAAGGATGCATACAAAACAGTTATGACAGGTTATGAAGACGGAAAGCTTCTTAGGATGAAGGGAACAGTCATTCCTAGATCAAAGGAACGTTTGAAGGAATTTGCAGGTTTAGTTGAAACTGATGTTTCACCTATCCGATTGTGGCACATTCGTTTTGGGCACTTGAATGTTGATAGTCTTGTACAGCTTCAAAAACAAGGAATGGTAAAGGGGTTGCCTACTTTTCGGAAGGAAAATGCAAAGTGTGAAGCTTGCATTAATGGCAAACAGAGAAGGATAGCTTTTTCAAAAAGCACTTGGAGAGCAACAAGGAGATTACAGCTTGTTCATAGTGATGTTTGTGGTCCTTTGGAAACTTCACTTGGTGGTTGTAAATATTTTTTGTTGTTTATTGATGATTTTAGCAGAATGGTTTGGGTGTATTTTTTGAAGGAAAAATCAAAAGTGTTTGAAAAGTTTCAGTCATTTCAAAATTTGGTTGAAACAGCAACAAAGGAAAAGATTGCTACTTTGAGAACTGATAATGGTGGTGAGTTTACATCAAATCATTTTTTGACTTATTGTCAGGAAAAAGGGATTAAAAGACCGTTGACCAATTTTTATACTCCACAGTAAAATGGAGTATCAGAAAGGATGAATCTGTAATGCCCATATTTTGATTCGGCATATTTATTAGTTAGACACACCATACTTTATTTCTTATATATTTTGTCGAACTCAGCTCGACTGAGTAAACTATCTTGGACCTCATTATATGATGTTACTCTGTCTTATGATTTCACCATGATTATGATGTTACTATGTTATGCAGTTATGATGTCATGATTATCATATGATTCCCTTATTTTACGATTGCAGTAAATGTTTATATGTTTTCCTTAATGAAATGTGAAATATATGATTCGGTACGTGGATACCATCTTCTTATATGAATTATTGAAATGTTATATGTATCTATGATGAGCTAAAAGGTTACATGAAATGAAATGATAAAATGGATCAATTGGCGATCAATGGAAAATGCTTTCTATAAATTGTATTTTGCAAAACACTAACCTACAGGACACAAGGGCTATGGGATAGCCAGTTACTTGATCTGATATACATTGGAAAGGAAAAACATGTTCATACAGCAAACCTTAGCAGCCAAAATGAGGATACGATAACACAAACTGATAATCCCGATAGCAGCAAGTATGAGTTGATAAGGGCGTAGGCCCAGTATGTTGAGAGGGATGGATGTGTTTCCCACCCTATGTTTCCATGAGACCCAAGGTCGTGGGAGGGCCGTGCTGAGACACGCTCCCCATGTTGTTGAGATGACGATTGTCGGATGCCTGCTAGGGGAGGATAGGTCCGTTGTTCAGCCGACGCTATCGCTCTCAAGTTCTATGTGGTCAGATCGGTGAGTCCGACATCCACGGTTGTACTAGCAGAGGAAGGATAGGGAGGATGCTGGACGTAGGTTATGAAGGGAGGATGTGTTAGTTAGCACTGTTGGGGGTTTAGTATTCCTTGATTTCGAGTTAGTGGAAGTAGGCACCCTTCCTGTGCTTGATTGATTAAACTAATGTAAACATAAAGACAATGATGTTAAATCGTAAAGGGTTAACTGTTAAATAACCGAGGATGTTAAAGTAATTATACTATAGATTATGCTTGCTCTTCTGCATGGGGGTAGATACTATTGTTAGTTAGCAAGTATGCATAGGCGGAATGGGGTTTGTTTATAGTACATGTCCGACATGTGCATACACTGGCCATGCATGCACACATTGTACGTGTACAATATTACTGGTGTATAACATACTTGTCCTGCTTGAATAGTAGTATAAATGTCATAGATAACTCAGTTAAGGATACATCAATAAACTTAGGTAATGAATGGTTAGGTTGTCAATGTGTAAATAAGCGAATTAGTAATTATATGAAAACATTGTAATAATAAACAAAGACAAGTATCGTCAGTTAACATTGTCATAGAAGAACTGTTGTGAATAGGGTAATGATAGTGTCTAAGTAATTAGTAAAATTGTTTAAGCCCTCACAAGTGCTTTGTTTATAAGAACAAGGATGCTATGTTGATGATAGGGTACCCATGTGATGAACAAATAATTAAGAATACTATGATTGATTCACCTTTTATTACTGTCAAAGGGTGATTTAATTATTATTATTAATTAATAAATGATATTCCAGCAAACATTTATATCCCTATCGTAACAAATGCAATATAAGTAAGATTTAAAATATTGGTTTATAAATTAATATTGCGTGATTAATTCCATTTCAAAGTTAGCCATAATAAGATAATCCTTTTTGGAATAACCGTGATGTGATGGAAAATGGATATTTAATTGTTCAATGTTAATCTTGGAATTTAAACCTCAAGCTAAAGTAGTCTCGACGGATAAGGTGGATCATTAAGACACATCATGTCCAAGTTGACAAGGGGCAACTAATTATATAATATTTTATTAATTACATTAATAACACTAAAATATCAAGGATGGCGGATAGACTTGTATTTAATAAAACTTGTCCCGAATGGATAACCTTGGGGTGATAATTCCCACCGTAATAAATAATTACGACCGTCAATCCAAAACCAAATGAATTTTCCATAAAGAGTAATTAATTACACATTTTTATAATGAGACGTGGATGAATGAACTAGGGAAAGGAGTAAAGGTTTGAGGGGCTCGAGAGGGGGAGTTTGGGGCGGTGGAGTAAGCCCAAGGTCTTCTCGAGGATGGACATGTATATAGAGGGGGAGAAGGTTGAAGGTTGGGGAGGTTTTTTGATTGGGGGGAAAAGAAGTTGGGAGAACAGAAAGTTGGGAGAACGGAAAGGTTTTTGAGAACAGAGGGAACACTGCTCTCGGGATTATCAGATTGTGGGCTCGGGGGCTTGGAAATCCTTTGATTTCCAAGGTCCAGCAAGATTATAGCTGGTCGGTAGGGTGGACACTTCAGTTTGGCTGTCTAAGAGGTTATACAATCTACTACAACCTACGGTTAGCATCAGTATCAGGTAATTTCCTTGTCATTTACGTTATTTGATTATTATGCTAAAATCTTACTGTAAAACATGCATAACTTGCTATTTACTGATTTACTAAGTTGTGAAACCTATTCTTATGCTGGAATATGATAGTTGAAAAGAAAATAACGATATGTTTGTTTTATTTAAATTACGAAACAGTACACTAAATATTATTTAGGCACATAGTAATTCTTAGAAATTTACTTCCATAAACTGATAAAGTTAAAAAGTAGAAAATTAAACCTGAAATTTTACATAGTGCTCTGCTGTAAAAACCAGAGCATTACAGAATCAGACTTTATTGGGCATGGCTAGAGCAATGTTATTTTTCAAAGGGTTGAAATCATGTTATTGGGCAGAAGCAGTTCATACAGCAGTTTATTTGAGGAATAGATCTCCTTCATCATCACTTGATGGAATAACTCCTTTTGAGGCTTGGTATGGATTCAAACCTATGGTCAAACATTTGAGAGTTTTTGGTTCAGTTTGTTATGCACTTGTCCCAAAAGAAAAACGAAAGAAGTTAGAGTCTAGAAGTGTTAAGTGCATGTTGATTGGTTATTCTCATCAGAAAAAGGGGTATAGGCTTCTGTCAGATGGAAAGTTTATTATCAGCAGGGATGTGATTTTTGATGAAACTGAAAGTTTAAGTGTAGAAGAGGTTGAAAAACAACTTAGTCACTTAGAGGAAAAAGTAACTAAGGAACAATTAAGGATGCAACACTTAAATAAGACAAGGAATGAATAATGGTTTGATCTCACTTCAGAAGTACAGGATGATGAACAGGTTGAAGACACCTTGGTACAGGTTGAAGATACTTTGAATTCTTCACAAGTTAACTTGGATGATTCAAATCAAGTTAACATTGAAAAGAAGAAACCAAAATGGGCAACTAAGTTACTTCAGGATGTTAAGTCTGATGAAAAAGGCAAAACAGGTACAAGGAGTTCTAATACGGGTTCAGAAAATTTTGCTCTTTCAGTTGTTGAACCAACTACTTTTAATGAAGCAGTTGAGTATGATGAATGGAAAATGGATATGCAAAGTGAGCATGATGCAGTAATGAAGAATCAGACTTGGAAAATGGTTGATTGTCCACATGAGGTTAAACCCATTGGTTGTAAGTGGGTTTACAGAATTAAGTACAAAGCAAATGGAGATATTGATAAATATAAGGCAAGATTGGTGGCAAAGGGTTTTACTCAGAAAGAAGGGATTGATTATGAAGAAACTTTTGCTCCAACAGCGAAATGGAATACTATCAGGATTGTGCTAGTTTTAGCTGCACAAAATGGATGGAAAGTGCATCAAATGGATGTAAAAAGTGCATTTCTAAATGGTAATCTACAAGAGGATGTTTATATGACTCAACCTCCTGGTTTTGAGGTTCCAGGGAAAGAAAATCAAGTTTGTAAACTAGTTAAGGCATTGTATGGATTGAAACAGGCTCCCAGAGCTTGGTATGCAAAAATGGATGCCTACCTACAGAAAGTTGGTTTTCTTCGTAGTGAGTCAGATGATACTTTGTATGTTCGAATCCAGGAAAACAACTTAGTCATCTTGGTTATGTATGTTGATGATTTGCTCATAACAGGTAACAATAATGATCATATATTTCAGGTTAAGAAAGAACTTCAAACAGGTTTTGAAATGACAGACTTGGGTTTACTTCATTACTATCTTGGAGTTGAAGTAAAGCAGCAGGAAGGAAGTATATTTATTTCTCAAGCTAAGTACATATCTGGATTATTGAAGAAGTTTGGAATGGAGGAATGTAAACCAGCGATTACTCCCATGGAGCAAAATTTAAAACTTTCTAAGTTTGAAGGGGGGGAACTTGTAAATTGTATTGGATATAGACAGTTAATTGGATGTTTCATTTACTTGATGAATACTCGTCCTGATCTATCTTATGCAGTTAGCATACTTTCTAGATATATGCAGGAACCTAGAGAAAGTCATTGGAATGCAGCAAAAAGGGTGTTAAGGTATCTTCAAGGAACAAAGGATTTTGGACTTGAGTTTAAAAGAAACAAAAATTTCAAGCTTGTTGGCTATTCAGATGCAGATTTTGCTAGAGATGTTGATGACAGGGCATCTACTTCAGGTTACTTAATGAATATGGGATCAGCTGCAGTGGCATGGAGTTGTAAAAAGTAGGATACAATTGCAAATTCTACAGCAGAAGCAGAATATATTTCAGCTTGGGAAGCTGCTTGTGAGATAGTTTGGTTAAGAAGGATTTTGCAAGACCTCAAAGTTGATCAGAAAGAAGCAACTTCATTATTTATTGATAATCAGTCAGCAATCAAGTTAGCCAAAAATCTTGTTTTTCATTCAAAAACTAAACATGTGGATACTAAGTATCATTACATTCGGGTTCTCGTCGTCAAACAAATCATCCAGCCAAAGTATTGTCCATCAGAAGATCAAACTGCAGATATTTTTACAAAATCTCTTGGAAGGGTCAAATTTGATAAGTTTAGAAATGAACTTGGTATTTGTTCAAAAGAATATTTGGATCAAAGGGGGGATTGTTAGGAATTATGATCCAAAAATGTAATAAATAGAAGTTTAGTTTAATAAATGTAAAAGGGCATCTACACACTCACGTGATTATGTGAGGTGTCCCTTAGTTAGTTTTGTTAACGGTAAATTAGTTGTTACTCTTTGGATATTTAAATCCATCGAGTTTTCCATGTGAGGTAATCTTTCGAGATTTAGCCCTCACATCTTTGTGATGTAATTATTTTCCTTCTTCATTAATAAAATTATGTGTCTGAGGACACTTTGTCAAAATCATCATTCAAAGTATAGATCTGATCTAGTTTAAGAACACCGTATAAAACAATGGAAATGTAAATATGGAAATTGTAGTCACGTATGGTAGCTATAGGACTATGGACACAGTGTATCAGAACTACAAACGTAGTGTTATAGAACTACGGAAGAAAGAAATTTATGCTTAGAATTGAAACCTGATATCAAATAAGTATTAAAAATAATCTATGTATACATATATTCAAGATGAACAACAGAATAGATAAAAATATGGGAAACAAAGATACGGAACTCCTGAGCTATGCACTGAGGGGGGCCTCCCCAATTTGCATCACAGGAGGAGAATGAAACTTATAAACTCACGAGTTGGAAATAATGCTAATCCTTCATTAAGAATTCATAAGATCCATCACAGTTATAGAAATTGTAAACTGACTACCAGAATTGAAAGTGCTGAGAATTTTTTTCAAAAATATATCAGTTAGATCCCCTGCTACTCAGGTGTCTCTTGTTTATTACAAGCTTATACCCTAATTTAAAATTGAAAATCACGATCCTAAATAAAAGGAAACCTTTCCTACAAATTAGGAGAAAACGAGAGCATCATGTCTCTTGTGATCTTTTAATCTGGAGCTCGAGTATCGCCAATCTTCCTTTTTCACCTGCGCTTTGTCCACACATAGATTTATCCATACGATTAGTAAATAAAAGATGTTAGAACAAAAAAGAGATAATTACTAAATCACTTTGTTTAATTAACAATCAAATTGCATTCTTCCCTACAGAAAGAAATGCTTTTTTGATCATTTATTTGCTTATGTATGGCATGATGTGGTGTCTGGGATACCTATATCATGGGCTTATAATCTCCCCCAAAATTGAATATGTTACCCATCTTTGGGTGACCCAGCCTATGGTACAATGGCTTCTTTGATGTCCCACGCAACAACTCTTGGAGATCCTTCTTGTCAATGATATCCTAGGTTCTTCTCTTCTTTGGACCAAGCCCTTCTTTCTTCGTCCTCATCGATTTCCTCTTTAATTATCAAGGGAAGAAAGAATGGTGTGCTCAGTTTCATCCCAATCCATCTGATTTTTTTCTTCATCAAGGATTCCCTATACATCCTTTCCCTGCTTAGCGCGACTTCCAATCTAAGGGGCGAATGAGGTTCACGCTTCTTCAGCGCGACTTCCAATCTAAGGGGCAAATGAGGTTCACGCTTCTTCGGGTGTCCTGAAACTATTTTCTATCGATTGTGTATGACTTCCCGTACTTCGCTGAGTGTTCCCTGTGTGGTCTTGTCGAAATGCTCAATGGATTCTTGTTATTTCTCGAGGAGGTTGGGGATCAGGTCCTCATACAAGGTTATGGCATGATGATCCTATACCACCATTTATGGGTGCGTGTCTTTGGCTCGTATCAAAAGTGCGTTCTCCCATTCCTCTATTTGGTAGAGGTGAGCATCTTGTGACCTCTCTATCTCGTGGTTCATCGATGAACAAAATGCTCTGAGCTGGAAGTCACCCATATAACGATTTGGTGACCAATTTGGTGAATTGGGAACGACTAGATTGTGAAGAAAGAACTCACACAACTGATCCTTCTCAAATTCAATGCTCTCTAGAGAAGCATCTACAAATTGCTTTGGGGTGGTTATTTCCATGTGTAAGTGATGTTTCAGTCTTTGTAACTGAAAACAACACTACTTCTCCTTAAGATATACTGCATAAATCCGGGATCTAGGTATGGCCCCGACGATCTTTTCATATAAATTGGCGATAGTGACCAGAGTGGTTTCTAAATGTAAGATCTTTTGGTCCTTTTGTACCAACATTTCCTGGGTTTTGCTCAATTTTTCTTGCAACACCTTGTTTTGTTGTTCCATTTGCTTTAATTGGCTAGCATGTTGCATCTTCAAAATCTAAGTTTTCTCATTCATGAATGGGGGTGCAGTTGACGATGTAGCCTGGGATTTATGGAGTCGTTCCTCAATCTTCATGGCCGCCAGCTCTTCCCTAACTCTTGAAAATTCGGACAGTACCCCAACCATACGGTCATCCTCCTTAGTCTACATTTCTTCATTGGTATTTAAAAAGTCCTGGAGTGGTGTGTTTTCTCTCACTAGTGTAAAAGGGTCTCCTTGTTCTGCCCCATCATTCTGAGTGTCTGACTGGTCTTGGGGTATGGAACCTGCTTCGTCTTCCTCTTCTTCTTTCATTTTCTTTTCCTCCTCCTCTCTAGCTTTTGTCCCCTTCCTCAGCCTTCTGCTTTGTCGCGTAAATCCATGTGTTCTAGAAAATGACCCTATAGGCTTCCAAAGGGAGGTGTATTTGGAATGCTTTATCTTTACCAATGTTTTGACTACGACCTCATTGTCGTCGATATTTATGTCTATTTTCCTTTTGAACCCTAATTGAGTGTCCTCATTTTCTCCTTTCAGCTTTGAGACAGGGGTTACACCCGCAATTGGGGTGGCCCTCATCATATGGACATCCTGAGCAGAGATATCGATGAACTCTTCCCAGGAGAGTTCGGGGACTTGGGATTTCAATTCCTCACCTATGATTCGTTTGATTAATCCATGATGAGCTAATGCATCGCCCTTCCCTTTTGTTACCTTCCTACTCATCTCCCAAATGGATTTCAATAGGTATAAAGGTATGCTGATATTGTTGTTGGGTTTTATATGCCCCTTGTTTCTCAAGAGGTCAAGTATCCTGAAATGGAAGATAGGTATATAGCTGAGTCTACCAGTGCAGGTAATGTATTTGAGGACAACAACGGCTACTTCATCCCACGGATTTGGCATGGTTTCTCTTTTGACGTCATTCTTGTCTTCCTCATACTGCTCACCTTGCCCAAAGAAAGACAATTTTGCTTTAATATTGGCTTCCCTGTCATATTTCCCCCAATGTAACCATTTTGGCATGCCCGTGTATGCTGCAATCATTTCCTCACTTAAGCGGATGCATAACCCCTTTACCCTAGTAACATATTGTTCTTCTTGTAAATGTTTCATATTTCTAGCGAATTCCAAGGCTACTTCTACATCATGTCCTCTTAACCCAGTGATGAATGGCATCCATCCCGCTTTGTAGAGGATTGTCAGCAGTTCTAGTTTTCCATAGATGGGAGCATGGTATTCTGGTTTGCTATTTTTAAACCCCTTTGTCATCTTCTGAAATTACCAAATGGATGAACAATATAAATTGAGGGTGGTGGACCGATGACTTACTTGCTTGTTCGGGGTTGGACCCGGCTTGCTAATCTGAGTTCTGAGTTCTTCTTGCTATGTTTACTGTGCTTGAGGCCTGAAAGCTTCATATATGCCACCTGGTATTTCTTACTTATCCCTATCCCACTTACGACTTATTCCCCCGTTCTTTCTTGCTAAATCTGCCTTATCCTTTCATCATTCCATGGCATGTTGTTGTTTGATATGAAAGGATGTGGTGGGATACGAAGATCGTCATTTATTCATGTGGATCGACAATCATTACCTAGTGTGGTTATTCTTAACCGTGTGTCGTTGTTTTTATCTAAAGAGTTGTCCTCAACTCTGAATTATTCCTTCTGTAGGGAGAAATTGATTTGACCAAAAATGAAAACAAAGGATTCAGACATTACCTTTTTGTGCATAGCGTACTTTTGTTGTTGACGTGGAGATTGTTTTTAGTAGCGTTGGAGTTCTGTAGTTGATTTTGTCTTTGTCTGTAGTTTATAATGTCAGTTCTGTAGTTGTGCTAGTGGCTCCTTTCCATTGCTCTGGTTCGCTTTTTATCATTTGCTAGCTCACTTGATAACCTCTGCTGCTTCAGTTGATTTGCTGACTTGCTTGATAACCTATGCTGCTTAAGTTGATTTGTTGTTTATGATATGTATTTTTTATTTTTTATGATAATTTTTCTTCATGATATTTCTCTCTTTTTTCTTTTTTTCCTTTTTTTTATTCATTTTTCATTTCCCTTTTTCATGATATATATTTTTCATCATCATTTTTCACGATATTTTTTCTTCTTTTTTTTCATCATTTATATAAATATATATTTATATATATTTCAATTTGATTGGAGGATGTTTACATCCTCTATTAGCATCATATTTTTCTGATAAAGCGTTTGAGTGAATTCCTCCTTGGACTATGGTTTCCTATACAATTTGAGCCTGTGCCCATTTACCAACATTGGAAACTTTGTGTGGTCTGTGGTTTTGTTTATGACTGCTCCATTGTCGTAGATTGTATTAATGATGTATCGTCCCAGCCATCTTGTTGTAAGTTTCCCTTGGAATTTCTGAAATATAGAATCATATAACAATTCCCAATCCCCTTCTGTGAATTTATTTTATTTTATATTTTTTTTGTGCCATTGCTTCCTGTGTTTCTGAATGATTTCAGTGTGAGAGAGAGCTTGTTGGCGGTGCTCATCCAACTGGGTTAATTGGAGCATACACTCTTCTTGGATTGCTTAAAGTTGCATGCTTAAATGGGTTTCTATTCTTAATGTTTTGATCTCAAATTCAATAGGGAGCATTACTCTTTTTCCATATACTATCTCATAGGGGGTGAAATCAATTGTTGTTTTCCAAGTTGTGCTATAATCCCAGAATGCTTCATTTAACCTGTCTGCCCAATCCCTTTTATGTAATTGAAATGTCTTCGTTAGAATTCTTTCAAGTTCTCTATTTGTAACTTCAACTTTCCCATTGGCTTATGGGTGGTAGGAGGAGTATCTTCGATGTTTTATTTTGTTCCTTCTGAATAGTTCATCAATGAGGTTTGATGTAAATTTTTTCCCTTGGTCAGAGACTAATTCTCTGGGAACTCCAAACCGATAGAATATCTGTTCTGTGAAGAATTTTTCTACATTTGTTTCATTAGCCTCTATGAGTGATGCAACTTCATCCCACTTAGTAACATAGTCCGTACAAACTAAAATGTAGTTCTTTTGATTTGAAGGTGGATTAAATGGACTGACAAAGTCAAATCCCCACTTTTCAAATGGTTCCAATGAAACTTGTGGGTGTAGTGGCATCTCTTCTCTTTGTGATGGTTTTCCCATTCTTTGACAATCATCGCAATGTGAAACATATTCTTGGGAGTCTTTGTGTAGTGTTGGCCAGTAGTATCCAATATGTAGTATTTTATAAGTTGTTCTTTTGGTTGCATAATGGCCTCCACAAGGTTCATTGTGAGAAGCGTGGAGTATGTCATGGACCTCATCTTCGCGGATGCATCTTCTTAATATTTGGACTGATCCTTTTTGAAAGAGCATTCCCTATATCCAAGTATAGGTTGCACTTTGTCTTATGATCTTACACTTCTCTTTGTAGCTATAATGTTGTGGAAACCTCCCAAATACAAGGTAGTTAGCTATGTTGGAAAACCATGGGGTTTGTGTCAATATTGCAAATAGGTGTTCATCAGGGAAATAATCTTTTACTAATTCACTGTCCTGTATATGGGTCAACCTTGACAGGAATTATTCTACCACATTATGTTTTCCTCACTTGTCAAGGATTGTTAAGTCGAACTCTTGTAGAAGAAGAACCATCTTATAATCCTAGCACTTGTATTGGGTTTATTCATGAGATACATGATTGCAGAATGATCTGTGTGAACAAAGACTAGGTACCCTATGATGTAGTGCCTAAACATCTTTATGGCATGTATAACAGCCAAAAATTCCTTCTCTATTACTCTATTGTTCAGTTCTGCTCCCGCCAAGTTTTTGCTGATGTAGTAGATTGCATATGGTTTTTTTCTTTCTCCTGCCCGAGGACTACTCCAATAGATTTCTCTGATGCATCTGAGTGGATGTTAAATGGTAGCGTCCAGTTTGGTCCTTGTATGATTGGGGAAGTTGTTGTTTTCTCCTTGAGGTGATCAAATGATGTCATGCAGTGTTCAATCCATATGAATTATGTGTCTTTTTTCAAGAGGGAAAACATTGGTGCAACAATTTTACTGAAACCCTCTATAAATATTCTATAGTATCATGTTTTCCCCAAGAATCTACAGACATCCCTTTGTTTCTCAAGTGGGGGTGGTGTTTTAATAACAATGACTTTCTCTTGATCTACCTCAATTCCTCTTTGGGATATGTGGTGGCCCAGGACTATCCCTTCTTGCATTAGCATTCGAAATTTATCATTGCTAAGGAATAGACTCATTTCGATGCATTTGTTTAGGACCAATTATAAATGTTGTAATGCTTGATTAAAACTTTTCCCATACGCTGTGAAGTCATCCATGTAGACTTCCATCTAGTCGTTGATAAAATCGGCGAATATACTCAAGATAGCCTTTTGAAAGGTTGCGGGAGCATTACAAAGTCCAAAGGGTAGCACTATGTATGCATATGTGCCCCATGGGCAGGTAAATGTTGTTTTATCCTGGTCAGCTAAGTGGATTTGGATTTGGTTATAACCACTGAATCTGTCCAAAAATGAAAAAAACTTGTTTCCATCCAGAGTATCCAACATTTGATCAATGAATGGTAGAGGGAAGTGATCTCTTTTGGTTTCCTTGTTAAGATCCCTATAGTCTACACAGATTCTCCATTTTCCTCCCTTCTTCGGAACTATCACTAAGGGTGAGACCCACTCACTGTCTGAGATCGGGTAAATGAATCCCGCATCCAATAAATTTTTCAACTCTTGCTTAAATATATCTTTTAATGATGGATTCATCCATCGTTGGGGTTGTCTTATTGGGATAGAACCCTCCTTGATGTAAATATAGTGTTTGCAAATATCTGGGTGTATCCCCTTGATATCTGTGTAGGTCCACCCGAAAGCCCTGCTATTTTATGAGAGTACTTTTATTAATTTATGTTCTTGTTCTGGATCCATATGTGCATTAATATTGATCGTCTTCTAGGCAAGATTTACACAATTTTTACTTGTGGGAGTTGTTCTTCAACGTAGAATACCCGCTTCCACATTATGTCTGTGTTGATTTGAGAGTGTAGCTCTTCTTGTTTTTTCTCTGTTGCAAACATTTCTTCAAGCATATTATGATTGGGATAAATATTTTTAATAAAATTAGCTAAATAAGCATCTTCATCCTTAGATTTTAGGGTTAGAGAAGTTTTTATGTTGAGGACAGGTTGCATATTTTGGTCATCCATGTCATCATAATCATCCATCCAATTTTGGTGTTAGCATCTGTAGATCATTTTGCTGGTGGGTATATTGTGATTTTCTTTCTCACTTTCCCACTGGTAATTTTCATATCCCCAATTCGACAGCCTATATAGGCATCTGTTGTTTCCAGCCATGGCCTCTCTAGGATGAGTGGGTATCCACTGAGCTTTCTTTTGACTTCAATGACTATGAATTCTGCTGTATATTCCCAAGAATCAATGTTAATGATTACATCTTCGAGGATACCTTTCGGCCTGACAGTGGATGTGTCAGCTAGTTGTAACACCGTGCTTTTCAGTCTTAGAAAGGATTGGAGACCTAAGGCTATCATAGTGTTTTTTCATAACGTTTATTGCAACTCCTAGATCAATTAGACTGCTTGAAATAGGATTTTTTTTAATGGTTACATTGATGATCGGGCTTCCTGGATCAAGGTACTTTGGGTTGACATAAATCCCCAACGTAAGGTCTGCTAGCTAGCCTATCACATTTATGGTCGGGGGATCCCTTTTCTTCCGCCCATGTTTCTTCAAGCAGTTTTTCTTTATGAATTTGTTACAGATTAGAACATCTTTGATTTCTTATAAGAGTGGAATTTGTATATTTAAGTGTTTTAATTCATTAAGTATGGCATTTTCTAGTTCCTCTTTATTGTTTTGTTTTAGCTTTTCGGGAAATGGGGGATTATTTTCTGGTATTTGGGGTTGATCCTCTTCTTATTGGGAGCATATAACTTTGGGTTCTTGATGTTATGGAGATGTGGGTTTCTCGGAATATGTGGCTTCTTGATTGTTTTGATAATTGGGACCTTGTAGTGTTTTACCATACCTCAGATTGATCTCATTCAAATCCAGTGTGTCTACAACATACGTTGGAAACTGCATCACTTCATTGTTGTAGGGTTGTTGTCCCGTCCTATTGTTATTTGGATTTGGGACAGGTGGAGAAGGGATTGTAGGCACTATGGGGGATGCTGGTTTTGTGGAGGCGGCATTATAAGTTGTTGCAGTGGTGCTCTCCAATTTGTGGAAGATGGATATGGATTTCCATAGTTGATTTGTGGTTGTGAAAAAGGTGGGGGATATGGTGGGTAAGGAGTTGGATTTTGCTGCCATTGGATTGGCCCTGCTTGTGGAGGCCATGAAATATGTGCTGAAGTAATCCAGTTTTGTTGAGGGTTCACTTGATTAAAATAAGCTTGATTATTGGGATGGAAAGGCCTATCAAAATTGTTTCTTCGTTGGTTAACAAAAAAAGTTGTTCTACCGAATTTTATGAGGTAGGATCCTGTATGGCTGCCTTGCATAATCGCAGTAAAGGACATTTATCTGTGGTATTATCGTCAGTATAGAGCCCACAAACTTCTATTGTATTTAATGGGATTTTTCCTTTTTCATGTTTCTTTCTACATCTTGGGAAGAATACCGCTAGTTCCTGGTTAATCTCGTCTTGTTTCCTTTTTAGTTGGAGTGCATCTAATTGCATACCTAATGATTGAAATATATATGTCTTCATATCATCCAGGAGATTCCCTAAATCAGATTTTGTGAGGCTTGACATTAGAGGAAATTTGAGGTCTAAAATGGGCCTTATAAGAAAACACGCCATCATATAAGAAAACAAGCCAACCATAGTTGCTTGATGAGTTGGAATTCAAGAACCAATAGAACTTCAATCAAATGAGTCAACCGTAATGGTTGACTTGAGATATTTGTTCTAAAAAAAACTACTTTTTTGTTCATATTTTCAACATATATCCATGTGGTTTTACTCAAATTTCGAGTGGAAGAATTCGTTGGATGTGGAATTAAATTCCGTATCCAACGAGTAGCCACACTGCATACTTTTGATGGACCCCAATGCCCCAAAAGAAAGAAATACCTAAAAAAGCGTGATGATGATGTCATCATCACATTTTTTCAGGTATTTATTTTGTTGGGGGCAGCGGGGTCCGTCAAAAGTATGTAGTGTGGGTACTCGTTGGATGCGAAAATTAATTCCTCATCCAACGCGTGCTCACATTCAAAATTTGAGTAAAAATACAGGGAGATATGTTGAAAATACGATAAAAAGTAGTTTTTTTCTTTCTTCCTCCAAAACTAATAAATATTAATTTATTATTTTAACTATTATTTCATTATTTTAACTATTATTTTATTGTTTTCCTTAGGAGGCCCATTTTAGACCTCAAATTTCCTCTAATGGATTGGAAAGGATGACCCCCCTACGAATGGGTGTATATCTCATGTTCCATTTTTTCCTTTTCTAGATCTGGAATAATTTTTAAATATTTGTAGAATTTGGTCATAGGTTTTCTGAAAGATATCCCCATCTCCTAAAAAATTCAATACTTCTAGGTATTCCTCCTTGATTCCCCTAAGAAGTACAAGTTTTAGTGATTCCTGATCCAAGGTACAATGAATAGCTCTCTTATAGCTGAGTTGGAACCGTTGTGCATAATATTCCAAGGAATCTTTTTCTCCTTGCTGCATCCTGAAGATCTCATCCCTAGTGTCTTTTGCTTTACAGTAATCTCTATATTTTTCCAAAAAAGGATTGTTTCATTTGATCCCAAGATAAAATAATCTTTCCTTCTAGGTTCATAAACCATCTAAGCGATAGATATTTTAGTGTGGAGGAAAAAAGCCTTAATTTTTGTGCATCTGTTGTGTAACCAAAGGATCTGCAAATCACTTCAAATTCAAAATATAAAGTGTCTGGGTCTTCTGAAGTTAAACCATGGAAACTTGGGAGATTAGCAAGATTGATATTTTTCATTCTAGCATCCCCAAGGGGTATACTTATGGGAAAGGTAAACATTTCTATGTGTTCTTCTTCGTCATCATCCATGGTAGGGTTTGAACTAGAACTAGCAAAGAAGATATAATAGTCTTGGTTATAGTTGGGATCAGTTTCTTCGTTAGTCTTGAGAAATTCGAATTGAAGGTGCTCAGAACTGCTATTGCTCATAGGGTGGTTAGGAAGAAAACGTCCAAATTCATCCCTCCTTCGTTGAGGCATTCATGGAATTTTAGATTTTCGAATTTTGTGTTTTTTTTTCAAGATGTCTCCTATAGTTTAAGAACCTCCTCAGCAACGACGCCAAAAAGTGGTGGCCTACGGAAATGTCTACCTTTTTACGGGTATTCGTTCAAGAAGTTCAATTTAAATATCGACCAGGGAATGTACAAACTTAAGAGGTACTAGGCACTATATGTGCCCTATATTGAGAGAATCTTTATCGTTGGGTGTTCACTAAGTCCTAAGGAATGGTGAGGATTTACTCTAATGAGAATGGAGCATCTAAAGGTTTATCACAATCAAAAGAAATAATGAAAACATGAATGTATTCTATCAAAGCATTCACTTAATCTAAGAAAGCAGGAAAACTTAATCTAAGAAAGCATTCACTTAATCTAAGAAAGCAGGGAAACTTAATTTAAGAAATTATTCACTTAATCGAAGAAAGCAGGAAAAATTAATCTAAGAAAGCATTCACTTAATATAAGAAAGAAGGAAAACTTAATCTAAGAAAGCATTCACTTAATCTAAGAAAGCAGGAAAACTTAAACTAAGAAAGCATTCACTTAATCTAAGAAAATATTTATCTAGTTTTATAAAACCCGAAACAATGTTTAACCTAATTTATTAAAGCCAAAGTAAATCTTTTCTAAAGCACATGAATCTGACCTAATGGAACCCGGGATCTCTTTGATTTGAAACACGAAATCATCATTCAAGAGTATAGATCTGATCTAGTTAAGAACATCGTATAAAACAATGGAAATTGCAGTCACAGATGGTATCTACAGGACTACGGATGCAGTGTATCAGAACTATAGACGCAGTGTTATAGAACTACTGAAGAAAGACGTTTATGCACAGAATTGAAACCTGATATCAAATAAGTATTAAAACTAATCTACGCATACATATATTCGAGATGAACAACATAATGCATAAAAATATGGGAAACAAAGATACAGAACTCCTGAGCTATGTATTGAGGGGGCCCTCCCCAATGCACATCACAGGAGGATAATGAAACTTATAAACTCACGAGTTGGAAATAACGTTGATCCTTCACTTAGAATTCGTAAGATCCATCACAGTTGTAGAAATTCTAAACTAACTACCATAACTGAAAATGCCGAGAATTGTTTTCAAAAATATATCAGTTAGACCCCCTACTACTCAGATGTCTCTTATTTAGTACAATCTTATACCCTAGTTTAACATTGAAAATCACGATCCTAAATAAAAGGAAACCTTTCCTATAAATTAGGAGAAAACAAGAGCATCATGTCTCTTGTGATATTTTAATCTTGAGCTCGAGTATCGCCAATCTTCCTTTTTCACCTGCGCTTTGTCCACACATAGATTTATCCATACAATTAGTAAATAAAAGATGCTAAAGCGCAAACAAGAGAATTACTAAATCACTTTGTTTAATTAACAGTCAAATTGCATTCTTCCCTACAGAAAGAAATGTTTTTCTGATCATTTCTTTTCTTATGTATGGCATAATGGGGTGTGTGGGATACCTATAGCATGGGCTTATCAGTTGCCATGTTTCATCACCAGATTCTCTCTTGGGATTATTTCATTGGACCTATCTACGGTCTCCTCAACACTTAGTCGATTTTTCATTTCTTCTCTGTGGCTTCTATTGGGCGACTCTAGGCGATGTTATTCAATGTAGTCAGTGCACAATTAACTCTGGATTTGATTGGATACGACACCATTATTGCTCGCCTGCAAACTTCTTCAATGCAAATATGGACAACTCTATTCCCAATACACAATTCCTACTTGGATTAATTGATTGATGGATAAACTACCATACTGCCTATCTGATTAAACTTAATGATGGTTGAACCGACATGCTTCCTATCTAGCTAATATGATGTTCAATCTTATTAAGTAGATCTAAAGCCCTACAAATTATTAACTGAGATGGCATGACTTCAATGAATGACATATACAAGGATTGGTAAGATAATTATTCCCAGCCATCATGATGAAAACAATGAAAACATATGTGATATTTTATTTTTGTAGAAAGTAAAACTTGAAAAGCTTGTAAAAAACTAAATCTTTAAGTTCTCCCTAAAACTAAACTTTAAGTTCTTATTAGTAATGTTCAAAACTCTATAATTATAATAATAATTTTTTTAACTCATAGAGCACGACTAAATACACAAAATTGATGGGTTGGAGTGTGCTCTTATAGAGTTCGTTCATATTTTTATAGATGTTTAAATTGAAGTGTGTAAATTTGAAATTATATTCGGATAGTATTTGAAATTATATATTGATGTATTTAGATGTTATTTTTATGGTCTAGAAATTATAATGTTGTATCCATCCTATTTATTTGACAAAAATATATGTATTTTCACATTGATATGAATCTAAGAAAAGAATTAATAAAAATAAAATCAATTATAATAAATATTTAATTGTAGATTTATTTAAGTATTTATTTATTTAGTTGATAAATTATAAAAAAGAATTATTTTTTTAATATAAACTGAAATTATGAAGAATCATTAATTTAAATTTATCTATTTATCTATATAATAATGCTTTAGATTCGGATATAGATAGATAGATAGATAGATAGATAGATAGAACGAACTATTAACTTCTGTATGTCCATTTTTTCAATTTTTACCCATAAAATACAAGTAGATGCGGAATAAACACTTCAACCTCGAAGTTCAAATAATTTAGGGGGTCGACAATTTTACGGGTACTGTTAAAATTTACCAGTATTTAAATTTTTATTGTAACTGCTTGGAGATAGGGAATTAGTTGGATTTCAATTAATACGGATTGATCACCCAACATAAATTTTATTTTGGTTGCGCAGTTAGGTGGAAGAACATTAATGTGCCTTGGGTGCAGGCTGATCCGAATCTACTCTTCTTGAAGACCACATTGAAAACCTGGAAACCATGGTCTCGTCTCAGGCTGTCTCTCCCAAGGGACTCCCCCTTAGCAGTGTTACTTATTCGCAATGCTAGGAAACTCAAATGGCAGCAGCGAGAGATGACAATGTTCTTTCATATGGGTATGAACATATTTACTGACATAGAATCGGGAAATGGGAAGGAGCCTGGAGGATCCGTGGTTGTTCGACCTCAAATCTCTCGATGCTACTTAGTGGGTCGCGGCAGCAAAGGACGCTGGATTCGATCTGGTCATCCTAACGACCAACCACCATAATGGCTTATGCTTCTGGAAAACAAATTACACCAATCATGTCGTGAGATACAGACCATGGGAAGATAGTAAGGGGGACATTACATGTCTCCTTGGGACCGCCATGAGCCTACTACGGCCTTGAGCTGCAATTCAATCAGTTCTGTTTGGGACAGTTGCATGAACTTCTCAGGAAGTACACACCATGCTTTTAGCTTTTTATTTTAAACTGTAAAACTGTTATTAAACCATCTAAATCCAAGTTTAACATGGAATTTGAAGATGTTAGATAAAGATGTTGTAGAATACCTTAATACATTGCAGGTTGAGACACTTATGGGTTCTTAAAATTGTTTAATTGTTTAATTCTATTTTATGTTAAAATTATGGTTTAGATCCTATTGTTTACCATCTAACTTGAGATTTTTTATCCGGTTTTATTTGATTCTTCTTTATGTTTAATAAATCTTGGATGAATCCATGCTAATTTCCATTTTCATGCATATTTAACATTGTATAATCATTGTCCCATTAAATATTCTGGTTTTTTTTTTATGTGGGTATCTGTGAATGAAGAGATATGAACTGATATATGAGGTCTAGTTTGATGGTTCCAAAGGAAAAAAATGCAACCCAAATAGCATTTTATGCTCTAAAATGTGATTCTCCTAGAGCATATTATGAGCGAAAGACTTCCAATTCTCCAATCAATTTTAGGGTATGTTCCCACCTATAGATGGGAAATCAAGTTAGGTAGAAACTGCCCATCCATTGCAGCTGCAAAAAATAAATGCTTCCCTCTTCTCAATGGTTTGGTATTTCGAAGGAACCTAGCCCACCTTCCTTACCAGGCGATAGTGACTAAAGTAGCCAATGACGGACCACAGGAGGGACACCATAGCTGGGGCCAGCTAGTACCTTTAGGTGTTCCTCATTCAATTCAATAAGGTTTTCTTTTGTCACATGAACTACATGTTTACTGAGTGGTTTGAAATGGTGCATCAGCTTCAAAACTCTGCAAATATATTCTCAATGCTGGTCCAGATGTGAGGTGGGTTCGAGACGAAGCTGAGGTTGTTGGATTAACCTCTTGGTCAATCATCAATGGATATGCCTTGAAGATCTGAGATGCCAACATTATGAGGTGAGTTCTAACTGTCATATTAAAATGTAAATGCAAATTCTGTGAAATTTTAGTAGAGCCTAAACGTATTCAAACCTAGCTCTATAATGCACTTCAGATTGCCAAACTGTAAGTTGCATATCTTTAATTCCAATATTTGATATGTATAGTATTTGTATGAATGAGCAATTGGGTTTAGAAGGGTTTAAACAAGTGTGTATACTGAATATATACTAAATATGATTCAGTATATTCATTCTGAATTCAAACTAACTAATTAGATTTTTTTTATATAAACAAATAATTTAATTACATGGGGAGAAACTATCCGTCTCGTTACTAGGTATGTGTCTGTTATCATGTGATACATTGAAAAAAAAATGTGCCGGGTGGGGGGATCTTCATGTTACATTGAGAGAAATGATGTGCAAGGTGGGGAGATGCGCAGGGTGGGGAAGATCTTTAGCTCTCTCACATGATGACTTAAGTTATCTCTCGCTATTAAATCTAAATATTTTTATGAAATGAGATAAATGTGCAATTATTTCATAATTTTAAACAAATATTTTTATGTATATTTTTTATGTGAAATCTTGTTAAAAATTGTAGAATTCTCAAAACTTTGTACAATTTAGTGAGATCATTACAAAATTTAAAAGATATTTTTTTTTTATATTTTCAATAAAGAACAAAATTACATGATTCATATAGCAAACAAACTTTCTTATATTCCTTTTGTAGGAATCCAATTCCTGTTCATTATTACCTTAAAAAAATAAAATCATTATTACTTTAATAAAATAGAATTTAGATCTACTGCCTGAAATCTTTTTCCTTTATCCCCATCATCCTATAGATATGTGTCTTCATAATTTTAATGTTACTATCTCTTTATCCTTCTTTTACTCATATTCTCCTTCACCATAAGATGTGCAAGAATAAATGAATGGATAGATGGCCGGGGCCATGCATCATCAAGCTGGATTTGAATCCCCAATCAATGTTTTTTTTTTTTGGAGAGGTAGTGATAACCAAAGCAATTTATGGATTTTGAGAATTAGAGGTATGTGTGTTCTTTTATTTAAAATATTTATATTATAATATAAATAATAATGTTGTTGCTTGGTTGAGTTGAGATATAGTTAGTAATACTTAAGAAGGGACTTTTAGAAATACATTTTATTGACATGTATGTTTTTTAAAATTAATGTTTTGTTTTTTTCTGGATGTTTAGAAATTTATCAGATTTTTTTTAGTTTGACTTAAAAGAAATTTTAATTTTTGTTATGAGAGTGAATGTTATAATTTGAGATGATATTTTAGTGGCAATGTTATAAATAATGTTATAAGTTATTATCTCTGTAAATATTTGTAATATTATAATTCTTAACATAAAGACCTCTCCAAAAAAAAGTAATTATATAAATATTTATAAAAAAAAAATGCGTGTAAGGGTGACAGTCAAATTTAACCCCTGTTACATTTTATTAAAAACTAAAAATGTAAACTCATCGTACATTACAAATGATTTAATTAAATGTAAAATTTTAAAAACTAGTTTCAGGATTTCATATCAACGTAGAAATTTGAGAAACAGTACACCCATTAAAAATGACATTAAGAATATTATGATTGAACGTTTTTACAGTTCACTTGTTTTGTTTGATTGGTAATGAAAATTACAGTGTGTTAGAGAATGGCCGACCTATAACGAAGATTTTGCCCATCAAAATCCGACACTATCCACCATTACCACATTAAGATCCGTAAAAGTTCGAAAAACATGTAAGCTGAGAAGATTGTTTGGACAGAACAATTTTGCCAGAGAGAAAGAACGTTTTGCTTTTCGTCAACTTTGTGTCGCATACGTGCATGACAGTAGAAGTATTAATGGTGTGGTAAAATTGCCTTGTTACACAAAGAATTCAACGTCGTTGGGACGCTACCTACCTACACTGTCGCCTCAGTCCGCCTACAAGATTCTTCTCTGTTTTTGAAAGACGCGGCCATTGGAAACTGAGGCAGCCAGGCGTTCTTTATTTGCTTTTCGTTGCGTTTGCTTGGGACGTGGAGACTCAGAAGCTGCATGCACCGCATCTGTTCCTCTCTGCTTCCGCTTCGTGTTTTGTTGATTGCAATCCTTCCCTTCGACGGCTTCCATAGATACAACGTTAATACGCACCGACTCTTCCATCCTTCGCACTTGTATTCCATCCATCACTGTAACGAAGAAAGAAAAACAATGGGTGTCTACTCCTCTCCGACGTCCACGATGGTGACGCTTATATGGGTGAGTGTATCTTATTAAAAGGGCCACCTTCTCCTAGGTGCGTGCCCACCCTTTACATTCATCCACTTATTTTGGAGAAAGATTAATCAACTTAATTTGTTAGTGATTAAGCAATCTGGGAAAGGATCCTAGGTTTATTTCTCACCTAAGCATGTGAGAACCTTAACTATTGTTTTTCCTAAACTAATCTAACCGAATGGAAAATAGGAAAATTAAGTCAAGAGTTAGAACTACATGACCTACAATTGATGTTGTGCTTCCCTTTGTAGAAACAAGCAAGGATAATATCAAAGCAAGTTAATAACAAACAAACCATCCACACACATATAAAACTAAATATAAATCTATATAAACTACATGTATATGTTACCCAATGTAACTTTAGTAGAGAATTTTACCTCCATTCTCCGATATTTCTACGGAAGCTTCCTTTCATGTGGGTATGAAGACCAATGTGTTACAAGATACATCCATGTGACCACAAGATACATGTATCGTAGATTCCTTCGAGGTGGGAATGAATTTTGACCAAAGTGTGAAATGATAGATCCATATGACTGCAAGATGCAATCGACTTATCCAATAAAGGGAAATTTAAACCAATAACAAGGATACACTAGATATAGCATCCTCCAACAATAAATGGGTTTATGGAGATAGAATATTATAGCAAGACTAAGACAATAGGAAGATGCAAGGATATCACTAGAATTCATGAGTGATTTGATATAGAGAGCTATCTCATAATAGTCTTGATACCAAAATTTTCCAAGTCATGGTTTTTTAAAGCCTTTATGTCCACTTTTCAAGGTTTTTCTTTCTGACAATATAAAAAAATACCCAAATAAAGAACTAAAAGAAACTTTATGAACATGACAAGATTCCCCTTTTCTTTGATAGCTAGATTCATCCCGCCCAAGATTTCCACTATGCCATAACTTCATGTTAGGGTTATGGTTATTGCATATTAATTTTTGCCTCTTAATTGGAATAATTTGTAATGTCCCTTTTTCAAAAATTTATTAAAATGACCAATTTTCCACTTTTTCCCCAATTTCGACCCTTGACTAGTTTTATTGTTTTGGCCTCCAAATTAACCCAAATGCTCCCAAATATTCTGTAAGGGTATATGAATGATATTTAGACTTGAATATTAGGTTCATGGATGATTTATAACCCTCAAAAGACTTCTACAAATTTGATTTATATTCTGGTCAATGTATGGTATTTTAACTAGCAATTTATGCATCAAATCCCCCCTGGGTAAACAATGAAATGGCCTCCCAAATGCTTCCAAAATCCCTCGAATTTCTGAACGGAGGTAGGGGATGTATTAAGGATGTTATTAAAGTCTCTTGTGCATCATTAATTGATTATTATCTATGTTCCAACCCTCTCCCATTCAGCTGCAAAAATCACCAATTCGACCCTTAGGGAAATGGCACTATTTCTTCTTCCAATGCAATTAAACTGAGTAAAAATACTTCAAATGCTCAAGTACAGTACATGAAACTTGTAAAATACATCCATGGCAGTTTATTAATCATAAATGCATCAGAGAATCATCCATTCATTCGAAACCATCAGCATTATCATGCTATACATCAATGTAGTGGGGAAATGGACATTGTTTGCTCATTAATCAACATTTTTGCATACAACCAATGGGTATTTCCACCTGAGACTTTCTGAATATGAAGAACAGAGGATATGAAGCTATTACAATCAGAAATACATAATTAAAAGCTCTCCCAAGAAGCACAAGAGCTCACCAAAAATTCCCTCCCTCAACAAGCATGAATATGCCTTCAAAACTGGAAATGGTTGAAAGATGGTGCTACACTAAACAAAACCATGAGCTTCCCTGTAGATGATACTTGCAAATAAAAATCCATTAAATATCCATGAAAGACCTGAGTGGCCTCTCCAAAAACCAACTTGGATGTGAATCTTTCACCCTCGAAATTGGCTAAGGCAAGAAACTAGTTATCCACTAGCTCTCTCTTCACAAATGTAATTTTTATCGAATCATGAAAAGCCATTCTCATACTTGATTTCAACATTTTATAACCAACATTATCCTTCTAAGGGTTGAAATCCTCTCATTATCTTCTAGATATTTCCACTTAGGAAATATTCCACATTTGCCACTTGTCTCCTAGTTTCCAACCCTCCATCTTCTCCCAATTTCGAGTACGAATCTCTTTAGCTTCCCCCAACTCCATCAGTGCCTTCTTGAGCCTATTTTTGGGGCTGACATGTCATAGTGGTCAGGTGTAAGAAGTCAGATCTGAATTTTGTCATAGATGTCATAGATGCTTCATCATTGTTGTCATAAGACTAGAGAATCTAGCCCAAGTGTCCACTAGTCTCCAATTTGACTCTTCCTCTTCCATGGAGGTTACTATTCCACCACATTTCAACCTAATATGCTCCATTCCATGTGTATTACTTACCAACTCACCCAATAATGTTTTCCTTCCCATGGATTCGAAATGCCAAGTGAGATTTTCCATGTGTCAGTGAGAAACCAAGCTAGTGGGGGTCCCACATCCTCCAAATGTCCTCAAAACCATTTCCCACCTATAATTCCTCTTGGATTCATTTATTCAACTTATTTATTAAATAATTGGACTATTCTAATGTGTAAACATTATTCCTTTGCACCCTTATTACAATTCCCAATGTACCCATTCAACCTAGGGAACTTGGTAGGATTGATGGGGATTGTTTGCTATATAATTATTTGAATGGGGACATTACATAATTATAAAATATAGTTGAACAACCTCATTTTTTTTTGCAAATGATCATAGGCAACACATATCTTCTCATAAATAAGATACCGCCATGTTCGACACTTTCTATTAATGTGTACATTATAGTATTTTCCACCAATTGGTTTATTAAGAGAATTTGCTTGTCGCTTTAATGCTACTAGCATATATCTATCTTAAACCTAGATCTATCAAGCATAGAGATGGATACAATTTCTTGAGGTGTAAATTTTTTTCTTGATGTGTAAATAAATTTATATAAAAATAATTGAACCCCAAAATATTTGATCCCTTTTCGTGCTTGATAGATCTAGGTTTATGATGGAACTATGTTGGTTTGAAATTTTAGTTAAATTATAAGCCAAGATGTTAATTTTTTGTGATGTGGGTTATAGTTTCCACACGTTATCCATGTTACTTGACAAAATCTACTCCATATTGGGTTGTATAGCACCTCTCTTGGTGTAATGATGTCAATATTTCATCTCATGTTATATTTGTTCAAATATTGTGTTCTTTTATTTGATTCTCAATCAAATATGACAAAGTTTCAATGTGCTACAAAAAGGAATCTAAAATAATGTAGGTGTACAGCATAAATAGATTTGGGAATAATTGGATGGTGAATCTAGCCATTGAACTCATTGTGGAAGATGTTCCCTCTTTGAAATAGTCAAACTATAGATGTTGATAATATAAACAATAGGTGTCAAGCCCAGATTATATACAAGGTAAGGAAATTCACCCTTTGCTTTAAATATATGAGAGAATTATAACCCGTGATTCTAGTATATATAAAAAAAAATATGGCTTAGATAACAACCCCAAACCCTCCAAGGGAAGGATATTTTTATGGAGGCGACTTGAAACTAAATCATATCAATCTAGTTATCTAGAAGGTGATTCAAACTGAGGCACTATGAAATGTGCTAGGGATAAATATGTGACCAAGCGAAGAAAGGAAAGAGTTATAGGCTAGGAGAGATATAACCCAAGAAAAGGAATACTAACTAGGGAAACATAGTCCAAACACTAAAAATTGGACAAGGAAAAATAGTGTGCCCCAAGGGGCCAAATTGACCAAGTAAACAAAATAAAACATAATAAAAAGGAGGGTTATTATCAAAGCACTACAATATGAATTCCACATGTGTAAGACTTACAAATGGTCACCATTAATTACATATAAATTGATCACATAACAGATTAATTTGTTTATGGTAGAAAAATACAAAAATAGAATAAAACAACAATAATAATAGAACTCGATATTTATGTGGAAACCTTGTTGTGCATAAGTAAAACCATGGGGCAATGACAACTTCAAATTTTATTATTACTTGGAAAATAAATTGCAATGATTTATTGTACCAAAAAAATTCCAAGAGTCATTCCCCTTTATAAAATATATAAAAGGGTTCCAGAAGGAACTGAAATATATTGCATGGTTCCAAAAATTTTCTCCTCGGGGGCTCAACCATTGCACCTTCTGGTAGGGGGCCTTAACTGGAACGCTACGAAACCCCCCTTGACATATACAAATTTTGTGTGGGGATAAACAAGTAGATATTGAATTCACCTCCTAACATTCTCCCACTTGAAGTCGATATAAAGGAAGTTCCTCGACAATGTTTTTCATCCACTTTCCAATTGCCTAATGCTTTCTTCATCACATCTTCAGAAAACCTAGAAAACCTAATCATATTTGTAAGCATATATGTAGTATTCACATCCAACAAAATCCTACCTTCTTCTACAACTTTTATTGTGAAACGTTACTTAATATCAATATGTTTTGTGAGATCCTGAAATGTTGGATTCTTCACTAAGTGAATAACACATTGACTATCACAAAGAAAAGTAATGTTCCCTTGTATCTTCTTGAATTCATCAAATAGTTGCTATCGCTATATTTCCTTTTTGTTGGGCTCACTCACTATGAATTATTTTTCTTTGATGGTTGGTAAAGCCACCACTAGCTATACCTTAGATGTCTAGCT
Source organism: Larix kaempferi (assembly GCA_027924585.1). Taxonomy (NCBI): domain Eukaryota; kingdom Viridiplantae; phylum Streptophyta; class Pinopsida; order Pinales; family Pinaceae; genus Larix; species Larix kaempferi. The sequence continues at coordinate 474,130 of BSBM01001167.1, forward strand.
TACAACTCCATGAGTAAGATTGAAATTATATCTTGTAGTGGACTCCCTTCCATCTCTATATCCTCCAAAATTAGAATTTGTAAAACGTTTAATTTGTAAATATGTTGACTTGTATAAAATAGAAGTATCTGAACTGCATCTTAAGTATCTTAATATCCACTTGACAACAATCTAATGCTCCTTACTAGGATTTTCCATGAGCTAGCTAACAAATCATCCTAGTGCTTGGGAAATATTTTATATAGTTCTCACTGTGGAGAATGTGAGGCTCGGGTTGATCCATGAAGCTGGTTCACGATTTTTGGCGAGCGAAGTGCCAAAAATTTGTGTTGTGGACCCTCGATCGAAATCTTTTAAAGCCCTCGATCGAGGTATTAAAACCTTGATCGAGGGTTTTAAAAGACCTCGATTGAGGGATTTAAAACAACTCGATCGAGTGTTGAAACAAGACCTCAATCGAGCTATGAAAACCTCGATCGAGGGTTGAAACAAGACCTCGATCTAGATTTTGAAAAGCTTGATCTAGCTTTTGAAAAAAATAAAAAAAGGCACGCGACTTATTTTTTAGACCCTCAATCGAGCAATTGGCTCGATCGAGGGCTTGAACATACCTCGATCGAGGTCTATGTAAAAACCTCGATTGATGTCATATTTAACCCTCGATCGAGGTATTTTGAATACCTCGATCGAGGGCCTAAATAACAGGCCGAGAGCCCTTTTCACTACAGAAAGAAAGTTTTGTCTACCTTTCATGGGATTAAACTATGTCATATGAATTTTTATTTTCATCTGTCTTTTGTTTTTAAATTTCTACTAAAACTTGCCCTAAAAAACCCTGCTAACAACTTCAATTGAGCTCAAAGATAAATCAACAACATTGAAAATACACATCCAAAAAATTTGAAAAAATACACAAGCACTAGATAAGTGCATCCTCTTCAAAAGGGTATTTTTAGTTTTGCAAATTATGTAAGCAATCAAAATATTTGGTGCACACACACACACGTGTGCAAAATGCGGCTGAAATATTCATTGCTCAGTTTCAAAAAATAATAATAAATATAATTTTTCAAAACAAATTAAAATAAAAATATGTAAGCACTAGTGCATTCTGTCTAGATCATGTTCACATATTTCATTTTCTAAAATTATTACTTTAACATTAAATTATTGTGCACACACACAAACTACTTGTTAATTGTCTTCAAAGTTTTAAGTACACATGTTTCATTAAATGAAAAATTGACATGATAAATGACATTGGTATATTTCGAAAAAAATATCATTGGAAAGCAAACATAATTCTCTACATTTTGTTTTTTAACCACATGTCGAAATTCATGTGGCAAATATGAGTTTCGAGGGCTTCAATTTAATACATGGGTAAAATTTCTGTTTTTCATCATCATATTTGGCCAAAAATAGTTACCCATGTTCATGAAATCACCCGCATGGAAGCTTGATGAAAGTAAGTGCACACATTTTTTCCTTGAAAATTGTGATGACATTCCAAGGCCACCTTCCAACGCAGAAATGTGCAGAAACTTTGTGACACCTTCCAACACAGAAATGTGCATAAAATGAATAAGAATGCAGAAACCAAGAGGATTGGATTCATTTAAATAATAATATACCAGGGTTCGTGATATCATTTCTATTGCTAAAAATATCTCATAATTATCATGCAAATTGAGCAATCATAATTAATTATCTGAATATATTCTAGCCTACATACTTCATGGTGCGATACATAATTATGTAATAGGACCCTGCAATGGCTTAACTATTATAAGACACAAGGAAAAATGAATGTAGGTTCATCGTTACATTGTAGCAATGATGACATACAAAAGTGAAACTGCTAATAGTTTAGCTAGATGCAAGCCTAGTAAAATGAATGTCAACTAAATGAAAACAAATTTCTAATGAATACAAACTCTTTCCTCGTTCCTATGTTCCTTATGCAATAATTGAATTTGACATATGGAACAAATTCCAAATAGATTGCACCCTACATAGGAAAAACGAATGAAAGGTTGAAAGAACCACCATAGAATGCATTCTCATTCCTAGAGATTGATATTTGTTTTTCCAAATTTGTTGCACTTATTTGGGGGTTTCTAAATTGCAAGAAAAATTGTTTTCTAGACTACTAGACAAATTTCTCTGTCTCTCCAACACCGTACACACCCTTCCTCTCTAAGGGTTCATATATATTTGGAATTATTCTTTCCCCCAAAGGCCATATGCATTGAGTCTCTGTATTCTATTCCAATTTTTGGCTATAATTCCTCTTGTTGGGCAAATTAGAAACTTCCAAAGCATTTTATTCCTCTTGCTGGGCGTTTTTGTTTTCTTGGGATATACTTTCCCCATTGTTGGAAATTTTTATACATCACTAGGCGTTTTCTATATTGTTGAAGTATGGGTAAAGCATACAACCAATTTTGTAACGTCTCAATTTTCTATGGGGGTCATACCATGTATTCAATTGGGCATATCCATCGCTTGACATTTTGGTGAATGGTATATTGACTCATTTAATTGGGCATCCGATGGACTTGTATTTTATGGTGTGTGATTCGACGAGTTTTGACATTTCTGGACTTGTCTCCTTCCTTAGTTTTTTTATGAAGTAAACCCAATAATATATTTTTTTTACTTGTGGTTTAGTGGGTGAGAATTTGATTATATGAAAAATAGACTGGGAAGTGTGCCCACTTCAATTTCCTTTTGGATTAGACTGGTCAAAGTGCAAGGATCCAGATAATTGAGTTCAGGTTGTTGTTCATGATTTATATATTAGAGCACTTAGATCATCAACATTAAATTGGTAGGACTTCATTTTGTTAGGATCGAGATGGATGCAAGTCACAATTGTATTTGGAAAAATAGATACCCTTGTCACCCTTCATCTAAGTCAAAGGGAGCATGTGTTACATGGCGAAGCTCCTCAAGGCATGTTTCTATTAACAAATTCCAGTAAGAACAAATCCACATAATAGTATGTTCCCTGAAATATGTCTGAACAATAATGGAAAAATTAAAAATAATACCCATCTCTGGCATTCTGCAATTCATTCCTCTGCTTCCCAAAACTAAAATATTTATAGAAAAAAGAATTTGAATAACCTAGTCAGTGCTAGTATGCAACAAGCAACCATTCTAAAAAGTGATAACACATGCATGGGAAAATTTTCCATCTATGAAATGCAACATTTAATACAAAATAATAATAATAATGCAACTCTACATATGAAAATGAAATAATGGTTATCCTTCATACCATCAAGACACTACTGCCTTACTTTATTAGGCATTGATTTTGGATCAAGATCAACCATGGTAGTTTCTAGTGCTTCCTCAAGCAATGTTTGTTCTCCCCATATTTTTTAAGGTGGGTCCCAAGTATGACTATGTGGTTGTATACAATACATGGGAGGAGAATGTGGTTGTCCATGTCTTATTTCGTAAACATGAGGACGAGAGGTCCCTTTTTGCGTTGTCCTTACTAGTGCAATATTGGATCATGGAAATATGATAAGAATTAGTCGTTGACACTAAGGTTAGTCAACTTCTCCAAAGGTTACAGGAAGATTCAACTTCAACTACTTGCTACACATGGAAGAATGATACTTTGAGGTATAAAGGACATATTTTGTTGGTGTAGGGTTTCACCGTGTAGTCCAAGGTGTTATTGAGTTACATTCTTTCCCTATTGTTGGTCACTTTGGATTTCAAAAATAATATGAATGATTCAAGTGCTCTTTTTTTAGTAAGGAATGAAAAATGGCATCCATTCTTATTCATTTTGAAACTTTCGATCTTATTGTGACACCCTAGGGTTGTTTATTGTTCATTTAGCAAGGCAAGGTGGTTAGCAGGTGATGGTAAAAGGGGGTTGGCATGCTTGGAATCGAAATGGGGGGAACAACCATTCCCGAGGCACCAAAACTCATGACACCCCAGGAACATGAATATGACATCTCTGGAATTCAACCTATCTTCAAGAAATTCAGCCTTTCCACAACTCAAAACGAAATAGGTTTTTTATCAAATGAATTTACAAAGTGAAATCACTGTGGTTTGCAGTGAATTTGTAAGTATTTATAGATTCCCAATGAAAACAAATGAAAACCCCCAAAAAACAAATTCTCTAAAATATTTAAAGATGAATCCTAGGGTAAATGCCAATACATGTCTATCACAAGAACAAATGAGTTTGAAGAGGCATTTTACTCACCAATTTCGGAGGCATTGGATCCTCTATGGCGTGACCTTCGACTAACACTACAACCTATCATCCTTCGCGACCTCTGGTTCAGAAAAGAAGTTCCTCTGCAACCTTCGGCTCAGTAGGAATGCCAATTCACTTGGTTCGTGGGTAAAGGAGTAGGAATGCCAACATCCGGGTTTGGTTTGTGGGTAAATGAGTAGGAATGCTAGCGTCTGGGCTTGGTTCATGGGTAACTGAGGTAAGTCTAGTGATTTATCTTCGTGCAAGAGGTAAGTTAGGTTTGAGGTTTTTTTAATTTTGTTTTACGTTTATTATATATATATATATATATATATATATATATATATATATATATATATATATATATATATATATATATACATATATATATATATACAATAATAAACATAAAACAAAATTACAAAAACTTCAGTGCATGGTTTTATGTTTGTTATATATATATATAACAAACATAAAACCATGCACTGAAGTTTTTGTAATTTTGTTTTATGTTTTTTATATATATTTATATGTGTGTGTGTGTGTGTGTGTACATATAATAAACATAAAACAAAATTACAAAAAAATAAAACCTAGCTTACCTCTTACGCAAAGAGAAACCACTACACTTATATATATATATATATTGAAAAAAAATTGAAATTTAAAATAATATTTAATTTGAAATTTTTTGATAAAAAAAAACATATTAAAAATGTAATGATGATGTCAGTGTTGATGACACTAACAAAATTGGTTTCATCACCATCAGCACCATCCTGGTCATCATCATCATCATTATCATCATAATCATCATCATCATCATCATCGTTTTCATCAACATCAACATCATCATCATGATCAAGAACATCATCGTCGTTGTCATTAGTAATCATCATCAACATTAACAACACCATCATTGTCATCGCCATCATCATCGTTAGTGATGATGATGATGATGATGATGATGATGATGATGATGGTGATGGTGATAACGAAGTCATCACAGTCATCATGAACATCATCATTGTTGTCATCATGACCATCATCGGTGTTCTTATAAAAACCATCATTGTCATCAAGGAGATGATAATCGTTATCATCATTGTTTTCATAAAAAACAACAACATCATAATCATCAAAAATATCATCATCATCGAGAACATCATCATCATCATAAGCATCATCCTCGTCGTCATCATCATTAGTAATCATCATCATCATCATAGAAAATTCATGAATGAACTATTCTATCTCATTTTTGTGGGTAATAGGATGTTCATGATATTGGTGCACATTGGGTGGTTGTCATCCTAGAATCAATATAATTATATGATCATGCCCCCCACATGAGAGTGGAAGTATAAGGAAAAGTTCATAGACTTTTTTTGTTTGTTAGAAACCAACTACGTGTCAATATGAACTCATTGGGAAGCATCATCTAAGGCATGGATGACATCGAATAGTGCAACAATCCATGAATGACCCTTCTTCAATAGATTTTCCATACAATGAGAACTTAGTAGGTGCTATTTTCTTGAGGGGTGGAGAAAAATGTCGAGGAGGCACAAATTTTTTGCATAGCCATGGAACAATTTTTGGGTGTTTAGACTAGGCATATATCACAACTTGTGAATGACAAGATAGTTGAGAGGTATACAACTAGGTAATCAGAGGAGTTTCTTATGATATCCCGTTGTTTATCCATCTTCCATTCTTAGTAGCAAAAATAAATTCCTTTGCAAGGGGGTAGGGTCTGAAAATGCACATACATAAGACATCTCTAGGGTCTACTCTGTATCTATCTAGTGTGGTCTCCTCTGCAGCTATGTGGCATTGTCTCCTCTACTCGGTGGTGTGGTCTCCTCTAGTCTCCTTTGCTCGATGGCGTGACAGTCGTTGTACTACATCCAAATCGAAATAGGGTTAGGTCAAACGAGACTGCTATTTTCTTGGTATAAGCTTGATAAATGGATTCCTTTAAAGGAAAAAAACATCATAAATATCCTTCTCTAAACATTAATCACACGTGATAAAACTCGTTAAAAAATCCTTGGTTAAAAGGTGAACCATGATGTTCATCATAAGAATATCACAATGGGAGGGTTAATGAAGGGTTGAAATCAGGATTTAAATGTATGAAAATTCCATTAAATAGATTGAAAAATTGCTCCTAGACTAGGATGGATTGATGAAGAAGAGAATTGAACCATTCTACAACTTTATTTTGAAGGAGGATGGATTGATGAAGAAGAGAATTGAACTATTCAACAACTTTATTTTGAAGCATGTGAGGGAAAATAAATACCATAAGAGAAGGATCATAGATTCCCTTAGAGATACAACACTCCATGAAGAATTTGATATTATCATTTTTATTTTCATGAGGAAAACCCTTAAACTAAGGAAGGCTATCAACCAAACACTAGAATATTGTACTGGAGTACGGTAAGGTATTATACTATAGGTCATCAAAAAATTTCATGAGTGGAAAAAATAGAATTATAATCACATGACATAAATCACATGGATACAATAGAATTATATTTAGGTCCAAGTATACATATGCATTGGTATATGCAATAAAAATTACAAGACAATAAGGTATTCATTTCCTTGTATGGTCACCAATTATGTATGTTTGAAATGGGAATCAAACACAATACTAGAAAGACACTTGTAGGGATCTCAAAGGGAAAAGAAAAGGTGGAATCCCAATTTAGATAAAAATATCTAAACTCACTAATTGTGTTAGTAAATTTAGTAAGTTATCTTATCAACCATATAAGAGTTAGTAAATGTAGTAATTGTTATGCTAGTTGTAGGTTAGTCTGAAAAAGTATGGAAGTGCTAACATTTTGAATTAAAATGACCTGGAAATTTATGCATAAAATAGACTAGTAATATAAAATGCAAAAATACATTGCTATGTGTAGAAGTAAATACATTAATTATTCTATAGGTTTGTTGTTTGAATGTGTGTCATATTAGAGTCTGGAAACACTCCCACACCGACATCTTAGTATATGTATTTTATATTGGAAACTCTTGTCAATATAGAATTATTGGCACTAATTTTGTAGTTACAAATGTGGTATTTTATTTATCGTATAACCATTTCACTTACAAATATGCCTTGACATTGTATAACTAGTTATCTAGTCATATTTCATCAATACCTTCCTCTTACATCGAGTAATGTTCAAGTTGGCTTGGATATTGAAGGTAGAAAACTCACAAAAAAACATGAAAGGTGTAGATAAAGTTTAATGTAGGTACAATGCAAATGAATTAATGGTTGCACATTTCTTCTCTCTGTCTTTGCAATGAAATATCAACATAAGATGAATATATCAAACACAAGATGATATAAATTTTGCACTGGGGGTTGATTTTTGTGTTTTCCCCTATTGGATACCTCATTATGAATGAATGAAGGTGAATTTGAATATTTGTAAGAAAATATTTGTGCTTCTTGTACCCTGTTATCATCAAGGTCGGAATACAATACACTATATGTCTAGTGTTTCTTTGAATCACTTATTTAGGAACTACTATGGCCAATATAAGTAATATATCTCAATTATTTAAGGTCTATTACCACTATTCTAAGTCATATATCTCTCATAATAAGAGGAAAACCATTATATAGTACAAGCAAAATAAAAAAAATCATATCACTGACAATTTCAAAGTTGAAAATCAGTGTTGAGTTAATCTTGACGTTGAGCTTGTTGAACACATCATGCAATTCCATTTTGTAATATTTTTGAATAATCTCATAATCCATCCTTTGATCAAAATTCACTAGCAATGGAAGCCATATAGATTTATTACAATATGATTTGAGATTCATAATTTTTCTTAATTGTTAGGTGTTTTTCACATTTGAAATGTCCAATTTATTTATTAAAAATTAAACTACATAATAATTAGTCGTTAATTGGGTTTATTCTGAGTAATTGTGGAATAAAGCGTTATCCTCCCCACCTAGGTTCTATTATTTTAAGCGACATTTTGAGATTATAATGAAAATAATTTTTTAATGGCCATGTGGCATGAAAAATATAGGGTTTACCTTTTACCATCCTTGAATGAGGTAATGTGCTTCATATTTTACCTTGGGATTTTACCCTCCCACACAGTCAATGCATGCGTCTAGTCTAACCATGCCAAATTTCAGTCCATACAAGCACAAATTTAAAAAATTTCAACGTTGGCCCCATGTAGCACATTAATTAATAGATAGGTATGGTTTTTTATGCTCGAATTGTTAGTGTTAGTCATGTTTGAGTCTGGAAACCCTCCCACACCGTCAATGCATGCATCTAGACTAACCATGCCAAATTTCAGTACAAAGAAGCACAAATTTAAAAAATTTCAACGTTGGCCCCATGTAGCACATTAATTAATCTGTAGGTATGGTTTTTGATGCTCGAATTGTTAGTGTAATGCATGTTTGAGTATGGAAACCCTCCCACATCGTCAATTCTTGCGTCTAGTCTAACCATGCCAAAATTCAGTCCAAGCAAGCACATATTTAAAAAAATTCAACGTTGTCCCCGTGTAGCACATTAAGTAATCTATAGGTATGGTTTTTTACTGTTGAATTGTTAGTGTCAGTCATGTTTGAGTCTGGAAACCCTCCCACATAGTCAATGCATGCGTATAGACTAACCATGCCAAATTTCAGTCCAAGCAAGAACAAATTCAAAAAATTTCAGCATTGGCCTCGTGACGTAGCACACTAATTAATCTATAGGTAATATGGTTTTTTATTTTCGAATTGTTTATGTCAGTCATGTTTGATCCTGGAAACCCTTCCACATAGTCAATGCATGCGTCTAGTTTAACCATGCCAAATTTCAGTCGATACAAGCACAAATTTAAAAAACTTCAGCATTGGCCTCGTGTAGCACATTAATTAATCTATACGTATGGTTTTTTATGCTTGAATTATTAGTGTCAGTCATTTTTGAGTTTGGAAACCCTCCCATGTCGTCAATGTATGCGTCTATTCAATGCATGATAATTTTGCATTGCCTTACTGAGCTTCTCTTTGTTTCGAGAATAATTTAATATTCTCTACTAAACAGGGCAGAACACGTAAAGGTGGAAGCTCATCTGAACCCCCCCCCTCACGTCACTCTCAATCTCCCATAACAAGACAAAATCTATGTACAAAAAAAAAATTATTGTGTTTTTTTTCATACTTAAGAAGCAAAGTCTCTAATTATAACATATGCCAAAATACAAGAAAATGGAAAAAACACTAAGACAAATTAATTTATACGTACCAATAAAATTCAATAATTATTTCGCAATATTAAATAAAAATATAGAGAGTAGATATACTAAGGCATACCTCGTACACTTCAATGGACTTCATCATCTTCTTCATCCAAGTCATCATCTGTATCATCCGATCCAGATTCAACATTGTAAGGATTGGCCATATCATCATTGTCATCGATGTCAGTTACGATCATCATGTCATCGTCGATATCATATTCATGGACATTGTCTGCTACATCATCCGATTCAACTAATTCTTCTACTAGGGTAATTTTTAGGGGCGAAATTTCACCAATTGGCTATTTTTTGGGCCTTTTTTCAAACAATAAATTCGCTATTTGGTCATTTTTAGTGTCTAATATTGCCTATATTTACATAAAATGTGTTTTTTAATCATAATATTCGCCAAAATTTACAGGTTTCAATAGTAAATTGTTGGTTTCATATTTAATATTCACCTACCTATCTATACATATGTTTTTTTCCATCCAAAATAATTGCCTAGAATACTATACTTAAGTATAATATTAGATTCCTTAAAAAATACCATGTCTTCGACATCTTCCTCTGGAACATTATCATCTAACTCATGTTGATCATCTTCAACATCGTATTCTTCTTTGAGACCCTCTTCATTACCTTCCTCTACGTTATACTTTACCGGCCTTCCCCTTGGATCGTGTCTCACAACAAATGACCAACCCCCTCTACCTGGAACTTCCGAGTAAAATACTTGTTCACATTGGCTTGGAATAACATAGTACTTTGTTCCTGGCTCAAACAACCTTGTATTAACCGTGGTTTCAATTCATTATCATGTTCAATAATAGTTTTATCGGTATCACGTTGATTCAATTGTAACTTGTACCATTTGACAATGAACAGAACTACTTTGAAGGAGTTAAAGTCACACTAAAAAATATCTTCCAAATATCCGTAGTATCGATTTTCTGAGAGTTCTGGATGTTTGTCACTTCTAGAGGAAATATTGGTCACCTCAAAGACTGCATATATCCCACAATCTTATGTTTTCTTCGTTTCATCCAACTTTTTGATGTGATATTTATAGTCCTTGCACCACATAGACTTATGGTGTTTTACCTACAACAATCCATACATGTAAATATTACATCATGATCCATTTATGATTAAGTGCATGTTTATGCCCCACAGGGAAAAAAATTAACGTGTACATCAATATGTTCGCAAAAAAAATTAATAGTGTGGCCAATTAATATTCTTGCTTGCTTATCTTTTAAACCATATGCTAAATCGATTTCCCTTTGTGCAATATTGGTATCTCCATTGCGATGTGTTCTTTTAACCAATGAAGCCACACCTTCCCATGATATTCCATGACCATATTGTTCACATTGTTTAGCCCATACCTTCATCCAGTCATGATTGTTTGTGATGTATAAATGAATTGCATCCCAATCTCGACCAACTGTTTGATGAAAATAAAATTAAAATTCAATACAAATGTATATTCACTTAACAAAGTATACACTTTTAATTGATGCATATTGAATATTAAAAATAGAATAAGTATGATATATACCTAAAAATCAACATTCAAATGTATTATATTAATTAATCTCCACTAGCTAATAATTACCTTTCACCTTCTTCGATCTACCTTCCCCCTTCAGGTACTCCCCTTTGAAATTGTTATTGGAGTCTAGATCACAAATGTGACCTAAATTGACCTTTGACGCTAATTTAGGAAGATATTCACTAATATAAATCATGTTTTGGTATACCATATATCCCTCCACCATAGTTCACCCTCAGGACGTTCTCGTTGTCTAACAAAACCCTTAAAAAATTTCAAGTGCCTTTCAACCATCCACATGGACCTTGAGTGTACAGGTCCACACAATTCAATCTCCTCAATTTGGTGTATGAGGCAGTTTTCTTGTGCATTAGAAAATGCCGAAGGTAGATGCTTCTGCATTCCACACATGAGACGAGGAATTTCTCTCCTCCAATACTTTATATCTTCTTTATGGATTTCTTTAGATGACAACCATCTACAAGTGATGCAAACTAATTGCGAGATTTAACAAAAAAAACATTATAAATTACATAACATGAATTAGTGCACAAAAATCAAATATAAGTTCTACAATGAATTAAACAAACACTAAGTGCATGCAAAAAATCGCTACTTACCTCATGTATTTCCCGAGATTATATATAAATTGTTTGACATTGTTGTCGAAGTTGTCCGGGAGAGAGAGAGGTAGAACATATTGTAACAATATACAAATCGTTTCATTTTTTTTTACAAAAAGTAGACAAAAAATACCAACAATATGCACTAGAATAAAAAAATATACCAATATGCATACCATAATAATTACCTTCATGAAGATATACCAATCATGCGTTCCCCCCCCGCAAAATCACCTTTCTTTGTTATGATATTCTTCATGTTCGAACAAAATCCGGTGGGAAATTTAATTTTTCGCATGACTTCTTTTACAATATTACTTTGCTACTCCGTTAACATCCATGGAAGTGAGTTTATATTAATTTGGTCTCCATTTCTATGAAATTGAATGTCGTATTTCATTGCATGGTTTCCTTCTTGAATGTCATTTCAAATTTTGACAATTTTTTCTTTCTCACTCCTTCCATCCAATATTCGCCATAATGTTTCAGTCACATTCTTTCTTATATGCATTGTATCAAACATATGAGCAGTTTGCAGGTGCTCATAGTAGGGAAACCTATTGAATTGTTTAGGATAACTTTTCATTCCTCGTGGAATCCCATTAATGCCTTCATGATCACGATGGCCATCATGAATCATAATTTATAAATAAATTGCATAAATCAATGTCAATTACAGTAAACAACACACAATAAAAAAATTACATAACATTTCATATACGATGATTCATACGTACCTTGACGATTTATATTATATTGCAACTTCCATAGGTGAGGTGTCATTCTATGTGGTTTTAATGTAGTCTCTTGCTTCCCATTGAACAAATGTTTTTCAGTAGTTCGATACATATGATTCTTAGAGAGGAAGTGCCTATACTCATCAAACACCTCCTTTCCTAAACTTCTTGAACAACAAGATTTGATCTTAGGAGGTCACAAAATGGACAAGTAAATTTTTCCTTTGTTTGAATACCTACATAAAGAGATGGATTATCTATGTCAATTATAATTATATATAAAATGAATGGATTATTTAGAAAAAACATGCGTGCATAATATATTAGCTAGTTCATAAAATTAAATGCATTTAAAGTGGAACTTATAATTACAAACCGCAAAAATGGGTTAACCCTGGGGCATCATGTATTTTCCATATAAGCATTGCATGGAATTGAAATTTCCTTTGTCGTATTTATCTAGATACGTCATACATAGTGATTCCATTCCATAAATTTAGTAGCTTGTCAATAAGAGGTTCGATATATACATATCTTTAACTTGGTACTTACCTGATTGATTTGAACATATACAATATATAATCATTAGAACCATTTAGATATATAAACCATACACAAGCTAAAAATAAAAAGTATATATATGACATTATGCAAAAAAATACGACAAATGAGATGCCACTACGTTAAAAAAAACATTGTAGACACATACCTCGAATAATCATTGCCAACATTATGTGCTCCCTCTTTGATAACAACCATGGAGGAATGTTATTGATAATAAAAAAATAGGCCACACCGAGTAAAAGGATCTCATCTCTGCAAATGGATTGACACCATCTGCTGCCAAAGAAATCCTAAGATTACAAGGTTATTCTTTAAAGTGAGGCCATTTTTCCTCCATATCTCTAAATGCAGACCCATCTGCAAGCATTCGAATAATTTCAACTTGACTTCTGTTCCATGCATGGTAATCTATAAATTGTGCTATGTTTTTGCACCTAAACAGTCGTTGCAAACGTAGAATAATGGCAATATAACGAAGATTCTTGCAAGGCACATTTTTTGTTACTTGATATGTTTGATATCTACTGATATGACATTTCGGACATTCCGTTTCAAATTCATGTTGCTTATAATATATAACGTGGTCATCGGGGCATGCATGAATTGCTTCATACTGCATTCCAATTTCTTTCATGATGGCATATAAATCTCGATATGTGCGGGGTAAAATATTTGATGGTGGTACCAAAAAATCAGCTATCAAGCTACAACAAATTATAATAAAAAACTAGTTAATATAATATATAAATAATATTAATGAAACGCATTTCATCCGTATTAATTTTACTTATGAATTAACAATAAAATTATTAGACGAACAGTAATAACCTTTAGCGCGATCATATATATGTGATGGAATATATTACATACCTTAACATCCGTGTGATTAATGTGTTTTAAATACCATTCATAACCTTCAATTTCAATATCAAGAATATTGCAGAGAGAAGATTTGTGTTGGTTCCCTCATGAAGGGGTTCGTATGCCTTCTCAAGAAGAGGTAAATCATGAACATCATCAAAGTCATCATTTTCATGATGATGATGATGATGATGATCATCATCCATTATAACATTAAATGTATCATGGATCAATGTATTTGTACCATCATCTTCAACTATGCTATCACTATGATCATCTTCTTAAATATGATCATTAACTTGTTCTCCATTATTCATAGCTCCATGTTCCCCTGATACTTGTTTTGAAAGCACGTACTCAGGTACCTGTTCTAAAAGCATGTCCTCCGGGCGATATAGCGTAGGAGGTATTTCCTTTATAATTACATGAAACCATCAATAGATATTAGTTAATATAAGAAATATTAAAATAATACATACATTTACAATAGTAATCAATATAAAGACATATATAATGCAAAACTTACAAATGGACGATATTCATGTCCCCCCTCAGTGTGTCCATGTTCCCTACAATGTTTTATGGTTGTTGTGATCTTTATTCTTCTCCTTTTAAATACCCTGCGTTGACTAGATGGACAATAACATTTCTCATCACCCTTTCTTTTCATTCCATCCCACAATCTAGGAAGCAATTGTCGATTTTGTCTGTCGGGATCAGGAATATTGTTATTTGACATTTTCTCATAAAGAGCTTGAATGAATATTATCGATCTTAAAAAATCAAGCTCCACACTTCACTATTTTTAATCACAAAAACAATTGAAATAATCTTGTGTATTCTTTTACGGAAAATAGTCCATGCAAAGAATATAATTTCCGCAAACCGTCACTTGTATAGCAAACATGTCGGAATGTTTCCATAATTTATAGTTTTTAAAATTTAAAGTTCGTCGGATATCCGACGATATTACCATAGTTACCGTTAAAATATATATGTCGTATATCTGATGACACTGGTCAGATATCCGACGGATATAGTCGGATAACCAACGATCATCGGATATTCGACAATGCCAGGTATCAATGAAAAAAAATTGATCAAAATTCATAATTTTAAAGGTGAAATTCATCGACACAGTCAATTTCATCGGATTTTGGGTTCAAATTTTGTTGTGTGGCATGTTTCTTAGTGATCCTGTTAGAGTGTCTCTCGAACAACGACGTGCACAATCTATACAGGCATAAAATGCGTATGTGTTTTTCTTGTACAAAATGCACGCGTTTTGTAGTTATATAAGGCATACGTGTTTTTATCTACTAACAATCAACAACATTTAAAAAGGTATTTCTATGGCTAGCATATCATTGAACTTATGCCCACATCCCCTATGTCTTAACCCCCTAACACCCCTGACATCCCCCCCTAACTCTTAAATTAGTTCCCCCTCTCTCACTTTACATTCAACATCTTTGCTTGTTAATAACAAGAATTATAGTTTTACAAAGAACATCAAACCAAAGGGAACAATCTACTTGTAGGTAGAGAGAAACGCACAACCTTCTTAACTTTTTTTCAATAATCCAAGTTACCCTAACACATTGAAAAGATTCTCTTAGGAACCAAATAAAGGATTCAATACACAAATCTCAGATGCTGCAAAGGAAAAATTATAGTAAAAAAGTTAAAACAAATAACATTGCAATCGAGGTAATGAACCAATGTAAAATTGAAACATGAAAAAACAACTTTTGTATATTGTAGGGGTCCATCAGAAGACTCATGAACTAAACGAAGAATAATTCCATTAGAAAATATCACAAAATAGATTGACCAAATGCTATATTTGCAAATTTGGATTTGCACTTTCTCAAAATGTCATTTTATTTCTTCCTAATCCCCATCCCTCTACACACACACACACAGACACATCCTTATGCCTCCCCCTACCACTAACACCCCCCTACTCTCTCTCTCCCCCCCCTCCCATATTCCCCCTAATTCATACTAACCCCCTATCTCACTCCCCTACTCCTCCACCTACACCTAACCCCGACCCCGACCCCCCCCTTTTAATATCATAAAAAGAATGAGTCTAACTCCGTATTTTTACAACGATGAATAGGCAGACAGTTGGAATTGTAAATCTATTGTTATTGTGATATTGCCACATATAGAACCAATGGGAGTTGTCTCTATGTATATTTCTTTGTGGATTAATCCAATTTGTAGTCCCGCATGGTCCATCAATTAGATAAACTAGTCTCTACTCTCAACACAATTTCATAAGGGGATAAGATCTTGCTTGACACAAATGCTTACTACATCTTGAATTGAAAAAAAACACTGTAGTAATCCTATACGGATCGCGGGGTGGGGTGGGGTCTAACTACCTCACTAGAATATGATAGGTTTTCCATACATGTGATTCTGATTGTGCTCATGCAATCACTATATAGGAAAGGTTTACATTTCTTTCAACTTCTCTTTGGAATGATCACAAAACAACATTCACTCATCCTCTGATGCGAACAAAGTTTGGCGGAGCGTCTTACTCGCACTAATACTCCTACGTCTTATTTCTTCAAGTGTTGTGAGGATGATGATGCATCCCGTCCATATCTCGCCAGTATTTGATCGTTGTTTCATTTCAGTGAAGAGTGGAATGGTTGAACGCTTCCTTTCCTTGCAGTATGCATGTAGATGCACCTTGTTCCTTGTCGAGTTAGCTTCTACCCTTTGTTCTATGTGGGTGCCCCTGGTTGGTTCGTTTTCCTGTACGTAGATGGTGTTTTTTGGTTGCTCGCTGACGGTTTTCAGTCTCGATCCTTACCACTGTGCCTTCCTTGCCACCTGACGCAAAATTTATGTTCGTACGCCATCTATAATGGACAAAACAACCGCATATATCCTACTGGTGTTCTACTGTTTCTTTTACCAAAATGCTCCTTCCTTGGATGATTTACCTTAGCACGGGAATGTTGCGTTGATTTCTGGTTGCGGGTCCGTTGGTTATCTCTCTTTGCGCTCGAGCATCTCAGTGTTGTGGCATTATTCAAGCCCTTCTATCTAAAGCGGACTAGGATTGCTCATTGGGTCAGATTGGAGCAGTAAATATATTATTCATCGTGTAAACAAGTGACTATTACAACCAGTTAATCCATTTCATATTCGATAATATCTAGCTCTTTCCAACAGTCAAATAGTACAGTCGGGTCCTCAGCTTTGTGAGCCACCCAGGCTATGCAAGGGAAGTTATAAAGATGATAGGTCTATTGAAGAAATATAATTCACCATAAAGTGTTAGTTACATTACACACTAAAGGTCCCCTCTAGACTCTGAATGAGGCCAAAAGAGAAAAAACACTCGAAGTTAATCAGCATGCCCAAAACTTGGTTAAATGATCATTTCTTTTGCAAACTTTATGAAAATTTCACCCGTCGAGCTTCATTAACCACACGCAAGGAATTTTTCTTGACTTTTTTTCAAAATATACAACAAAAGTAAAAATTTAGTATATCTTCAACACCAACTTGTTACATTCTTGTACTAAGCATTACCAAGACAAAAAAAAGAAAAATAATAGGGTTCTCATATAAATGTTCGTGGTTAAAAAAGTTGTAATAGGGAATTTGGGAACACGCTTATGTAGGAAAGCAACACATGTATATGTTATTCAAAAAATAAATAGTTTTCTTTTAAACCAGCCTTGGTGCCTTCTTAATCAACACAAAGTCTACCCAATAAGATTTCAAAAAGATGTTTTTGCACTTTAGAAATGCACACATTTTAATAATGGGCACACATTAATAATGAATGCATGTTTCATAGCGCACAGGTGTGGTTTTTAACATTAAAACAACACATTAAAAACTTAAAGTATATAAGAAATTACCTCCATAATGTATCTAGTCTTTTAGTATTATAAGTCTACAACCTTTTACTTTGACATATATGTTATGTTTTTTTGTATTTGTTACATAATTGGAAAGATATACAAAGAATCTACAATTATCTTATGAACAAGAGCTGCATGCAGCTTAGTCCCTGCCATTTAATTTAGGAAAATAAAAATAGAAAAGAAGAAATTATTCAAAAAATTTAAATAAAATAAAATCTAAATAAATTTATATATAACATAAAAATCATACTTCTATCAATCTATATTAAATGTTAATATTTAAAATTTTAAATATCTTAAAAATTAAGACTTAGGCAATTTGGATTATAATTTAAATAAAATAAAATTTAAATAAATTTATATATGACATAAAAAAAACTCCTACCAAACTAAATAAAATGTTAATGTTTAAAATTTTTTCCATGGGAAACTCTAATCAAACTCTAACATAAAATAGTTTCCCATGTCAAACTATTTTTTTTAGAAATTTTTTTGTTTTATATAATGCCAATAAATTAGAACATATATATCTCTCCAAGAGATGTCATTCAATGCTGCTATCAATCTTCCATTGATGTTATATAAACTACATATTCTATCGAGGTGGAGAAAATTGAACATATTTTTTAGAAGTCACATAAGAACTTATTGAGGAAAAGATTAATGTCCTATAGCCTAGAAGCTTGAAGGTTGAAACAATTTCTAACTAAAATACGGGTGCTAACAATGGCTAACTACATACAACATTGTAAAGCTCTGCAATCTAGTTTCAAAGATCCATCTAATTGTTTTTTTCGTATGTAGGCTATCGCGACATTTTTTTTCAGTTGTAATCAAAATGTTAGTCACCTATTACATATGTCCATTTCAATTTACTTTTCATTTCTCCAAAAGAGGGCAAGGTAAATCCCCTATCATATTCGCTAAAGCAAATATATAGCAATGTATGGCATAATTGATCTGAAGAAATCACATGGGCTATGTTGGAACAAAGAGCACTAGGGAAAAAATACCTGGCCAAATTCATATCTACCTATGTATAACACGAATATGGTAATCTTTCAAAATATGTTAAGCCTAGTAGAATTTTAATCCATCCAAAAGGAGAGAGAAAAAACTCCAGGTCAAATTGCCCAGTGGAACAAATAGTATTGTATGACATGATTGGTTTGGAGGAATTGTATGTGGCATCTTCAAAATGCAACCAGAAAAACTACATGTTGAAGTTGATTCATGGATGTGGAAAAAGACAAATTGCCCTATGGGTGGAAAATGTATTTGAGGAAAAAATTAGTTGTTTAATTATTTGAGAGAAAATTTTATTGCTATGTTCTCGAAGAGATATAAATACAAATAAATTCAACTTAATATACCTCATATTGCTTGTTAAAAACATGGAATTGCACTCTATCTCTATTCATTTTTTCAAAATGACAAAGCATAAAGGAACATGTATTTTTAAAATATTAAATTGAGTACATTGATTAAAACTAAACTTTATAATAATAAGATATGCATCTATCATTTGTTTATAAATTTATCTTTTAATAATAATAAAAAAATATTTTTTAATTATAATTATCAATTTATATTAGAATTATACTTTTAAAATATATTAATATATATTTATATATTTATTCTTTGCATTATCCAATATCAATAATTTATAATAATAATAAAAAATAAAAAATTATGTAATTTTTCTTTACACAAAAAATGGTTTCATGGAGATTTTAGTCTACAAAGTTCGCGACGTGCACGTAATACATAGACTATGAGGTTAGTTCAAGTGGTAAAAATTAAAAAAATATGTAATTTTTCTTTACACAAAAAAATGGTTTCATGGAGATTTTAGTCTACAAAGTTCGCGACGTGCACGTAATACATAGACTATGAGGTTATGAGATCAATGTTTCATAATTTCATTATATTTGTTTATAAACCATTAATACAATTGGTAGAAGTTTTTGAGTTTTTTTTAAAGTTATTATATTAAAATATTTTAAAATAATAATAAATGGTTTCTTAATTAATTAGTTTAGTAGGTTAGTTCAAGTGGTTGACAGTGGTTGATTGTTGTAATTGTAAGTAGAAAATTTCGAGGTCAAATCTTTTGGTGACTATGCAAGGCCTCACTTGATTAAAGATTAAAGATTATATACACAAACATTGTATAGCCTAGCCTAACATCGCATTGGTTTAAACTGATTAGACAAATATGAAAGACTGCAATGGAACACAAGATTGGCATATATAAAAATATTTTGTAAAAATCAAAGGGCGTTTACATCACATCTTATATATAAGCAAACAATAAAGAAATAACAACATAAATGATGTGCTACTAGAGTTCCAATTTCAGATTCTATTCTAATTGTGTTTTCATTGATCCACTGCAAAAGCAGAGAAACTGACAAGCTTGGTTGTTCACAGGTAGGCCAAAGGACAAAAGAAAATGGAAACTCTTTCAACGGACCATTGACAAAGCCATGCCTAGCACAAGAGATCTATTCTAACTATTTGTTTGCTCTATGAACATACTTCACTCTTTTTAAATAAATCAATAAGAACACCATCAGGGCTATCATAATATAAAGCAATGGAAAAAAGACATTGATAAAGCAATAAATATATGATCAGATTTATTCAATTAAAAACAAGCATATGGACAATCATATTGATGGGCTGGTGCAAGGTAATGATACCCAATTATGACACGTTAGTTGCAATGACATTCTGGAAAAACAAAAATATTATCATTAAAATCAATTATTAGAGGTACCTACAAAACTTTTTCCGATTAGGTGTAAAAAGAGGAAACGTAGAAAAACGGATGACGTTCCAGAATATATAACTTTTATTTATGGAAAAGTGGTATAACCACCCAAAAATGTCATTATTCGAAGATTGGTATGTTATTTTTTTTCTAAAACATAATGCACATGTTTTTGTTGACCTACCTATTTGCTATGTAAATTTTCAATTTATGAGAAAAAAAATATGTAGAGGCGTAGGCAATAGACAATTCTTTTGCGGAGCTATTTTTCGAAAATTTTAAAAGTTAATTTTATATTTTTTTTAAATTACCGAAGTCAGTGAAGCCCTAAAAGGACATGGTCAAGTTTTAATCCACCATATCATGGTCTAAAAATAATCAAAATGCATTTTTCTTTTTTTTAGGTTGTAGGTATTTTCATGCTCTTATGTGGGTTCTTTTCCGTTTTCGAAATAGGTAAGCCAATCAAAAGTTATAGGCCAGATAAACGACCTATGTTTTTTATGAATTTGACGTGAGTGCAGTTTAAAATGAATTAAAAATAGAGAACAACAACAGATCTATTAAAAAATTATATATTTGGAATCTGCACACAGAGCTTGACAAGTGTGTGCTATTTCATCTGCAGTGCACTCATGGAGCTTATGCAGAACTACCTGTGAAAAACAGGAAGTTGCAGCGTTTGATGTGTTTTGCCATAAATCATAGATAAATCATACTGAGCCTAAAGGTGTAGTCCGAAGCTAATTCCAAGCCTGCAAGGGCGCCAAAAACAATTTGAATTCATACACGCGTGCGCGCAAATAGGCGCACATGCGTAAGTATGCACACACGTCCATAGAAGCGCGCACGCGTGGTTAACGATGATGGATACATAAAGTTGTCACGAGGATACATAAAGTTGATGAAGATGAGATGATGAAGAAGATGACGATGATGGAGATGTTGATGAGGAAGGAGGAGATGACAATGATGATTAAGATGTTGATGAGGAAGGGGGAGATGACAATGATGATTAAAATGTTGATGAAGAAGGGGGAGATGACAATGATGATGAAGATGTTGATGATGATGATGATGATGATGAGATGATGGTGACAATGGTGATGAAGATGATGATGATGATGATGATGAGATGAGGATGATGATCATGATGGTGACGAACATGATGATGATGATGATGATGATGATCATCATCATCGAAATCTTCATCACCATTGTCATTTCCCCCTTCCTCATTAACATCTCCATCATCATCATCTTCTTCATCAACATCATCATCATCATCATCTTCATCACCATCGTCATCATCATCAACATCTTCATCTGCATCATCATCATCTTCTTCATCCTCATCACCATCACCATCATCATCATCTTCATCATCATCATCATCATCATCATCGCCGGCATCATCATCAACACCATCATCATCATCATCACCACCCTCTTCTTCCTCATCATCATCAACATCTAGGTCATCATCTTGATCGTCAACGTCAGATCAACATCATCATTATCATCCTCATCATCACCATTGATGTTGATGATGATGAAGATGATGGTGATGATGTTGATGATGAGTATAATGACCATCAACATCATCATCATCTTTATCATCGTACTCATATTCATCATCATCCACTACCACCATCATCATCATCATCGTCATCTTTGTCATCACCCTCTTCCTCATCAACAACATCTTCGTCATCATCATCATCATCATCATCATCATCATCACGATAGGAAGATGATGACGAAGATGTCAATGACGAAGATGATGATGAAGGTGGCGATGATGAGTATGATGAGGATGATGAAGATGACGATTATGATGACGAATACAATGATGATCGTGACCATGATCATATGATGATGATGATGATGGTGAGGATGATGAAGATGGCGATGATGATGACTAATGAAGATGATGATGACAAATATGATGATTTTGATGGTCATGATGATGATGATGATCATATTCATCGTACTCGTATTCATCATCATCCACCACCACCACCACCACCACCACCCTCATCATCGTCATCATCATATCATCATCATCTTCATCATCCTCATCATCATCTGCATCCTCACAATGACGATGATGATGATCATGATGAGAAAGTTGATGATTATGATCATGTTGTTGATGATGATGAAGATGATAAATTATGATGTGCTGCATATTCCTCATCATCTTCATCATCATCATCGTCATCTCCAAATTAGTCATCATCATCTTTGTCGACGACGATGATACGAAGATGTCAATGATGATGATGATTATGATACGAAGATGTCAACGATGATGATCATGATATGAAGATGTGAATGATGATGATGATGATGACGAAGATGTCGATGATGATGATGATTATGAGGAAGATGGCGATGACGAGTATGATGACGAAGATGAAGATGACTAAATTATGATGATGAAGACATTGATGATCGTGACCACGATCATATGAGGACGATGATGATGATGAGGACGACGATGATGATGATGATGGTGATGATGATGACTAATGAAGATGATGATGATGAATATGATGATTTTGTTGATGATCATATTCGTCATCATCATCATGATCTCCATCATCGTACTCATATTCATCATCATCCACCATCGTCATCATCATCACCATCACCATAATCATCGTCATCATCATCATCATCATCATCATCATCATCATCATCATCATCCTTGTCCTCACAATGATGATGATGATGGTGATGATGAAGTTGATGATCATGATCATGGTGTTGATGATGATGAAGATGATCATGATGATGAGGATGATGTGCTACATATTCGTCATCATCTTCATCATCAACATCATCATCATCTCCATTAGTCATCATCACCATCTTCATCGTCATTGTCATCATCATCATCATCATCCCTTTCCCCACAATGATGATGATGATGACTAATGAAGATGAGTATGACGACGAATATGATGTTTTTGCTGATGATCATCATCATCATATTCGTCATCAACATCATCATCATCATCATCATCGTACTTGTATTCATCATCATCCATCGTCATCATCATCATCATCATCATCATCATCCTCATCATCATCCGCGTCCTCACAATGATGATGATGATGATGATCATGGTGTTGATGAAGAGGAAGATGATGATGATGTGCTGCATATTCCTCATCATCTTAACCATCATCATCATCGTCATCATCATCATCATCATCTCCAAATTAGTCATCTTCATCATCGTACTCATATTCATCATCATCATCATCTTCGTCAATGATGGTGATACGAAGGTGTCAATGATGATGATGATTATGATACGAAGATGTCAATGATGATGATGATTATGATACGAAGATGTCAATGATGATGATGATGATACGAAGATGATGACGAAGATGTCAATGATGATGATAATTAGGAGGAAGATGCCGATGACGAGTATGATGACGAAGATGAAGATGACTAAAGACAGTGATGATCATGACCATGATCATATGATGACGATGGTGATGATGATGACTAGTGAAGACGATGATGACAAGTATGATGATTTTGATGATGATCATATTGTTGATGATGATGATCATGTTGTTGATGATGATCATGTTGTTGATGATGATGAAGATGATGATGATGTGCTGCATATTCCTCATCATCTTCATCATCATCATCTCAAAATTAGTCATCATCATCATCGTACTCATATTCATCATCATCCACCACCACCATCATCATCATCATCATCATCATCTTCGTTGACGATGATGATACGAAGATGTCAATGATGATGATGATTATGATATGAAGATGTCAATGATGATGATGATGATGATATGAAGATGTCAATGATGATGATGATGAAGATGTCAATGATGATGATGATCAGGGGGAAGACGGCGATGACGAAGATGAAGATGACTAAACACAGTGATGACAAAGACAGTGATGATCGTGACCATGATCATATGATGACGATGGTGATGATGATGACTAGTGAAGATGATGATGATGAATATGATGATTTTGATGATGATCATATTCGTCATCATCATAATCATCTTCTTCATCATCGTACTCATACTCATCATCATCCACCATTGTCGTCATCATCACCATCATCATCATCATCATCACCATCATCCTCATCATCATCTGCGTCCTCACAATGATGATGATGACGATGATGATGATGAGGAAGTTGATGATGACGATCATGGTGTTGATGATGATGAAGATGATCATGATGATGAGGATGATGTGCTGCATATTCGTCATCATCTTCATCATCAACATCATCATCATTTCCATTAGTCATCATCACCATCTTCATCATCATTGTCATCATCATCATCCCCGTCCCCACAATGATGATGATGATGAAGATGGTGATGATGATGACTAATGAAGATGAGTATGACGACGAATATGATGTTTTTGCTACTGATGATGATGATCATATTTGTCATCAACATCATCATATTCATCATCGTACTCGTATTCATCATCATCCATCGTCATCATCATCATCATCATCATCATCATCATCAGCATCTTCATCATCCTCATCATCATCCGCGTCCTCACAATGATGATGATGATGATGATGATGATGATGACGAGGAAGTTGATGATGGTGATCATGGTGTTGATGATGAATATGCAGCAAATCATCATCATCTTCCTCATCATCAACACCATGATCATCATCATCAACTTCCTCGTCATCATCATCATCATCATCATCTCCAAATTAGTCATCATCATCATCATACTCATATTCATCATCATCATCATCTTCGTCGATGATGGTGATACGAAGATGTCAATGATGATGATGATGATACGAAGATGATGACGAAGATGTCAATGATGATGATGATTAGGAGGAAGATGCCAATGATGAGTATGATGACGAAGATGAAGATGACTAAAGACAATGATGACGAAGACAGTGATGATCGTGACCATGATCATATGATGACACTGGTGATGATGATGACTAGTGAAGATGATGATGACGAGTATGATGATTTTGATGATGATCATATTGTTGATGATGATGATCATGTTTTTGATGATGATGAAGATGATGATGATGTGCTGCATATTCCTCATCTTCATCATCATCATCATCATCATCATCATCTCGAAATTAGTCATCATCATCATCATCATCATCTTGAAATTAGTCATCATCATCATCGTACTCATATTCATCATCATCTACCACCATCATCATCATCATCATCATCTTCGTCGACGATGATGATACGAAGATTTCAATGATGATGATTATTATGATACGAAGATTTCAACGATGATGATGATGATGATATGAAGATGTCAATGATGATGATGATATGAAGATGTCAATGATGATGATGATGATATGAAGATGATGATGAAGATGTCAATGATGATGATGATTAGGGGGAAGATGGTGATGGTGAAGATGCAGATGACTAAAGACAGTGATGACGAACACAGTGATGATCATGACCATGATCATATGATGACGATGGTGATGTGATGACTAGTGAAGATGATGATGATGAATATGATGATCATATTCGTCATCATCATCTTCTTCATCATCATACTCATACTTATCATGATCCACCATCGTCATCATCATCACCATCATCACCATCATCTTCATCATCAACATCATCATCATCTCCATTAGTCATCATCACCATCTTCATCGTCATTGCCATCATCATCATCATCCTCATCCCCACAATGATGATGATGATGAAGATGGTGATGATGATGACTAATGAAGATGAATATGACGATGAATATGATGTTTTTGCTGCTGCTGATGATCATCATATTCGTCATCAACATCATCATCTTCATCATTGTACTCGTATTCATCATCATCCATTATCATCATCATCATCATCATCATAATCATCATCTTCATCATCCTCATCATCATCCGCGTCCTCACAATGATGATGATGATGCTGATGACGAGGAAGATGATGATGATGATCATGGTGTTGATGATGATGATGTGTTGCATATTCCTCATCATCTTCACCATCATCATCATCGTCATAATCATCATCATCATCTCCAAATTAGTCATCATCATCATCGTACTCATATTCATCATCATCTTCATCGATGATGGTGATACGAATATGTCAATGATGATGATGATTATGATATGAAGATGTCAATGATGATGATGATGATACGAAGATGATGACGAATATGTCAATGATGATGATGATTAGGAGGAAGATGAATATGACTAAAGACAGTGATGATCGTGACCATGATCATATGATGATGATGGTGATGATGGTGATGATGATGACTAGTGAAGATGATGATGACGAATATGATGATTTTGATGATGATCATATTCATCATTATCATCATCATCTTCTTCATCATCGTACTCATATTCATCATCATCACCATCATCACCATCATCATCCTCGTCCTCACAATGATGATGATGATGATGACTATGAAGATGGTAATGATGACCATGTTGTGGATGATGATGAAGATGATGAAGAAGAAGATGATGATGAAGATGATGTAATAGCATTATTCTTGATGTAATACATATGTTTATAATTCAAAATTAAATTAATGTTTTGAAATTAAAATACATATTTGTAAATATACCCCTAAACCCCTAAACACCTAGAAGCACTTAAATGCACATAGGGATTATGGGTCACAAGAGGTCCTAAAGGCTTTTATGGGGGAGGGCCTCTTTATGGGGAGGGGCTCTAGGAATAACCTGACACATTTATATCTCTTGGGTAATAAATGCACTGAACGTTACCCACCAAACAATACAACGTTCAGAATGGATGCACACGTGCTAGATGCGTGTGCGCGTCCCTGTTGAAGATAAAATTTAGAAAATCACCCGCATTCTTTCTCCCGCAATTTTTTCCTCATTTTCCCATTCTCTTCGCTGGTGTGATGCACATTCCGACAAGCATTTAAATGGTAGATTGAATTCATACACCATTTGGTGTTTCCTTGACCATTTGGATAGAATACACAACATTTTGGGCTATATTTTGGCTCCTTGGATTGAATACACACCTCTTGGGCTCTATTTGGATCAATCGAGTGAATACACAACAGTTGGACTCTATTTGGCACCTTGGATTGAATTCTCATGCTACTTGGACACACATGAAGTCTTCTTACATATAGTGGACACATCAAAAGAGCATTTGACATTTGAGGCAAAGAGAAATCATAATCCTTGAGGTATGGTGATAATTTTATCTTGTTAAATGTAGTTTAGTCTTCATTCACTTGTTTGAATGGCATCTATTTTGGGTTTTTCCTCATGAATTGTATGATAGATCTATTTTAGTTTTCTTAATCTTCAACATAGACAATAAAAACATCTTACCAAAAAAAAACTACAAAATGCACCAAGCAATGCTTTCAACCTTTCATTAAGATAATAAAAAAAAAGTACTTGCATCACCACCAATAACATTTCATAATCACACTCTTCCATCTAGTAGACAAACATTTGTTGAATTCCTCATGGTTTCACTACAACAACTCACACAAACATCTAGAGAATTGAAAACTATTAGTCTTTTGGGGCTATTTTCCCTCATAGGGAAGTTGCTCCTACTAACATCCCATACCACCATTCAATACCATCCAATACCATCCTACCGAGTTCCTGGAGGTGTCATTGCAGTTATATGTAGGGCATTCCCAATAGCTTTTAAGATTATATGAAAACATTCTCACTAGATGTTGTTGTACATAATCAATTGCTACATCAAGCTTTAATAATCATGTGCACATCAAGTTTTAATATCTTATTTGATGTTCATTCTTGCAGGGGTGATATTTTTGTTTTTTTTAAACGCATTGAATATGGGCAACTGACGTAATAATAAAAGAAAGTCTAGAAGGAACCCACTACCCCCTAAAAAGGCCCATGAGATAAGAGAAAAAGCCAGGTTGTACATGCAAAACCATAGAAAGAAAAATGTTAGTGCCTTAGATCCATCAACAAGCAATGACGAAGTGGTTGAATCCAATCAAATATTGCCTGATGTCGAGTATGAAGGGATGGACGTTGAACAAGCTCTTAATTGGAAACCTCCCCAAGAAGAGAACACACATGTAGAACACACTCCCTTGCAGGATCAAGTTGTGAACGAAGGGCCACAACAAGACCTTGACGGGACTCATATTTCCTTGCCAACTCCCTTGCCTCGACTATCAAGCGGACGACGCAGAACTCCCAGACGTATTCATGTGGATGAAATTTCATTTTCAGGACTTGAAGGTAAGATGCCCAAACGCACTATTGATTTCCATTGTAGCAAGATAATGAAAGAATTTTTTGAATCCAAAATTGATGCAGCAAAATGTCAATTGTTTCTTGCTTTGTTAAAATCACATTGTTTAGCGGATGTTAGGAGAATTTTGAGCATAAAGGTAGTTAGAAGTTCAGATGTCAACAATCACGTTGTTAGAAATATACAATCTACATTTAATTTGATTGGAAAAACTTCTCGTACAAAATATTTTAATGCGGCTCGTCGTGTACTGTCGGAATCGATTGTAGACAAATCCACAAGGCAACGTCGCCTACTATCACACACATGTAAAATATTTAAAGTAGACAGAAATACTCTTCAAAAGTATTCTTCCATTAGAGAAAAACTTGAGACCCCAAGCCAAAAAGATTGTTGGGCCTTTGTTGGTAGGTTACCTCGTTCAGACATGAAGCTCATTGATGTTGTTAAAGAACTAGTGCAGAAGTTTTGGCATGATAACACTAGACCGTCATCGAATCAAAGAGATGTTTTAAAGTTGAGAAAAGGTGTTAGGGGGCATGAACCCCATGTCAAGCACTTCCTTGACACGACACAAACAGAACTCTACGAGAGGTTCAAGAATGAGCACACACAATTGAACTTGGGCCAAAGGTCCTTTGAAAAATCCAAACCCTGGTATGTTAAAATTTGCAATGATCGCAAGACATGTTGTTGTAGATACCATGTAGAATTTGAGTACTTTTATGATACATATAGACATATATTTTGTGATTTGCATACTAACATTGTGCATGATTTCCCATCGTAACAACCACCGAATGCATCCAGAGAATTTACACATAGCATAATGTGTCCAAGACTTGAAGGACAAAAATATTATAAAAGATCATGTTTATATGGGATGTGTTCCAGTTGCAGTGGATTTGCATTATTGAGCCCCTGCATCCACGCAACCGCGGAGCATACATTTGGGAGGGTATCAATAGAAATGAAGAACTTCCAGTACATAACATATCAAGTAGATAGTTCGAAGGAAAGCAAAAAAATTGCATTGGTGAAGTCACAGGTAATCTAAGTTTGCATACTTTCATACTGTACATGTTGAATTTGTACATATATATTCATATTGAAAATGTCACGTTGTATTAATGCCCTGGGTTTTGTGGCACCAGGTACAAATTTGCAATTTCATGAAGGAATTCTACCAAAAGACCGAGCAGTATGTACAGCATGTCCATGTAGCACGATGGCAGGATGAACAGTACAGACAGTGTAGGGACACCTTCCCCAATGGCACAATATTGTTGGTTGTGGACTTTGCTGAAAACTACACCCTGCAGCCAGAAAATGAGATTCAAAGTCAATACTACCATTCAGACCAAGTTAGCATAATGGTCCATATCACATATAGGCACGTACCAGAGAGCAGCAACGACAGGAGGATAATATTGAAAGAGACCAACTTCTACATCAGTGACGACAGGTGCCATGACCTGCATTACATGCAACATTGCTTCAAAATTTTCTATGATCAGCTGAAGGAGAGAGGTATACAGATGGATTGGCATTGGATATGGTTAGATGGTTGTGCAGGCCAGTTCAAAAATGCATGTGTATTCCAGTGGTTGAGTATTTTGCACAAGACTTGTGATGTGCTGCATGTGTGGAACTATTTTGAGACCGGTCATGGAAAGGGAGAGCACGACGGTGTTGGGGCATGTATCAAAACTTCCCTACGAAGGGAATAGATGACGTGCACAAGAAACCCTCATATTCGAGATGCAGGAACCATAGTTCAATGGTGCTCTGCAAAAATGTCAGATCGAACCATAGAGAAACACATACCAATAGGTAGAGGACATGTTGTCAGAATTTTCTGGCATGTAGTTGATATAGACCGATCGTGTTCTTATAGTTGTAGTACTGTGCAAGGAACTCGTGGATTTCATTCAGTTCGAAGCTCAAACAACCCCTTATTTGAAATATGGACGCGAAAACTTACTTGCTTTTGTTGGCCTTGCAGTAGTTGTGAATGGGATGAATGCGAATCAATGGATTGGGTTGATGAATGGGATCATGTATCACTTGCAGTGGACCCAGGTGCAGTTGTTGAAACAATCCAGTTAGAGGAAGGCCAGTCCTCTATTTCGAATGAATATGATCATATATCTGATCTAGTACAACCAGGTAAACATTTCTGCATGCATATCCTGGTTCCCTCCTTGTTTATATGTAATTATCCAAGTTATCAAACCACTACTTGTTGGAATATGACCGTAAAATGCATCTTTGCAAGACACATCTACGCAATTGTCACCCCAACAGACAGTGCAATTGGGACAAATTATTGGTTGGCACGATGCATCCAGGGGAAGCAAACCCTCCTCGCATCATTAACAGATAGTGAAGGCATTACCTTTCCCACTAGCTCGATGGTTGTTCAGGGGGGATATCTTACAATGAATGGAAAGGGACCAAAGAGCAATGGCTACACATACACGGATTATAGACCAGGGTCACGGGTGTATCACTTTACGTACTTGATTGTTGGTACAAACATCCAACTACAGACAATGTCAACGAATTCATCAAACAAGGTACACTACTTACTACCTCATGCAGAGCACGAGAGGTTGTTTGAGACAATAAAAAACCGAGAGGATCCAGAAGGCCTAATTTATTGAGGTACATAGTATAGTAATGATGTGATTGTTTATTCATGCATGCCCAAAGCTATTCATGTTAGATAGTTTATTTGATATTGCTATCTTATATCGTTGATTTGATGTTTGAGTTATGATTAAGTTATGATTTATAGCCATGTCATTGTTTATTCATGCATGATCAATGTTATTCATGTTAGATAGGAATTTGATATCGTTATCTTATATCGTTTATTTGATGTACATGAGTTAGGATTAAGTTATGATTTATGTGAATATGTATGTGGTTCATGTGATGCAACAACTTCCATATTGTCTTGAGCTACTTCATCATCTCCTTGAACAAATTTGATGGTAGTACAATGATGAAATTCCATCCATGAATTTACCCTCCATTTTTATAGGAAAAAGTATATTCAATAAATTCCAACATTGCCAAGTCAACCTAAGATTTTGTTTTGGTAGTACAATGATTTTTTTGCTCAAGATTTTGGTTCAATCTACAATGACTAACTCCCAATAGTTCCCATCTTTTTTCCCTTTCACTCTTATTATTTTTACCCTCTCTTTTTCATAAACATTGTGCACTTTTGGACTTGTATCATTTTACACATTTTCAAATTATTTATTCACATCTCCTAGGTTCCTTGAAAATATCCCTTGACATAGCCTTTCCCTATTTCACATTCCCCATTATGTTGTGTTCAACATAATTACAAATGTATAGGGAAAAAGGAAAATTATGGCATTTATGATATAACACCATTAATCTTTAAAATATGATGTAGCTAGAATACTTAGTGAAGGAACATAACTGAATATGCCATAAGAACTTTCATAAAATGATGCCAATGATCCCTCTAGTCCTTTAACCTTATTTCCTCACTTGGATAAATCATTTGGACCTCTATTGAATTTCCTTTTCCCTTAAATATTGAGTAACTTTTTTCTTGCAATATTCAACACATTTTCAAAGAGGTTGTTTTTTTTGCTTGAGTTCCTTTAAAATATAACTTTGCGTTACCTTATCCCACTGCACTTCCCTCCATCTATGTTTTGTATTACTCTTGATGTCAACAAGGATGTCACGGAGCAACAACAAACAACCCAAGAAATGAAACAATCCTTTATCATTTAGTGAACTAGGTCTGGTAACAATCGGGAATCCCACAGTGCGCTTGATTCTCAGTAGTTTCAAAATTATGTTTAATGTTTTGAGAAGTAGCAATTTCGCTAGGAGAGTATATTATACTTTATACTTGTAGGATAGATAGGTATAGAAATAAAATCTTGAAACCAACAACAACAAGGCGACACCGGGAGGATTTTGCAAAGTTGACCCCCGTGTGCAAAAATTGCACACTCCCTCATTGAGCAAAACCCTAGTTTCCAAGATGGACCTGCAAGGTGATACCCGGGCCATGGGACCGGAGGGGGGGGGGGCACCCCTAGCACTGTCTCGATGTCCTGAATCCAACGGAGCTGACGTTTTGTCGATCGGAGCCACGGTCTTCATTCTATGGTTCGTTCCATCTCGCATCCAAAAGGCCTTCAGGGACACCCGCTGGATACCTACCGGGGCATAGAGCTCCAACCGTGCAGAAAAACCTAGTTCCGGGGCGTCCTACAAGTGTGTCTAGAGAGGTTGTGGCTGGGAATGCTAACCACAAAGTGCTCAGGGGAGTATTTTGCAAAGTTGACCCCTGTGTGTAAAAATTGCACTCCCTCACTGAGCAAAACCCTAGTTTCCAAGATGGACCTACATGGTGACACCCGGGCCACAGGACTGGAGGGGAGGGGCACCCCTAGCACTGTCCCGATGTCCTGAATCCAACGGTGCCGACGGTTCTTCAATCCGAGCCACGGTATTCATTCTATGGCTCGTTCCGTCTCGCATCCAAAAGGCCTTCAGGGACACCTACTGGATACCTGCCGGAGCCATAGAACTCCAATTGTGCAACAAAACTGGGTTCTGGGGAGACATGCAGGTGTGTCTAGGATGGTTCCAGCTGGGAACTCTATCCACAAGTGCTCAGTGGACGATTTTGCAAAGTTGACCCCCGTGGGAAAAAATTGCACACTCCCTCACTGAGCAAAACCCTAGTTTCCAAGATGGAGCTACAAGGTGACACCTAGGCCACGGGACCGGAGGGGGGGGGGACTAGCACTATCTCGATGTCTTGAATCCAATGGAGTTGATGGTTTGTCGATCGGATGCACGGTCTTCATTCTATGGTTCGTTCCATCTCGCATCCAAAAGGCCTTTAGGGACACTCGCTGGATTCCTGTCGGGGCATAGAGCTCCAACCGTGTAGCAAAACTTGGTTCTGAGGAGTCCTGCAAGTGTGTCTAGAGAGATTCCAGCTAGAAATGCTAACCACAAAGTGCCTGGGGGAGGATTTTGCAAAGTTGACCCCTGTGTGCAAAAATTGCACACTCCCTCACTGAGCAAAACCCTAGTTTCCAAGATGGACCTACATGGTGACACTCGGACCACGAGACTGGAGGGGAGGGGCACCACTAGCACTATCCCAATGTCCTGAATCCAACGGTGCCGATGGTTCATCGATCCGAGCCACGGTCTTCATTCTATGGTTCGTTTCATCTTGCATCCAAAAGGCCTTTAGGGACACCTGCTGGATACCTACCGGGGCCATAGAACTCCAATTATGCAACAAAACCGGGTTCCGGGGAGACATGCAGGTGTGTCTGGGATGGTTCCAGCTGGGAACTCTAGCCACAAGTGCCTGGTGGATGATTTTGCAAAGTTGACCGCCATGAGCAAAAATTGCACACTCCCTCACTGAGCTACAAGGTGACACCTGGGCCACGAACTGGGGGGGGGGGATAGCACTATCCCGACATCCTGAATCCAACGGAGTTGACGGTTTTTCAATCGGAGCCACGGTCTTCATTCTATGGCTCATTCCGTCTCGCATCCAAAAGGCCTTTAGGGACACCCGCTGGATACTTGCCAGGGCATAGAACTCCAACCGTGCAACAAAACCTGGTTCCGGGGAGTCCTACAAGTGTGTCTAGAGAGGTTCCGGCTGGGAATGCTAACCACAAAGTGCCCAGGGGAGGATTTTGCAAAGTTGACCCCCGTGTGCAAAAATTACACTCCCTCACTGAGCAAAACCCTAGTTTCCAAGATGGACCTACATGGTGACACCCAGGCCACGGGACCAGAGGGGAAGGGCACCCCTAGCACTATCCCGATGTCCTGAATCCAATGGAGCTGACGGTTTGTCGATCAGAGCTACGGTATTCATTCTATGGCTCGTTCCGTCTCGCCTCCAAAAGGCCTTCAGGGACACCCACTGGATTTATACAATCTCTGTTTTACGAGAAACTGACCTTAGAACTACTCTTAGCAATGACAACGAATCCTTCATTCTTCACAGAAGCTCAGACAATACTCCCTACTTTTAAACGCATTCTGGAGAGAGCAAGAGGACAAGTTCATCAAAACGATTTCATTCATCTATATTCTCATAATGTACACATAGTCCATCCTCATCTTGATAAACAAGAGTTTTATAATAGCTTGAATGTTTTGGGCATGGTTATCTCCCTATATTCGGTTGTTTGATTGGTTGACAAGATTGCCTGAAAATCTGTATGTTGAAATTCTTTGTTTTATTGCTGAAAAATGGAAGGGATTTTCAAGTCACCTGCAAAATGCTACTTTGTTGAAATATCTAAGTTCTTCCAAAAACATAGATTTGGCTAGTGTATCAAATGCTGCCATCCACACCAGAATTTATCTTTCATCAAAGGAGTTGCACATATTATGGCTAACGAAATGGTCTCGGGAGCTTGGAAGTGCTGACAAATATTATTCCATGCCTGAATCTACCCAGAAGGCAATTATAAATTTAGATCCTCAAGAATGCCTGAATCTGCCCAAAAGGAAATTATAAATTTAGATCCTCGAGAAGGTAAGAAACTATATGAGTGGCTGAATCAGTATCCTAAAATTACAGAGCTTTCTATCTCAATGTTTTCTGAGTGGCTCCTGGATGTAGTATCAGACTCAACAGATAGTAAACTTGTTATCACCACTAGAATGGCCCCAGGGTGCCTAACTAGAATGCCCGTAGCACCCGAAACATGGCTCGGTTCACGAATCCATCGACTCCGGTGGGTCCGGGATGCCGGGTTACAGCTAGGGGACCCCCCACAGTGTGCCTAGAAGACCCGAAAGCAGTGCCAATGGGCCATCCACAGAGCTAGGGTTTTGCTCAGTGAAGGCCATTTCAAATTCGCTCAATGGGGCCATTTCTCGTTCGGAGGCCCCCGAGCATGCATGGCCACCATGGACAGGTCCACTATGGCCACATGGACTTGTGGGAGCCAACGGAATCCAAGTCCGCTCGCCGGTTTGGGTTCTGTGGCCGTGGAGCAAATGCCCAAAGTGTCCGTGAATGGCCCCGGGGTGCCCCACTAGAATTCCCATGGCACCCAAACCGTGGCTCGGTTCACGAATCCATCAATATCAGTGGGTCCAGGACGACATGTTTCATCTAGGGGACCCCCCATAGCATCCCCCAAAGACCCAAAAGCGGTGCCAACGAGCCATCTTCGGAGCTAGGGTTTTGCTCAGTGATGATGATTCCAAATTTGCTCAAGGGGGCCATTTCTCGTCCGGATTCCCTCGGGCATGCACAGCCACCATGGACAGGTCCACTATGGCCACGTGGACCTGTGGGAGCCGACGGAATCCGAGTCCGCTCACCAGGTTGGGTTCCGTGGCCTCGAGGCAAATCCTCCAGGTGTCCATGAACGGCCCCGGGGTGCCCGACTAAAATGCCTGTGGCACCGGAACCGTGGCTCAGTTCACAAATCCATCAACTCCAGTGGGTCCGGGAAATCGGGTTTCAGCTAGGGGAACCCCCACAGTGTGCCTCGAAGCCCCAGAAGCGGTGCCAATGGGCCATCCCCGGAGCTAGGGTTTTGCTAAGTGAGGGCCATTCCATATTCACTCGAGGGGGCCATTTCTCGTCCAGAGGCAGAAGAAGATCAATTTTTGACAAAACAATGTAGTTACCAGAAGAAGATTAATTTTTGACAAAACAATGTAGTTATTACATGTGGAGGCAGCGGTTTCCCGTGGAAAATGAGTGTAGGGTTGAGCAGAGGAAAGATGTTGGGAAATGGGCTATTGCATTAGCTTTTCCGATGGGCAAGTGGTTTACAGAAGGAAATATGGCAGCTGTAGGTATCTATGCTTTTCTTCCAATGGAAATAGGATTTCCCTCAGAAGAAAAGCGTAGATACCTATAGCTGCCAAAGCATAGATACCTACAGCCGCCCATCGGAAAAGTTAATGTAATAGCCCATTTCCCAAAATATTTCCTCTGTTCAACCCTACACTCATTTTCCACGGGAAACCGCTGCCTCCACATGTAATAACTACATTGTTTTGTCGAAAATTGATCTTCTTTTGCTAACAACATTGTTTTGTCGAAAATTGATCTTCTTCTACTAACTACATTGCTTTGTCAAAAATTGATCTTCTTCTTCCTATGGACGAGAAATGGCCCCCTTGAGTGAATCTGGAATGGCCTTTGGGTGCTACGATCATTCTAGTTGGGCACCATGGTGGCCACGCACGCCCGGGGGCCTCCAGACGAGAAATGCTCCCATTGAGAGAATTTGGAATGGCCATCACTGAGCAAAACCCTAGCTCCGGAGATGGCTCATTGGCACCACTTCCGGGTCTTCAGGGGACACTGTGGGGGGTCCCCTAGCTAAAACCCACCATCATAGACCCACTGGAGTCGACGGATTCATGAACCGAGCCACGGTTCAGGTGCCACGGGCATTCTAGTCGGGCACCCCGGGGTCATTCAGGGACACCTGGAGGATTTTCCCCGGGGCCATGGAACCCAACCCGACGAGAGTACTTGGATTCTGTCACCTCCCATAGGTCCACATGGTCATTGAGGACCTGTCCACAGTGGCCACGCACGCCCGGGGGCATCCGGACGAGAAATGGCCCCCTTGAGCAAATTTGGAATGCCCATCATTGAGCAAAACCATAGCTCCGGAGATGGCTCGTTGGCACCACTTTCGAGTCTTCAGGGGATGCTATGGGGAGTCCCCTAGCTGAAACCCGCCATCCTAGACCCACCAGAATCGATGGATTCGTAAACCGATCCACGGTTCAGGTGCCACGGGCATTCTAGTCGGGCACCTCGGGGCCGTTCAGGGACACCTGGAGGATTTTCCCTGGGGCCACGGAACCCAACCCGGCAAGCGGACTCAGATTTCGTCGGATCCCACAGGTCCACATGACCATAGTGGACCTGTCAATGATGGCCACGCACACTCGGGGGCCTCCGGATGAGAAATGGCCCCTTTGAGCAAATTTGGAATGGCCTTCACTGAGCAAAACCCTAGCTTCGAGGATGGCCCATTGGCACCGCTTCCGGGTCTTCGAGGCACACTGCGGGGGGTCCCCTAGCTGAAAACCAACATCCTGGACCCGCCAAAGTTGATGGATTCATGAACCTAGCCATGGTTGGACGCTACGGGCATTCTAGTCGGGCACCCCGGGGCCATTCAGGGACACTTTGGGCATTTGGTTCGCGGCCACGGAACCCAAATCGGTGAGCGGACTTGGATTCTGTCGGCTCCCATAGGTCCACATGGCCATAGTGGACCTGTCCACATTGGCCACGCACGCCCGGGGGCCTCCGGATGAGAAATGGCTCCCTCGAGCGAATTTGGAATGGCCTTCACTGAGCAAAACCCTAGTTCCGGGGATGGCCCATTGGCACCGCTTCTGGGTCTTCGAGGCACGCTATGGGGGTTCCCTAGTTCAAACCTAGCATCCCGAACCCACTGGAGTCGATGGATTCGCAAACCAAGACACGGTTCGGGCGCTACGGGCATTCTAGTCGAGCACCCCAGGGCCATTCAGGAACACTTTGGGCATTTGCTCCATAGCCACGGAACCCAAACAGGCGAGCGGACTTGGATTCCGTTGGCTCCCACAGGTCCACGTGGCCATAGTGGACCTATTCATGGTGGCCATGCACGCCCAGGGGCCTCCGGACGTGAAATGGCCCCATTGAGTGAATTTGGAATGGCCTTCACTGAGCAAAACCCTAGCTCTGGGTATGGCCCATTGGAACCGCTTCCGGGTGTTTGAGGCATGCTGTGGGGGGTCCCCTACTTGAAACCCGGCCTCCCGGACCCACCGGAGTCGACAGATTCGCGAACCGAGCCACGGTTCGGGTGCTACGGGAATTCCAGTCGGGCACCCCGGGGCCGTTCAGGGACACTTGGAGGATTTGACCCGGGGCCACGGAACCCAAACTGGCGAGAGGACTTGGATTACGTCGCCTCCCACAGGTCCACCTAGCCATTGTGGACCTGTCCATGGTGCCCACGCATGCCCGGGGGCCTCTGGTCGAGAAATGGCCCCCTTTAGCGAACTTGGCATGACCTTCACACTGGGGTCAACTCTGGAAAATATTCCACCGACCACTTAGGGCTAGCGTTCCCAGTCGGAACCTGCCTAGACACACCTGCAGGACTCCCCAGAACCCGGTTTTGTTGCACGGTTGGAATTCTACGCCCCCCGGCAGGTATCCAGCAGGTGTACCTAAAGTCCTTTTGGATGCGAGATGGGATGAGCCATAGAATGATGACCATGGCTTGGATTGATGAACCGTCAACTTCGTTGGATTCAGCATGCTGGGATAGTGCTAGGGGTGCCGCTCCCCTCTTGTCCGGTGGCCTCGCCCTCATCTTGTACGTCCATCTTGGAAACTAGGGTTTTTCTCAGTGAGGGAGTGTGCAATTTTTGCACACGGGGGTCAACTCTGAAAAATCATCCACCGGGCACTTGTGGCTAGCATTTCCGGCCGAAACCTACCTAGACACACCTACATGACTCCCCGAAACCAGGTTTTGTTGCACGGTTGGAGTTCTACGCCCTCGGTAGGTATCCAGCAGGTGTCCCTGAAGGCCTTCTGGATGCGAGACAGGACGAGCCATAGAATGAATGTCGTGGCTCAGATCGATGAACCATCGACTCCGTTGGATTTAGCACGCCGAGATAGTGCTAGGGGTGCCCCTCCCCTCCTTCCCGGTGGCCCCGCCCTCATCTTGCACGTCCATCTTGGAAACTAGGGTTTTGCTCAGTGAGTGAGTGTGCAATTTTTGCACACAGGGGTCAACTCTGGAAAATATTCCACCGGGCACTTGTGGCTAGCGTTCCCGGCCGGAACCTGCCTAGACACACCTAGAGCACTCCCTGAAACCTAATTTTGTTGCACGGCTGGAGTTCTACGCCCCCGGCAGGTATCCAGCAGGTGTCCCTGAAGGCCTTTTAGATGCGAGACAGGACGAGCCATAGAATGAAGACCGTGGCTCAGATCGATGAACCATCAACTCCGTTGGATTCAGCACGCCGGGATAGTGCTAGGGGTGCCCCTCCCCTCCGGCTCAGTGGCCCCGCCCTCATCTGGTACGTCCATCTTGGAAACTAGGGTTTTGCTTAGTGAGGGAGTGTGCAATTTTTGCACATGGGGGTCAACTCTAGAAAATCACCCACTGGGCACTTGTGGCTAGCATTCCCTGCCGAAACCTGCCTAGACACACCTGCAAGACTCCCCGAAACCCAGTTTTGTTGCATGGTTGGAGTTCTACGCCCCTGACAGGTATCCAGTAGGTGTCCCTGAAGGCCTTCTGGATGTGAGACGGGACGAGCCATAGAATGAAGACCGTGGCTCGAATTGATGAACCATCAACTCCATTGGATTCACCACACTGGGATAGTGCTAGAGGTACCCCTCCCCTCTGGCCTGGTGGCCCCACCCTCATCTTGTACGTCCATCTTGGAAACTATGGTTTTGCTCAGTGAGGGAGTGTGCAATTTTTGCACACGGGGGTCAACTCTAGAAAATCACCCACCGGGCACTTGTGGCTAGCATTCTCGGCCAGAACTTGCCTAGACACACCTGCAGGACTCCCCGGAACCTGGTTTTGTTGCACGGTTGGAGTTCTACGCCCCGGCAGGTATCCAGCAGGTGTCCCTGAAGGCCTTTTGGATGCGAGATGAGACGAGCCATAGAATGAATACCATGGCTCGGATCGACGAACCGTCAACTCCGTTGGATTCAGCACATCGAGATAGTGCTAGGGGTGCCCCTACCCTCCATCCCGGTGGCCCCGCCCTCATCTTGTACGTCCATCTTAGAAACTAGGGTTTTGCTTAGTGAGGGAGTGTGCAATTTTTGCACATGGGGGTCAACTCTGGAAAATCTTCCACCGGGCACTTAGGGCTAGCGTTCCTAGTCGAAACCTGCCTAGACACACCTACATGACTCCCCAAAACTCGGTTTTGTTGCATGGTTCGGGTTCTATGCCCCCGGAAGGTATCCAGCAGGTGTCCCTGAAGGCCTTTTGGATGCGAGACGGGAGGAGCCATAGAATGAAGACCGTGGCTCGGATCGACGAACCGTTGACTCCGTTGGATTCAGCACACTAGGATAGTGCTAGGGGTTTCCATCCCCTCCGGCCCAGTGGCACCACCCTCATCTTGTACGTCCATCTTGGAAACTAGGGTTTTTCTTAGTGAGGGAGTGTGCAATTTTTGCACAGGGGGGTCAACTCTGGAAAATCTTCCACCAGGCACGTATGATGATGATGATGGTGATGATGATGAAGAGGTTGATGGTGATGGTGATGGCGATGGAGATGATCATGAAGATGATGATGATGGAGGCTTTGATGAGGAACCTTGAGTTAGAGTTAGAGGTGGAGTTAGAGTTGGGGTTAAAGGTAGAGTCAATGATGATGATGGAGATGGTGGTGATGATGAAGACATTGATGGTGACGGTGATGGTGATGGTGAGGATGGAGAAGATGGCTTAGTGTTAGTGTTTGGGTGAGGGTTAGCGCTAGAGTTATAGAAGGAAATTGAATTAGCGTTAGAGTTAGAGTCAATGATGATGATGGAGATGGTGGTGATGATGAAGACGTTGATGGTGACAGTGATGGTGATGGTGAGGATGGAGAAGATGGCTTAGTGCTAGGGTTTGGGTGAGGGTTAGGGCTAGGGTTATAGAAGGAAATTGAATTAGGGTTAGAGTTAGAGTCAATGATGATGATGGAGATGGTGGTGATGATGAAGACGTTGATGGTGACGGTGATGGTGATGGTAAGGATGGAGAAGATGGATTAGTGCTAGGGTTTGGGTGAGGTTGATGGTGATGGTGATGGTGATGGTGATGATGATGGTGATGGTGGTGAGGTTGATGGTGATGGTGATGGTGATGGTTCTATCTCGCATCCAAAAGATGGAGATGGTGATGATGACGAAGATGGTGATGATAATGAAGATGGTGATGGTGGTGATGATGGTGATGGTGGTGAGGTTGATGGTGATGGTGATGGTGATGATGAAGATGGTGATGGTTTCGTCTCGCATCCAAAAGATGGAGATGGTGATGATGACGATGATGGTGATTATGATGAAGATGGTGACGTTGATGATGATGGTGATGGTGGTGAGGTTGATGGTGATGGTGATGGTGATGATGAAGATGGTGATGGTTTCATCTTGCATCCAAAAGATGGAGATGGTGATGGTGATGAAGATGGTGATGATGATGAATATGGTGACATTGATGATGATGGTGATGGTGGTGAGGCTGATGGTGATGGTGATGGTGATGGTGATGATGAAGATGGTGATGGTTCCGTCTCGCATCCAAAAGATGGAGATGGTGATGGTGATGAAGATGGTGATGATGATGAAGATGGTGACATTGATGATGATGGTGATGGTGGTGAGGTTGATGGTGATGGTGATGGTGATGATGAAGATGGTGATTGTTTTGTCTCGCATCCAAAAGATGGAGATGGTGATGATGACGAAGATGGTGATGATGATGAAGATGGTGAAGTTGATGATGATGGTGATGGTGGTGAATTTGATGGTCATGGTGATGGTGATAATGATGAAGATGGTGATGATGATGAAGGTGTTGATGATGATGGCGATGGTGATGAAGATGATGATGAAGATGATGAAGGCATTGGGGAATTTATTTATATCCAATGTATTTGACTCTAAGAAACTCTCATGTGTGATTATAAAAAAATCAAGATTCCCTCAACCCCCAAACATGCCCTTTCAAAGAATTTTTTATCTTTGAGTGTGGTATGGGTGCCAACATGAGGTTTTGTCTACTGAGGATGGATCTTGGCGTCTTGACCATGGTTGGGGTGATGACAATGAGGTTCATATGACTCCAATGAATCTTCCATGGAACATGGGGTAAAATGATCTCTCAAGTATTATTGCATGTGAACTTGCACGTACCAAGCTACAACAAATATTTCACAGGAGTGGATTTGTCTATGTGAATAGATAAGTGAAAAGATTTTAGCAACAAGACCTATCAATTTTAACTTGGAAGTATGGCAAATGTTCAAAGTGGGATTGAGAGGCTTGATGGTGATTGTAGTAGTGGGCATGGTATTGGTGAGAATGATGACATGATAGTGGAATTAAACATTAATATGGTGACCATGGGGCTTGGATCCTAGCCTAGAAACATGAGAGCCTAGCCTAAAAACCCTAGTTGGTAGCATAAACCCTAGTTGTATTCTAATCACAATGAAACCCTATTATGTATCCTAAGATCTAGCCCTAAATTATAATACATGTAAAGATTAAATCATTTTCATTGTACATATATATTCATCTGCATACATTTGAATCCAAACCACTATACACATATATGCATACATAAAATTAGATCACTATCACATAATTATAAATTAAGGAAGTCCTAATTGTAAATGGTAGTGGATGTGATGGTCATCAAATCAAAGGTGGCTATATCTATGAGTGAGAATTAATAAGCTAGCTATACATCGTGCTCAAGGTTTTCCTATTTGTATGGTGACAACTGATTAAGAAATGATTCCATAACTTGGTTATTAATTTGTTGCATGATCTTAAGTGGACAAAATGGTCAAAATAAATACTAGTGACGATATTTCATTATGTAGAGTATGGCCTTTTTAGATCTCATTATGTAGAGCTATTAAAAATCACGTTGGATCTCATTTTAACCTTTTGACGACAATGGACATTTTCTATTTTTAAG
Organism: Larix kaempferi; assembly: GCA_027924585.1. NCBI lineage: Eukaryota > Viridiplantae > Streptophyta > Pinopsida > Pinales > Pinaceae > Larix > Larix kaempferi. The sequence continues at coordinate 517,790 of BSBM01001167.1, forward strand.
TGTTCTTTTCCTAGTACTCAAGTTCCCAATATATATCTTATGTGACATGAGGTGTGATTTGTCCATCCATTTATTCCGTTTGTTTTTAGATTAATTCTCACACATGATTTTGTTTGAGTTAGCCTATGTTTGCAATGTTCTCTTAACATAGATACCATTCAAATCTTTTACATGTGGAAATATAAACCAAGCTGAACTACGATATCCAACTTCTCTTCTAATATCTAGGTAAAACCCAAATTTACACAACATCACATCATGATACACACAACATGAGACAACCACATCAGACAACGAGATATATAAATCACATAACTGAAAATCCATGTACATCGAGGATACAAAACTCATCCAAACATATACAATTTTTGGCGAATAGTGGAACATGGTTCCCAATGTACGTACAATGGCAACTCGTGCCCTACACAAAATGTGACAACTCATGTCGTAGATACAAAATACATGGCAACTCGTGCCGTAGATACAAAGTACATCAAAACTGATGCACAAAAGTGCCACATCGTGGCTAATGTACATAACATGTGGCATGTTAAGCATTGTGACCACCACCGTCACTCCCAGGTGCAGATCCAAAGTCAGTCTTCCTACTCTTCGAGCTACCGGTTCCTCGGGTCTTGGTTCGTCTAGGAGTAGACCGTCTCTTCGGGCTTTGGAACAAATGATATAAGATACAGTCATTTTCAAGCATTTGCAACATTTACCACATTTATAAAACAAATGTAGAATTCAAATCTTAAATAAATCACCTCTGACATGAGTGGGAAATGTTGGGCAGGTGTCCTGGATCTGCGGAGCCTCTCAGTAATTCGAGCCTACAACATTTAAAACAATCATTTCATTGAAAAGTCATAATTGCTTAAATTAATTTTTGTTAATGCATCAAAATATTTTCATAAATTAACTTGATTCTCACCGTGAACACCTTCGATGATGGACATGGCTGGCCTTCTGGGTTAGCAGGTGGAGCAGATGGCTGGACAACCAACTCTGATGCAGTGATGGGGGGGGCGCAGATTTAGTGGCAGCCACTACAGGTGCAACCACTGGAGATAATGATGAGGATATTGGAAGAGTAGATGCCACAATAGTGGCGGGAAGTGGGGATGATGGTGGGAGAAGACATGATGGTATGGGGTGGAGGAGGACCATGTGGACTATGAACCCCTGTCGGCTGTAGGATAGAGGGTATCGAACGGAAAGGGCTAGGGACGGTGTTGAGGGATGGTGCATGGGAGGGCAGTCCTGCATGGAGGGAGGAAGATGGACAAATGGGAGGTTGTGGACGAAGAGGGGAAGGTGGAAGGAAGGGGGGGCGTGGACGAATGGGGGAGGATGGATAGACATGGGGGCGTTGATAAATTGGGGGGGATGTATGGACATAGGTGGGTGGGTGAGTGGGGGAGGATGGATGGATAGGGGAGTATGGTCGGAGCGGGGGGGTTGGATGGAAGGGAGGGGGTGGACGTAGGGAGGGGTCTAGATGAAAGCGAGGGAGGGGACTCATGGGAGAGGGTGGATACACAGGAATAAAATGCAGAGACACAGCTACTGGTGGAACCTACATATACATTTTTAATATCACAATTTAGTAAACAAACAATAAATTAAACCATAGTAAGTCGTAACAAATCAAATTAAAAGCATGCTTATAACTATACATTGTACCTGTGTATATGGTGATGTGCCAATCCCTAGCGGGGGTGGCTGATCACCGTAGTCACGAAACACCTGTGGACAACAAAATGCATGCATGTTATGAACATGTTAAACTAGTCATTATCTAGGAAATCAAGATATTCAAAAACATTGTACGAACTATCAACGTGTATGCCATAAATATAAATACTTGAGTAATATAAATGACATAAGTAATAACAAAATTGTGTCAGGTACTGAAAATACCTCCATGTGGGGTGCCGCAATTTCAATTGCAGCTGCCATTGCTACATCTAGGTTGGGAGATTCTACGTTCTCCCATCTCGGTGTATCAGCTTTGAATAAATGTACATTGAAATAATAGTTTAAGTCAAACAAAAATACTTTCAAAATACTTTACAAGTTATAAAGTTATGATTGAAAACACATTAAAAAAATTGCTAACCTGATCCATATAACAACCCTCGATCGGGCTAGGGCAAGTGTGCTTGCAATGGGAACAAAGATGTGGCATTGTCCCCGTCGAACTGGAATGCCCAGCATGGCTACCATCGGTCATGGGTTTATCCTGGCCCTATCGTGAAGGCCCTGCACTTGGATCTCTATCAAGGTCACCCGACCTCTCCACTGTAGTTGCTGCTACAAAGGAGGTGTGTCTGAGGAGACCACGTGCAACATTCCTGATTGCCACCTCGATCTGATCAAGCTTATGGGGAAACTGAGGTGGCTAGGGAGATGGGTTGGGGTCGCGCCTCGGAGCTGGTGGCCCTCTCAATGGGTTCCTCCTGGTAGCAGGTCGATCTTGGGCATAGCCACGCCCAACACCCTGGAACTTGGTTATGTCAAAATAGTTGACATGTAAACTGAGGCAAAACTCAGCCCACAGTTGGCAAAGGAAGTACTATGGAACCTCACTATTATTGCAGGGAGGTTTATCGTACACCATGAACCACCTCTACATCCAATTGTCCCTCCACAGTTGGTAATGACACCAATCCATGCAGACATGTGGCTTTGTAATGTTCGGTGGTTGGCCTGTTTTCGGCTCGGTGAACATACTATATAATTGGGATTTTGAAATGTTCAAATCTTTTATTGCTTCCTTGGAGATGCCCATGGAGTAGTACTCCCGCATCCTAGCTCTAAATTGAGTCATGTCTGTCAATTGCTGGTGTGCATGTATGAGGGAGTCGATTTAGTTCTCAATTGACGTGGCAAGAGACAATCGAGATGGTTCACCCGAGTTTCTAAGTTCGCGAGTGTGCACTCACATTTCATTTACATAGTGGTTAATGTCATCTTGTTCAAAATTAGGTTGTGGGTTTTGGTTTTGTTCGGCATTTGGATTGTGTTCACGGTTTTCTTCGGCATTGGGTCCAAGGTTTGGTTTTTCTTGTGTTCCACGGAAATTGGGGTTAACATCTTATTCACTCATTGTCTCAGTTTACAATTTGTAATAGAAAATTGGTTCATTGTTTTCAAAATTTGAGAATTATTTACAATTAAATAAACAAAAAAAATAAAAAAATTGATACAAAGAATGAATAAAATGAAAACAAAACTTGATATTTACCTATCAATCGCCCTGTTGATGAGTTAGTGGGTGTTGTGGGGTGGTTTTGAAGTTGATTTGGGCAACTTTGGTGGTTGAATTCACGCGTACGTGCCACATACGCGTACACGCCTCTATTCGGTACCGAAACTAGCGGCGCATGCACGCTTCCTTAGGTGCGTACTCGCCATTTTTCCGCTAGCGCGCCCCCATTGCAACAAAAATGGGGACCATCTTCGTGCGCCCACCCTGATATAGTTAATAGAAAGCAGCACATTCGACATTTAACTTGTGTTTTTTGGAAGAGATTGTGTTAGTACATTAAAAATGCAACTCAGGCAAATGTGGACAGAGTGTAAACCAGGGATAATTTTAAGGACCCATACTTATTTAAAAGTTTATAAACCTTGGCGAATCTTATCAATTCTTAAAATGTCAACTATAAAATATTTGGCGATAATTTTCTAAAATTATTTCAATTTCTAGGGATTTTATATAGTTTATATAATAATTTGGTGATTTTTAGAGTGAAAAAAGTTTACTCCATCAAAATTGGGCAAAATGGGGCTTCAAAAAATGCAAATTGTCAAATCTTTTTTTGGAAAAAAAATGGAAAAATAGCCCATGGGCTAAATTTCGCCCCTAAAATTATCCGGCTGGTTAATCCACGACAATTGAAGAAATTGAAATGAAAAAAAAGAAGACATAGCCAATTAAATTGAAACTGCGAATGTACAAAGAGAAAATGATCATTTTTCCCTATTTTTTTTCTTATCTATTTGTTTGATTTTAAAATTAAAAAAAATGAGCCATACGAAAGCAATGGAAAAAGCATTGCTAGTTTTTCAACGGAAGAAACCACATGTCAAACGACAAATTTGCAAAACTTGAAGTCCTTGTCAACGCATAATGTTCAAAATATTATCCATAAGAGCAGCCGCAAAGGAATGGCATGATTGCTTTGAAGTAGTGATTGTGGAAGTTGAAACAACCATATTGTTCAAAATAATTGCTTTTAACTAAAGCTATTGAATAAATAAATTAAAAATTGAAAACATTAACATACACAAAACCATACACAGACATAATCGTATATATTTACAAATGATTGTTTTTTTCTTCTATTTATAATTGCATTTCCTACCAATATATTAGAGATGTATATATTAAAAATTATTTTGCACATGAGGGCCTTTGAACTGTATGCAGGACATATCATTATGGTAATTTTTTTGTTGTTGCTATATATATGTTTACTTGCATTTTCTCTTCTAGAAAGGCAAGCGTAACAGAAAGAGACCATCATATGTCACCTGATAGGAACAATCATTTTCATTAGAACGGGTTACCTGTGACATCCTGTGCAATGCATTCATGTTTTGTTTTAAAAGAGCATTGTCATATTTTTTTTTCAAGTAGGAAAACAATGTTCCAAATTTTATTATTTGATTTTCTAGATAATTTAACTTGATATATTCATTGTAAAAGTTTTGGTGTGTGACTATATTTAGCATCAACGTGATCATTGTTGGGCGTAGTAAGGTGTTGATCGACATAGATATCGGCAATAGCAAATTATGTATTTTAATTAAATTCTCATTTTTTTTGTTTTCAAAATATAATTGCCATAGATATTAATAATATAAAAGTGATCTTTCTATATATCTATAACTGAAATCCATGGGGAAAAATGGAGAAGCAACCAGTTCTCCTCCATGTGCCTATGCCGTTAGAGCAGCACAGTGACAAACAACGCCTGTTCGGCGATAAAAAATGACAACAACTTTCTGTGCAATGGATGGAGATGTTGACACCGATGAATTAACTCATGAGAATCCAATTAAATACTTATGGAAATTCAATTAGTTAGTGGCTTTTGGTAAATATGAATTAGGTTGTTCAAAGAAAAAGTAGCAAGGACTCAAAAGTTGGGCAACTATGTATCAAGAAACAAAGTTTCTTGTTGATGCTATTTCCACGACATGTGTTAGTTGATCGGCCAAAGCATCTGCAAATTGTAAACACTATATCTCAACGGAAACTATGAAAACAGATATGTGCACAAACAGTGGAAGAAAACCTAAATAAAGAAACCACAAAATTTGACAACATCATTCTATTTTAAATTTTGATACTCTATTTTCAAAGAAAGTGATGAGCACAAGCACTAGAAACACAATTTTCAAACGAAGAATCATTGACCAAACAAAAATTCATGTCTCAAATTTATCTGAACCAGAAAAAAAGAAAAAAAATTGGAAAAAAATTGAACATCATCATATATCAAAATTTTAGAAAACCACCCTTGCAGAGACAAAGCAACGAGCACAAGAAATACATTTTTGTACTGCAGGAAGGCCATAAAATCTCTTTGCTGCAAACCAGAATGGGTCTCAGACATTTGCAACAACCCACATAGGAAGAAAAATAGACCAACTTCAGCCAGGGAAACCACAGCACCACCAAATGCGAAAGGCCTTTTAGCAATGAAAGAGGGTGTTTTATTTGGTCTCTTGTTACTAATTCATGGTTAATAAAGCTGTTTTTTTAAGCAACGAAATAGGTTTTTTTTTTTCGTCGTTTGTTACAAATTCATGGCCTATATAGGCACAGCTTGCAACAGTGTGAAATGCATGTGTGAGTTTTGTGGTAAAAATGTGAAATGCATGTGTGAATTTTGTTGTAAAAATTTGGTTATTTGATGAGGGAACCGAGCCACGGTTCCCCGAGGGGCTTCCTAAAAAAAGAGTTTGAAAAGGTCACAGGACAAGATTTTTCTTTTTCTATGATGGCTACGACCGAAATCGCTGCTGAGGAAATTTGGACTGCTAAGGATCTATTGCTTGGAGATTTCCGTTTAGCGTTAAATTTGCTTTGTTTTGGCTGTCTATTAGACGGCATTGCAGTATTTTTTGCGTATTTTGACTATTTCTCGTTTTTAAGCTTAAAATTTGTCATTAAATGTCAAACTTAGTTTCGTATGTCCGCTATTTTTGGTTTTGGTTGTAATTATACAGGTGAATGGATTAGGACTTCGGTATTTAATAGCAACATGAGGGAGAAACTGTACTATTTTACAATAGCGGTAGTACTTGCTGCCAATTGGCCTTTTGTCCGCAAGAATTGGATGGAGTTTTCTTCTCTGGGATTTGAATTGGGCATATTCATCTATGGAAGTTCAGTTTTAATGTGGAAGATCGTAAGACGTTGTGAGCAGATGCTCAAAAGTTTTAAGAGGTGACTGTTTCTTTCTTGCCCCCTGAAAAAATGTGAATTGTATGGCGTCTGAAATAGATTTGATAAATGGTTTATATTTGGACTTAATAGTTTTCTTGATTGGGTTGCCCATTTTCAGGGATTCTAAGGCTATGAACCAAATGTTTTTATGACAATCTAAGAATTTCCAGCATGGCTGGAAATGTACATTAACTAAAGCAATCAAAACTTTAATTTAATATAATTATTTTTATCTAAGCCAATTAGCACTTACACATTAATGAAACCAAATTTGTTTCCTCTGGAAAAAAATTTAAAAGCACAAAGAAGAAACCAATTAGCACCCACACACTAATAAAATTATAAACCAAAGTAGTTTCCACTGGCAAATCATTTAAAAACACAAATAAGACTAAAAAAGTTCATAACACAAATAAGACTATAACAGTTCATAGGAAAAAAATACCAGAAGATTTGGTAGCTTGTTACTTTGTGACATATACCAATACCACAGTGGATATAAGCCAATGCCTTGCAATGGTGGAAAAAAAATAACGTTTTCAATAAGAAGAAAGAGACCATTTACTCATCTGAAAAGTTTAGAGCTTTGTATAAATGAGAAGTATCTGGTGATTCGTTCAACCATAATGCCTTTCAACTCTATAAACAGTCTTGGTTACATATTTTAACCCCAGATTCTGAAACAAATAATTTCACAATTCTGACATATAATAATAACAATGTCAAGACCATTGTCAAACAAATATGAAACACACTAATAACAGTTTGATTCGTTCAACCATAATGCCTTTCAACTCTATAAACAGTCTTGGGTACATATTTTAACCTCAGATTCTGAAACAAACAATTTCACAATTCTGAAATATAATAATAACAATGTCAAGACCATTGTCAAACAAATATGAAACACACTAATAACAGTTTCATAAATCTGAAACATAATAATAATATCAAGAACACCACCAAGTGACTAGTATCCAAAAACACTATCCACATATATAAATCACAAAAATAATATAAATGCACCATATATCTACATACACAAAAATATCACACAACATTAAAAGACTGACCATGTCAAGTACATAAATCACATGACAGTTATCAAGAACATGAATCATTGGTTGGCTCAATAATTTACTCCCACCACCACTACATATCATACAAATCCCGTTTACATTTTTTTTATTGCAGAGCTCTTTTACCACCAGAAATTAATAAGCTCATTAAGTATAAAATGAAAATTCATTAAAAACCAGAGATAAAAAATAAAAGCTTAATGGCTAGCATAGAATTAAGCCAATTAAAAACTAGAACTGTTTCTGGAGTATACAAGCCAAATTAAAAACTTTAACAGTTTCTAGAGATACAAGACAAATTAAAATATAATGTATGATTTGTGGAGAAACTAAAAAATAATCACATAAAAATGTAATTGAAAAAAATATTATTTCTTTATCTTTATCTAATACATTCATTTATTCATTAGATTGAATGAACAAAAATTGAGCATAAAAACTAGTAATAAAATATTACATTTCCGCAGCCAGACATAAAAATATAATTTAAAAGCAGTCACGGCATCCATCTACGCTCTCTCTTTTCTAACACATTTAATTTAGTTACATAACAGATTAATAACTTAAAACAAGTCTACAATAGGTGTACGTAGCTGAAACTAAAAAGGTTATTTCCAGTCTTTTGACAGATTAGACGAAATTTAACACTTGTTGACGGAAAATCCCACTTGACTCTTAACCCGATCAAACGAAACTCAGATACCCTACTGTTGAATATTCCCGCCAGTAGAAAGACTCAAGGACGTCGGTGCGAAGGCAAAAGAGAAAGTGCCCACGTTTCCAGTTCTGCTTCAAGCCTTCAATTACAAAAAATCCACTTGGCCCTAATCATCTTCTGAAATGTAACTTGCAAGAATGTATCTGAGGCTCAAATATATGTGGATAAAACATCAAATGAATGAAATTATTATCATACCACGATCCAGGCGTTGCCCTGTTTGTCCAAGTACTTGCAGGCATAAAACGAGCACCCTCTGCTATTCACAAATAATCTTCCAGCTAGAATTTCAGCCTACCTCCGAATACAATGTATCAAGTAAATAGAACTTGGAGTCTTCTGGCCAAATTCACATCAAGGAAATTGACCTTAAATAACCGTATAGACAGGATATGGGCATCTAGAAAATAGATTCGATGCAAACCTGAAAATCCTATCTGCATGTGGGTATCAGAGAAATGGATCCTGGAGAGACCTAAGGGCCTGGTCTACACAGAAAAATGGATCTAGTAGAGACCTTAATGCCTTGTCAAACATTGGGTTTTGCAAGAAATTCTTAAAAGGACTTCAAATCCTTAATGGGCATCAGGGAAACATACATTAAGCATTCGATGTTCCATATTTACTACTAAAATGGAGATCCTCGTATCGGTACAGCTCTCCCCGTACCTCAACTTCATCAACAAGCTTCATGATGAAAACATATATTTTGTGAAACAATGAAATAATAGCAGTAACCAACCTTCGTAAACCAATGTATAAGCGAGGATCCACTAGATGGGTTCTGCGTCAAAGCCAAAAATTGAGTTTCAGATGGGTTCTGCATCAAAGTAAAAAATTAAGCTTTTCTTAAGAGAATATCTTGAAATACCAGGGGTCTAGCAATCTGGATAAAGATTGAAACGATAAACAGTAAGGTGATCAACAACATCTCTTTTTCTTCAGTCATAACAGCCTGTTCTGGACTTGATAGAACAATTTTAGTGCCAGTCAATGTAGCAACATTTCCATTCCCTTCATCTTCATTTGTTGTAAGGTCCTTTCTGCTTACTATCCAAATTTCAGTCATAGCTGTTATAAATGTTGTCTCCACATTAATTTCCTCCAGCACTGATGTTTCAAAGATTGCATCTTCTTCGGGCACAGCACGCACATCATGAAGATCACATTTGTTGCGTATCAGCATGATAATAATATTGTTGTCAGCATGGCCTCTCAACTCCTCAAGCCACCTGGCCACATGATCGAAGCTTTGGCACTTGGTTATGTCGTACACCAACATTGCCCCAAGAGCACCCCTGTAGTAAGCACTAGGAACTGCTCTGTATCTGTTCACAAACGACGGAAGTTAGAACCAAAGAACTGCATGAGAGCAATCTAAATCTATAAATGACAAGCAACCATTACCTAGAATCAATTTAGTTTACATCTTCAAAGCTTTAGAGAATAAGCCATAGTAACTGCTGACTTTTAATCAAAATTTCAACCCACATAACAAAACCGATAAACCGATCAGATCTTTTCCATTCATGTTAAGCCATACTGTTAAAATCCATTCCCGTATTCTAACAATTGAAAGCTAATTTGAGCCCTCTAATGGTGGTTCTTGCAAAAGCATCCAGGCCTCATGACCGACATGTTTCACAATAGAAGGGCGACATAATGTGTGCATCGTGACTCAGGAACATTGGGATTCCAACCTATTATGAGCTCGTACACCTGTAGACCTATGCTCTCACAAGCTCACACCTGTAACATGTAGACCTGTGTTGTCACAAGCTCACATCTGTATCATGTATGTGTTTTTTTGTTAAGGCGTGAAATGATAAAGAACTTTAAATCTTCAGCCATTTTCCATTCAACATGGAACTTTGGAAGTCTAACTGTGTGGATACAGTATCGAGAAAGGTTTTTTGACAAACAATTTGTGTCAGATTTGAGTTAAATATTTGCGTAAAGATTTAATGTAGTGATTTTTTTTGTTAATGCGTGTAATGATAAAAATTGTCAAATCTGAAGTTCTAGTCCAATCAATTTAAAAAGAAAACATAATAAAAAGTATTAAAAAATAATATTATATTTAAAAACTTTGTAAACATCATAATTAATATATTTGTGTTTCTAATATATCAATATTTTCTTATATTCAAAAGAATAGAAAATGAAATCTGATGGATAGAAAAATGAATATTTTCTAATTTTATCACAACTGTTTTTCTAGCAATTTGTTTTTGTTCTCTTTAGATCTTTGCAATGATATTCAAGAGATATATAACTTTGTTGTTAGAAAGATCTTTTCATTTTTTTTAATGAATAAAAAATGATTCTTTCATATATATGATACACTTGTGAAGAAGGTAATTTGTTACGTGTCCATTTGAAATTAAAATTATTAAATGTTGAAATTAAAATTTTACATTTAATAATGTATTACTTCCTTAAAAAACATTTTTTAAGGATATTTATACTATCTAATGAGGCGTTAAACAACCATGTAGGCCTTACAAAGGGAATATATGACCTTTGAGTGGAACACGATCACCATATATCTACAACATTTATCTCATAAATAATGGTTTATATTTTCACATATATGATACACTTGTGAAGGTGGTAATTTGTTATGTAACCATTTGAAATTAAAATTTCACATTTAATAATGTATTTCTCCCCTAAAAAAATGCTTCTTAAGGAAATTTATACTCTCTAATGAGGCATTAAACAATCATATAGGCCGTAGAAAGGGAATATATGGCCTTTGTGTGGAACATGATCACCATTAGGAGGTTTTCAGCACCATGTATGGATCTCGATCCCTTCAACATAATTAAGTGAGAAAATAAGGGAATTAGGCCTTAAGTAAAACTTTTAAGGTTCATGGGACTGTTATAAGGCCTTGAACCATGGCATTGGTCATATAAATGGGATTTTTGTTTTCTAAATGAAATATGCGTGTCATAAGGAAGTTTTGTTCTCTAGGTATGGTTTTCAGGGATCTAATCATGGCATAGAGAGGAAATCAAAGGTGTTAGGACCTTAAATGGCCATGACCAAGACCTTAAATCATCACATAGGTCCTCTAAAGACAATATTTGAACTCCAAATGGAAAATGAGGGATGGGTCTTAGGGAATTTGATTAGTATAGAGAGGATATGACAATGGAATTAGGCTCTAAATTAATCTTCTAGAGATCATGGACCATGAAAAAGGACTCAACTACCATGTGTGACCTCTAAAGCAAATATTTGAACTCTAAATGGGATGAAGCACCACTGGGCGGTTTTAGACTCTAGGGATGGGTTTTGGGGTCTAATCATGGTTGAGGGAGGTGAACAAGGGGCTTAGAACTTAAATGGATATATAGGGTGCATGGGCCATGGACATGACCTCAAAACCACAACACATGTCCTTTTTCCAAACATTCAAAAACTATAATTTTTATCATTTGTTTTTGTTTTATAAATCTCAAAATGACATCTAAAATATATTAATATAGATTTTCCATAAGTCTAATAAATTTTCTATAATGCATTATCTTTACCAGTCTCCCACGCGTACTTGTCCCAAAGCGTTCTGTCGTGATTTGATTGAGATCCTCCAGCTGGATGGAAATTATGTTTAAATCTGAAATATATTAATCCAAATTTTCTTTCTCCAATTTCAATATTACGAAGCGTGTTAGCAAGTTTTCGGAGCCCCATAGGATAGCAAGTGAGGCACTATTGCATCATGCTCCGACAAGGATCTCAGAGTTTTCGGAGCATTATCGAATAATGCCCCAACAACGATATCACCACTTTCATGCAAATTGTGGTATTGGACATTCATGGATTATACATGAAGTTTGGATGAGTTCAAACCATACATGGGATGCTTGTTGATCTTATCACAAAAATGTAAAATTAATGGAATGTGCCATGCATTTGGGAATAAATTATCAATTGGAGAATGAACTTGGAGCATATTATGTCAAGCATTCTCTACTCTTATAACATTCTCTAATCGATGATGAGCCTAGTGCCCTAGAATCTCGGTTTATTTTAGGCTTAGAGTGGCACTCTTCCAGTTGGCGCAAGGCACCACCTTCAAATACGTCAGGTGGAAATTTGACATCAACACAAGCTCTGCCTACAAGGCCCTTTACAAGGTCTACAGGGCGTTGGAGGATCACCCCAATGAACTCTTCGAATTTCCCTCGACGGACTAATCCCTCACGTAGTTATTGACAAGTTGGAGTCAATCTAAATGCCCAACTATTGTGGCGCTATCGGTTACACATGGTTTGATCCGCAAGGTCACCAAAGCATCATAATGCAGGGGCTTGTGGATTCCAATGAAAGGTAAATTATGGTGTGGATGGTAGCATTTGATACACTTGCCAAATCTTTGTTGTTGGAAGAACTTACATACTTCAACAAAGGAGCATTTTGTAGGTGACTTAAAGTCCCTTCTAATTTTCAGCAATAAAACAAATAAGTTCAACGTACAAGTTTTCAGGGAGGCCTTTCAACCAATCATACGACTGAATACAAAGAGAATACCATTTATAAGATACATTAACCACACCCAAAAATTCAAGCTATTATAAAACTCTTGCTTATCAAGGTAAGAATGGAATATGTATACATTACTAGAAAAAAGATGATTGCAATTGCTTTGCTAAGTTTTTCCTCTTACTTTCTCTAGAATGCATTTAAAAACATGGAGTATTATCCGAGCTTCTATCTCACAGTACCCTGCCACAGCTTTCCTTGGGTATCCCTGTGGCAGGAAATTCGCTGCAACGCAGCTTTTTCACTTGTTTATTCACAAGAACTAATATCATATCATAGGCCAACTCAAAGCAATGATCACGATTAGATATAAAGGAATTAATTGTGATCGGACATTATGCATGGTATGCATTGTTTATTTAGCTAAAGCTTTTAGCACACGGGATGAGATGTGTCATTGATTCCTTCGATTTCGTTGAAGCACATGATAACGTGAAAATTCTTATAAAATTTAAATAGAAATTATGATGATATATATTTTGAAAAATGTATTTATAATTTTTCCTATATCATATAATCAAGAAATAAATTATATTTTAACGTTTAATATGCAATATATTGTTAGAAATATATTTATATATTAAGAAATGATCTCTAAATGTTTAATATGCATTATATTGTGTATAAATATATTCATATATTTTCTTTCTGATATTTATGTAATGGGTTGATTATTCTTTTTAATAATGATTGATTTGTGAGTGTATCATTTTAGTGTTGAGAAGGTGCATTTCTACACTTGAGTGGGAGAGAAATTTTTGTTTGTCTTAAAAAAAATTAAAATAAAAATAAGAATGCATGCATCATTGTGTTGTAGGGTTTTAGTAAAAAAGTGTGGCACCTGAATATTTTTTTGTCTTGAGGTGTTGTTAATATGGAGAAAAAATTTAGACTATGGGGTTTAAAGGATTATTATCACAAAGTGCTGCATGTGTTTGTGTGTTTAGCAATCTGTAATATGTGAAACAGAGTGATTTTTGACAATATTTCTCCTAATTATCAATATTGTAGCTTGAAGAGTGCTAGTTTTTACAATGAATTTTATATAGGAGTGAAGCCAGCCTTACCAAAAACTGTGCCATTTAACTTTCTCCTTTGCTATTGGTTTCTTTGATGGAGCTTGTTCTGATGGCAGTTGTGGCCCTGGTATGATTTTAATGATCATTATATCAAGTTATGGATGGGCTATGGGAAGGGGAGAAACACTAAGGCATAAGTAGTGGCATTATAGGGATTGCTTCAATTTGCTTTCTTAAATGGTATTCTCTCCTGGCATATATATGGGGACTCTAAGGTCATCATAGAATGGTCCAACGGAAGATACAAACTTCAAGTGATGCAGTTGGCTCATTAGTGTCAATGGATCCAAAATTTGATGGTCACTTTCTATGAGATTCCCTTTTCCCAAATTTTCAGGAGTTTCAGCAAGGAGGTGAAAAAAGCCATTCTTGGTCCGGAAGGATACATGTTTTTTTAAGAATATTTGGAAATTGGAAGGCTCTATGGTTTTTGAAGGAACTACTTTGTTAAATTGCTAATTTCAGTACTGGACTGTTAGGAGAGCATTTTGTTGTAGGCCTAATGTTATACATATAAGGCTGATCTGTTTTTATATTTGGTATCTCTATTGTTGACTTTTTGGAAGGTCTCTGTATTTTTTGTATCAGTTTGTTCATGTTGTGTATGCCTCTGAGGATATAGGAGATACTTGGACTCTTTCTTGAAGGAGTAGAACTATTTGAGAGTGGCTTTAATGATGTAACCTTCATTTTCTTTGATTTAATGAAATAGCAAAAAAATGATTTTTTTTCTTTGAAAAAAAATAGTGAAACCTGAATGTGCTATAGCATAGTGGTGAGAAGAATGTGTGTTGTAGTTTAGTGATGAAAAGTTGTAAATTTGATTATTTTTTACACTATGAAGTTAAATGAATTTATGTCGATTTATTATAAAATGATTTAATTAAATAAATTATTTCTATAAATTATTTTAACGTTTAATATGCATTATATTGTGTAGAAACATATTTATATACATATTTTTAGAATTTATGATATTTATGTGGTTGGTTCATTATTCTTTCTACCATTGTTTAATAACGATTGATTTATGGTTGTAATTTAAAATAAAATGGTTTAATTTTATAATATTTTTTATTTAAATTTGTAATTAAATAATATAAAAAATTAATATTTTAATGATTTGAAATTTTGATAATTTATATATTAATCAAAAATTAAATAAAACTTTAAAAATACTGCCATGCCATAAACAATATCTATCATATCAACTCCACCTTTTCCAAAGTAGATTGTATCCAAATTTTAAAAAACCACACGTTTGATTTTGTCAAAATCAAAAAGCCAGGTCGGGTCAATAATGAATATATCGTGTTGAATGCAACCAAGTCAAACTGAACGAAATCAAAGCAACGAATGCGCGGATAACCACCCACCATATGTGTTGTTGGATAGTTGGAATTTAGACTTACCATCTACCACCAATTCGTCAAATTATGGGTTTGAAGCGCTTATAAATACAGCTTTATTTCCCGTTTCTAATCATTCACTTTTCCTTTCATCTCTCTGTTATTTTCGGAGCTAAGCTCTCGTTGCATTTTACTTGACAAACAGATCGTGCATCCGGTTTATTATTATTCAATAAATAGCGTGGATTGCGTCTATATTGTCCAGTCCATTGACAAACCGAGATATTTATTGAAAGTCTAGCATGGCGGCCAGGGCGATGTACAGCATCATAATATGCGTTCTCCTAATTATCTCTGCGCTCTTTCCAACAGCAAGCTCCAGGCCTAATTTCCTCCACGAAGTCACTGCTGACTCCCAAATTAAGGACAACTCTGATACCAATAACATGTCTGAAACTTATATTCAAGAATCCAATAAGGCGGCCACCATTGATGCAGGTTTAATCGAAGATAAGCTTCCAAAGAGCGGTTATACTCCCTCGGCTCCTTCGGCCTGCCATAACATGGTAATAGACACCGTCGGCGCCGCGCGTTACAGTTGTTGATACAGATCAAGGCGATAAATTTTTCCATCGGGATTAGTTCAGATCTCCTTGAATGTGAAATCACATTGAAAGAAGAGAAAATCAGACAACTCCAAAGTCAATTCTGAAGATGACGTTAAATACTTGGAATCTTATTTTGGGAAGTGAGGACGAATTCAAAGACTGTTCTACATACCTGCTACTGCTTGTACTACGCAGTGTCTATCAGTTTTGCATTAATCCGTAAATCTGATCTTTATAGCTTGTAAGAGTGCCCTTTTCACTAAGTTTGAGAAAAAAACTATGTATTTAGCTTTGATTTCATTAACGGCCTCTCTTTCCGCTTCAACGATTCCATATATTATATCCATAGTTAATTGTATGCATTTAAATATTCCAGAGATATATATCATTGAAATGAATGATATCGTTTAAATACAAAGCAACACTAGAGTTTTAGATGGTTACAAGAATATGAATGAAACATTTATCAAAAGTTAATCAAATGCACGCAGAAATAGGTCAATATTTAATTTGAAATTAAATATTATCTTGGAAAAATTATTTTTTATAATTACTTTCGTAATTCTCTTAACATTATAATATTTAATAGGTGACATAGGATTCAAATAGACCTAAGTGACGCTTTCTAGGGTTTTCAGATTTGCTTGGTCGGCAAATGCCCTAATGGGAATGAGGGATGGAGGGAGTGGAGCTCCCTCCTACAAAGAAATGGTTAATGGGTGATTCAATAGAGGATCTTCGTCTAAGGGGGGAGATGGCATGGGTAAAGAACTAGTTGTAATGGGAATGAGGGATGGAGGGAGTGGAGCTCCCTCCTACAAATAAATGGTTAATGGGTGATTCAATAGAGGATCTTCGTCTAAGGGCGGAAATGGCATGGGTAAAGAACTAGTTGCAATGCCATTTGTGGGAAAAGAAGGGCTAGGGAATTCCCATTCAATGCAGCCATCAACAAATGTGGTGCACGAAAGATCTATTCCCGCGATAGATCCTTCTCTGGCAAGGTACCTCCTCCAAGATAGGAAAATATAATCAATTTATGAGGGACCCTGCTATGATAGGGAAGTTTATGGGTTTTCAGCCAATGGAGAAATCTCTCAACAAGTGGGTCGTGAAAAAATGGAAACCAAAGGGCCCTATTGAGCTTAAATTGGGATCCAAAGGATTTTCTACTTCAATCTTTATCATCCCGACGGATAAAAATCAGGTGAATGAAAATGGCCCTTATTTGTTTAACTCCGTGAGTTTGTTTTGAAGAGACTAGATGGAACGCTTTTGCCATGAGAATAGGATTTGTATTCAATACCATTTTGGATTAGGCTTTACTCATTTCCACATGAATTTTATGATGAGAAAAAATTGGCAATAATAGGTAATGAACTCGGGTCCTTTTTGAAGATTGCTGAAATAATGAAGCAAGGATTATAGACCGTTTTTGCTGGGATTTGTGTGTATATGAATATTTCCCTGGCATTACCAGATTCGATATGCTTAAGCTATTAAGATACAGAGTTGATACAAGTAATTGACTATGATCGCATCCCATTTCATTGTCAAAGGTTCCATGAGCACAAACATCTCTTTAGAGATTTCCCTCTAATTAAATAACCGCCTAAATGAAAATTAGAGCTAGCTAGGGATTTAGAAGGATTTACAGAAGGGTACCCGCACGAAGCTAGTACCCAAAAAGTGCGCAATAGGAGTGCGCAAGCAGAAAAAAAAAGGGATGTGCATGCACATCAAAACACGTGCACACATCCCTCCTTCAGCAATGCTGAACATCCACGTCGTTGAGTCAACGTGGAAAAAAGGTGTGCGCACACGTTATTAACACATACGCACAAAACTGCGCGCACGCGTTAATGACGCGTGTGCGCCCCTGTTTTTTTTATAAAAAAACAGAGCACGAGTTTGTCATTTTCAACAAACCCACGAGCGCAGAGCGGCCAAACAAGAATCCCGTGAGTGCGTCATGGTGCACCCAAAGGCCTCCTCAATGCCATCAATTCGAACCTCCACAACCTTGCCGACGTTGCCTCCAAGTAAGTGCTCAACAAACCATGTATTTGCTGTTTTTTTTAATTTTATTTTTCCATTTCAATTTTAATTTAAAAAAAAAATTACAATCCATTTAAAAACCAAAAAAATTTCATTGCAGATTAACTACACCTAATAATATGCCAAACACATTTGAACCATCAGATGAAACCAATGAAACTGGACCATCAGAAGACAACATTGGAACGAACAATGAACCGAATGAAAACCCTGAAGATCAATTACACCAAGATTTAAATGAATTAAGGGTATTAAGTGATGAATTGAAGATCACTAAGGAACCCTCTCGGGTTTCCTTGGCTTCATCATTTCAAAACATCATTGAATCCATCAACATTGACCATAGTGAGATCAGAAATCTGAGCCAATTCAGGGCTCGAATGAGGGAACACTACTCCACTGGGATGTCCAAAGAACAAATTAAAGAACTCAACATCACCAAAGCCCAGTTGTACAGCAAATTCATTGTTCCCACGACAGGACAACCTCCAAATGTGAGGAAGAGACGGGTTTGCATGGACTGGTGTATTTACCAGTCATGGAGAGATAACTGGAGAAAGAGAGGGTTTATTGTGTTTGACAGGCCCCCATGCAATAATTTGGAGATCCCATAGTATTTCCTTTGGAAATTGTGGGTTGAGTTTGAGCTAGGCTACCATGTCAACTATTTTGATATCACTGAGTTTCAGGGTGTCGGTCTTGGCTTTGCCCAAGATCGACTCCAGGCCCGCCACAACCTATGTAGAGGACCTCCTGCACCCAGGAGAGAGCCAAACCCCTCGCCTCAGCCACCCGGGTTTGGTAGCGGCCTAGATGAGATTGATGACTCAGTTAGACGTGCCACACATCATTTGCTTAGGCATACCACATTTGTGGCTATGTCTTCACAGAGCTGGGAGGACATCGATGAGACACACACAACTACACGATCTATGGGTGGTAGTCAGGACATGCCAGGTACAAGTGGAACCCAGGCGGGGCCATCTAGTTCTACTCGAACAACGGCACATCGTTGTTCTCACTGTGTTCATTCTTGCCATGGTCCTACATAGCAACATGCCACAGAGAGATACATGGAGTAGGTTAGCTATTGTTTTATTTAATGTTCATGTATTTGTTGTATTTTATTTGATATCGCATTGTTTAATATATTTAACTTTGAATTACACATTGTTGACTTTATTTGTTTTAATGTACATTTATTCAGGGCCGAGTCTCCATCCTCCAGGTGGGAAGACATTGGTTCCTTTGACCTAGACCAAGCCATGGCAGCAGCAGAGGAGATTGCGACACCATATACACAAGTAACTTGTTTACTTTGAATAATTAGATCCAGTTACAATTAATTTGTGTTCAGTAATTACAAATTAATTAGAACTGAGTAATTACCATATTATCATCAGATTTTACAGTTGTGTTTATCATATTGTCTAAATTATTTTAGAGCTATAAATTCATATAATCCAACCAAACAAAAGTGAAACCTTATAAAACATGAAAACCTAATAAGACTATAAACATATGTTCATGTTCACTTTAGGCACCCTAGACCTCTAATGATTATAGAAATGGGAGAGAAATTCGCAAAATCTACCATTCTTACTTGACCAATGATGAGATAAATTTCCATCATCAATTTGTTGTGGGTGACATTGTCATCATTCTGTTCATTAGCAATCTGTCCATAATCTGATCATATTCATTATGTTTAATAGCATGTCCTCATTTTGTACCCAAACATATCTTCATTTGTCCATGGTCATGCTGTCATTAATCTACCACTGATGTTGCCTTAGTGAAGCCCAAAAGATTAGAGATAAAAATTAGTTTACTGCTGCACCACTGCTCCTGTTGCTGCTACTACTTCACCTAACCTTCCGCAGTCATCCTGACCCCCGAAATCAGAGCTCTCCTCAATCTCCTGAAATCTTCACACATTGCTTCCTTAAAAATGAAACTTGTCTTCTATTTATACTCTTGTCTTCTATTTATAGTTTTATCATTAAGATGATTAAATAAATCGAATATGATTTATTAAATTCTGGCCATGCCATGTCACCTTATTTAATTTTAATTTCATGCCATGTCACCTTCTATCCTTTCATAATATTAAATGTGAGACACACATATGCCCTTAAGATGCCTGCAACGCACTCTTAAAAATGCCCGTAGTGGGCTCCACTTTGATGCCCGCAAGAGCCATCAACATATGCATGTATTGGTCTTGGATTATGCACGTAATGGTCTCATGTAAATTCCCACAGGCCCTTATCAATATACCCGCAATACACCACAAATGCCTGCAGTGGGTGGGTGATTCAAAGAATGCCGCAGGGTCCTTTTGATTATGCCCGCAATTGTGCTTTGAAATGCCCACAAGGGGCCTTCCAAATGCCCGCACATCTTCCTTGTCCACCTCATCATCTTGTATTTTTCCTCTAATCTTATGTTTTCCAATTCATCGTCCTCAATGTCACCAAGTTATCAATCCTTCTTGTCATCAAGCATGTCCTCCTTGTCATGTTCCATGTCATCAAACACCATGCTTGACAAGTCATCAATCTTTCTTGCTTGTCACTTGTCTTTGTCTTGTCCTTAGCTTGCCATGTCCTTCTTCCATGCTTGTCATAAACACTTGTCATGCTTTCCATGTTTGTCATACTTGTCAGGTCTTTTCCATTCCTCAAGCCATGTCACCATCTCCATTGTGCTTGCCATAATGTGTATGCTCCATGTTCTTAACTCTTCCATGTCTTTGTCATTAATGTATTGTCATCAATGTCATTATCAAGCCCTTGTCATCAATCCTTTGTCATGTCTCCACTTTGTCAAGTCTTCTACAATTGTCATGCTTGCTTGCCACTTGTCAAGTTATCAAAGCTTGTCATGTTTACCATTTTTCCAGTCAAGTCTTTTTCCATGTCATCACTTT
The DNA here is from genome assembly GCA_027924585.1 of Larix kaempferi. Lineage (NCBI taxonomy): Eukaryota > Viridiplantae > Streptophyta > Pinopsida > Pinales > Pinaceae > Larix > Larix kaempferi. The sequence goes on from BSBM01001167.1 coordinate 538,633, forward strand.
GACCTTTGTCATTAACGTGTTGTCATCAACGACAACTTTGGCCATCAAACACTTCAAGCATAAATTGTCAACCTTCTTTGCCACATTATCTTCAATGAATGACCATAGAATGGGTCATTTGTTCCTATCTTGGGCCCAATCCATTGTGGACCAAAGGACACGATCCCCACAAACATGTTCTTTACCAAGCCTTGAACAAATGGACTGCACCAATACAATAAAAAACTTTATATAATATCCAAATCCCATCAAACCACTATCATCTAACTTGAATCTGAATTATTTGCAGTCATGTTTTCTAAGTACTATCGTTGTCATTCTCATTGGCATTGTGTTTAATATTGTTAATATTGTTTTTATAAATTCAATCTAAAAATTGTAGTGTTCGCACAGGTGTCTGTAGGCTCCAGCGACCAGCCATCGCCCTCGAGGATCAGCAGATCTCCACGTGTGTAGGTATTGTGTGTATTAAAGCATAAATTTAATTTCAACTATGATGACTTGTCTGTGTATATTTATATTTTTCTATATTAAACTATGAGGTTATAAATGTGTATGTAGGTGCGAGCACCTCGGCCTGGCAGTGCTATTTTTCCTCCCTCCCTGGCCTTTTGGCCACCATATATGCCGGTTGTATCCCCTGGAATACATGCCCCATTCCATGCATTCCTCCCCACCCCCTTCCATCCATCCCCCCCCCTCCTATCTAGTACCACAGTTCCATCCAGCTCCCCCTTCTGTTTCATATCCTGCATCCCATCACCCCATCCCAACCTTTCCACCACCTCCGTATCAGTTTCCCATGTTCCCACACTCCCCCATCCGACCATGACACACCAACCATCCAAAGTCACCTATCCCTCCACCACAACACAGACCTCGCCCCCCCCCACATTCCCCCACCACACTCGCTTCACATTCCACGGTTCCCCCATCCATACGACAACCAGTTGGGGTTTATCGCCCTAGACATGCATCTCCACTTCGCCCACCCCAGTCCATGCCTCCTTATTCCACCTCTCCTTCTTCCACTGTGCCCCCTACTGGTCTAGCCATCGTCGATGTGGCTACATCCTCCCCTATACCATCCACCCTAGCATCGAAGCAGGTTTTCCAGCCGACTGCTCCATCCGCTGGCCCTGAAGACCAACTGGTTGTGTTCACAGCGAGATTGACTAGTTTATGAAAATCTCGTTCAATTTTAACGAAAATTGCTATATGCATCTAATTTCATCATTTATCTGATTGTTCTAAATGTTGCGGGGTGGCACTGCTGAGAGACTAGGAGCACGGAGGAGGAAGACCCTGTGATGAACCTGCAATAATTAATTAATGCAAATACACAAGATATCATAAATAATAGAACAGGATCACTTTTATATTGATCACAGGCCACTTCGAGGGGGCAACCTCCTTTGAGCAATCTCAATACAATTAACTTCACTGTTCCTTCAATGACCTCAACACACACTTATATACTAAGTCTATGCCCAATACTATGAGTCAAAACCATGGGACATATAATACTACGGGACGACTTACAAAGCATATGCGTCCAATACTATGGGTCAATACTATGGGCTAATATAAACTACGGATCAACAAATACTATGGGACGACTTACAAAGCATATGCGTCCAACAACAATATACTAACATAGTAAAGAGAAGGGTTGACATAGGTTCCTAACATCCCCTCTCCCTTAGAAAAAGCTTTGTCCTCAAAACTTTGGTTGGAGAAATTGCTGCAGAATCTGAAGGAGTGGTTCCCCGGTAGCATCCTCGGGTTGCATTTCGGGCCACTGCCGCCTTTGGAGTGTCAAGGAGTATTGCTTGGAAGGTTGTGGATGAAGAAGAACCCTGTCAGCTGCATGGAAAATGCGCTCAGAACGGTGCTGATCAGCTTGTTGTTTCAGGTGAATTCTGGCCATATGAAGATTGTCCTGCAGAATGAGAAGAATCTGATTGTGGTTTTGAAGAACCGAGTCAATTTCCTGAAGTGGGGAGATGCTAAGGGTGTATGGAAGAAGAACTGGCGGTGTTTTTCCATAGACTGCTTCATATGGTATCCTTTGAGATGTGGTATTGTACCACTAGAGCGCTGCTAGGAAATCCATAGAATTAGTTGGCCAAAGTTGTGTAGGGATGGGCAAGGGTTTGAGCAATCCCAAAAGGAGTGTCATTTCCCCCTTGTTGACTTGGAAAGTATCATCGTCAGCCACCATTTGTTGAATTGTCATTTTTAGTCCCTGCCAAAAGAAGTTACATTGTTCCCGGTCATACATTTTGCAAAACCCAGAGTGCCCTGTTGATGAAGAAGCATGGAGTTCATAGAAGAGATAGCCCTATTGAACATATTGCAACCAATTTGGAACAAGCAGAGAAAGAGCTGTAAGAGAAACTGGGTCATCAATTGTGCGAGAAGGAGCATCTTCCACCATATTGTCCTTACCCTTCTTGTAAGTGATCACATAGGGATAACCCATGAGTTGGATAACCCATTTCAGGTGTGTTGGGGAGGAGACCCATTGTTCCAGAAAATTTTCCAGACTCGGGAGATCAATCTTGATGCAGAAATAATTCTCTAATAGGTATGGCTGCCACTTCTGTACTGCATGCAAAATAGCCATCATTTCCTGCTGAGAGGTAGATGTGGCTAAATTCTTACCGGAAAGGTCTCTTGAAGGCAGCAAGCGCATTGGTTCAGCAAAGATACCTGCATATCTATCCAAGGAAGTAGTGGAGACTGTTGATGGGTGCATCTGAATGGAATTGAGCTGAGCGATGACATCATGTGAATTCTTCTTAAGGATTTTTTCTAGGTGATGTGAACTGATGATGCAGAGAGACCTTGGTTGTAAGCCCATAAATTTGTGTTGTGCCCCATTGACTTTAAACTGCATCTAAAGTTCAGCAAAATCCCATAAGATGGGGCCAAGCGTGCGTAACCATTGAATGCCCAAAACCACATCACATCCACCTAAGGACAAGGCAAACATGTCAGAGCATAGGTTATAATCTTCCATAGAGATACGCACATTGTAACACTTCCCCTTGCAAGGTAAGGTGCCCCCATTGGCAACCATGATTTCAAAGTTGGAGCAAGGATGGACAAAACAATTAGCCTGTTTGGAAATTCGAGGGTCAATGAAGTTATGAGTGCTACCAGAATCAATTAGTATGGTAAGAGGGAGCTTCTTGAAGTATCCCCTGACCCGCATTGTTTGTGGGGTGGTGACGCCGGTTACAGCATGGAGAGAGATCTCGGGTGGGTCGTCCTGAGATGGGGTGTCAATAGACGAGTGTTGAATGTCGACCTGATCATCTACTGTATCTGTAGCTTCTTCACCAAGTTCTAAGGCAGGCGGAGAATCCACATCCAAGAGATAGAGCTTTTGTTGAACACATCTATGTCCCCGAGTGAATTTCTCTTCATAATTTAGCAAATCCTTTTTTCTCGGCATGCCTGCATTTCTATTTCATACAAATGCTTGATAGGAGTTGGTTGAGGAGCAGGCGTGATGGGAGGTCGTTGGGAACCCATATTTCTGAAGGGAACAAAGGTGGGTTGGAGTGTTGTTGAGCTGCAATATTGTCCTCGACCAGCTTAGCCAACCCTAGGACTTCCATCATTGTGTTGGGACAAAACATTTTGACCTCTGAGTGGATTTCATCCTTGAGACCACTAATAAAACAACTCTTGTAGAATTCATCAGACAATCCTTCTGTGTGATTGGCCAATTTCTCAAATTCTGTCTGATACTCTCTCACTGTGCCAATTTGGTGAAGTTTAGTGAGTGCTCCTGTGAAATCATCAAAAGCACTAGGACCAAATCATGGCAAAATGAGTTGGCAAAAATCTGTCTAGTTTGGCTCGGGATGAGCTTTGATGTACCAACGGTACCATTGAAGGGATTCCTATTCCAAATGAAAGGATGCAAGTGGAACTTTTTGGGCATCAGAAGTATTATGTAGACTGAAATATTGTTATGCTCGATATATCCATCCAGTCGAATCAATACCATTGAAGCGAGGAAAATCAAGCTTCGGCCCACGAAAATTGCTGGAAGAAGAGAACCCAGTGGCTGCAAAAGATTCTGGCTGTCTGGTATTGTTCATGGCTGAATGCTGAAAATGGAGGTTGAGAAATTTTTCATCCAAATCTTGGAGTTTGGTTTGGATGGCTGCAAGTGCTTCCTCCATGGTGTGTGCTCTTGCACGGGTGACAACCATAACCAGGTTTTTTTTTTTTTTTTTTTTGTGGAATGGGTAGAAAAACACAAACAGAAGCTGATTTAGTAAAGGGAAATTTGGATTGGGGAAACAATCTGATGGGTAATTGGGGTTTGACTAGATTTTGGACACTGTCGAAAGGACAAGAAAGCAAAAAGGGGGATTTCAAAAGCGGGGTGATATAATGAGAAAATTTGGTAGAGAGGGACAAAGAAGCACAATTCAGAAAGGAACTCTGTGGTAAAATTTGAAGGTGATTGGGTGAAATTTGAGGAAGTTATGGCAAACCCTAAAAATAGACAAATGTGGGATTTCGGGCTTTGGGAAGAGGAATTTGGGATAGGGTCCTTAGGAATGAAAGATGCAGAATGGGAGGACAGGGGTTCCCCAAAAATTTCAAGGGAAATAGAGTGAAAACAAGGGAGATATGGAGAAAAAACTGAATTTTATACTTGTTTTTTGTTTTTTTTTCTCAGAAATGGATTGGCAACAGCGGCGCAACGGTGCGGAAGGGATTGAAAACGGCTGGATCTGAAACGACGACTGGATCTGGAATGACTTTCAGAATAGATCTGAAACGGCTAGATCTGGAGTGGAAGTGATCGGCAACAGTTCAACTGAAAATAGATAGGGACCCCAGGTATGTACAGCTTCCTAACAGTTCAGGTGTTTCACTCGGCCACCAATGCTGTCTGACGGCTTGCGTATTGGGGCAGTACCCCTCACTCCACGGCTCAGGTAAAACTAATAACCGCTTTGCCACAAATGACAGCTCTTGGTTTACCTCATGGGTGGGAACTAGTCAATCAGGTAGGGGTCGTTGCCATTTTCGCTGGCAGGTCCTCTCAATGGGCCAGCTACTTTGGGGTTCCTATGGTACTCCTCACAATGAGTTTTAGGGCTTATGCCCAAGTACTTCCCATAGTTAAGCGGAGAGGGATTATTCCCAAATCCTAAGCTGCAACAGATGCGAAAAAAAAATTTGGCAGAAATTCTACCCAACGAGCCCAAGAAAGTGCTCTCATACCAGATGTGATGAACCTGCAATAATTGATTAATGCAAATACACGAGATATCAGAAATAATAGAATAGAATCACTTTTATATTGATCATGGGCCACTTCGAGGGGGCAACCTCCTTTGAGCAAGCTCAATACAATTAACTTCACTATGCCTTCAATGACCTCAACACACACTTATATACTAAGTCTATGCCCAATACTATGAGTCAAAACCATGGGACATATAATACTACGGGACAACTTACAAAGCATATGCGTCCAATACTATGGGTCAATACTATGGGCTAATATAAACTACGGATCAACAAATACTACGGAACGACTTACAAAGCATATGCGTCCAACAACAATATACTAACATAGTAAAGAGAAGGGTTGACATAGGTTCCTAACAGACCCCCTCACGACTTACAGTCTCGCATGCGGTGAGTTATCTAAGATTTGAAAACTATTTTTATTTTTAAATTATGTTTTATACTTGTATAATTGCCAAGAAAAGTTGACATATTACTATTGTCGTTTCAGGGCTCAGAGGGACATGGTCCAAGTCGCCCGAAGGACCCAGCTTCCTCTAGCACGAAGAAGAGGAAGATCGATTTTGGAGATGCACTTGGGAGCTTCGAGGGTGGGTAGGAGGATTGAGAGACCCTCCTATGTACACTAGCCACGATGTCGCATTTTGGGCATGAGTTGCCATATTTTGTATAGGGAACCATGGGCCATATTTTGTATAGGGCACGAGTTGACATAGTTTGTACAGGGCATGAGTTGCCATTATATAGACATTGGGAACAATGTTCCATTTTTCCAAAAAGTGTATACACATGATTGGATCATTTTTGCATATTAATAGATGGATCTGCACTTGTCTATATGACTTTGTCTTTGATTACATTTTTGCATACATGATTTTGTCTTCAATAAGAATGTTATGGAAAAGTTTTCACATACATATAGATGTTATTTCTAGACACCAAGTGACCTCAATATGAGTCCCTTGTATTTGAATGGGTCGTGCATCTTACACTTTTTCACACATCAAGCACATGGATGTACATGTAAGTCTGCATTAAAAGTAAACTCAAACTATAGATAACCAAAGATGATAACATGTACTTGTGAGTCTGCATTAACATGAATGTCTTCCAAATGTTTTCATAAATGAGCATAGAAACAACAATGGTCTTAACAAAGAATTAAATAACAACAATTTTGAAATATGAAATAATAAATGATAAAGAAGCTTATGAAGAGAAGACGTCCTCAAAGAATTGCTCAAAATGCGAGACATACAACTTCAATCCAACCACAATATGTCCTGGTAATAGCTGGTATGGGTGCAAGGCTTTCCTTTTACAACTCTTCACTCGGTTTGCAGAAACCCTGCTTGCACTTGTCTCGTCTCATGCTCAATTGAATTTTTTATTTACAGCCTATCTTAGAAAACAAATTGGAACCAACCTATTTTGGAAGCTCACCCCTTATGGCCTTAATGGAGGCTCACAACTCCACACTATATGTTTCAATATAGTTAATGCTCAGTCCTTCAAGTTGCATAGTTAGAAAGAGTATGCGTTGCATTTGCCTCTCAATTTATTTGATTGAATACACATGCATTTTGTAATGGGATCATTACATAGCTAATCTGGATTGTTTATGTGGATGGAGACACGCAGCAAGCATTGATGCCTAGATCTCTACACACAAGTTAAAGAGCAAAAAAGAAAAACTCCTAACATTGGGAACAAATAGCCAAAACCAACAATGCAACTAGAACACAATGACCAAGGGAACTTCAAAATGCAACACCACTCCACAAAAGAAGTTGTTTTAGACCTACCTCATTTGGTATGAGAGAAGTTGCTTTAGAGACCTAGAGACCTACCTACCACTTCTCTCATTTGGTATGAGAGAATTTTCTTTAGACCTACCTCACTCATGTCAATGCTTGAGTTTTTGGAGGCCGATCTCCCACCCCACATGTCATCTTCAACATTTTTTGTTCTCTTGGTTTTGTGCCCACCCAAACTCTTTTCATGCTTTGGGTACCTTGAGGTATATCCCCAACCCATAAAAATCTTATATTATGTTAATTACGTTGGTTATTGGCTTCACCCAACAAAATTATATTTAACAATACACATATTCATAGATTTGGTTCCTCGTGCTCAATGCTCACTATATTTAACAATACACTTATCTTAAATTTAATTCATGTCTTGTTAAATATTTTATATTGAAATAACTATTTGAGAGCACCACCTTAGACCAAGCCATACCATTAATATAAAATGAACATTAGAGAAATTAACTAATTCATTTTCCTTCTATAACTCTAACCCTAACCCTCACCCAAACCCTAGCACTAAACCCTCTGCACCCTTTAGATACTTCCTCCAATATGTCCTAATCTTCCTACAAGTAACACTACCTCTTCACCCTCTCCATAATGGTGTTGCTATCATGAAACTCAAAAGCTTGATAAACATCTTCATCATCATCATCATCAACATCTTCATCATCATTGTCATCTCTAGGTTCCTCATCAACATCTCCATCATCATCATCATCATCTTCATCACTATCACCATCACCATCATCATCACCATCACCATCACCATCACCATCAACATCAACATCTTCATCATCATCACCATCAACATCATCTTCAACATCATTGTCATCTCTAGGTTCCTCATCAACATCTCCATCATCATCATCTTCATCATCATCATCATCTTCATCACCATCACCATCACCATAACCATCAACATCTTCATCATCATCACCATCATCATCATCAACAACATCTTCATCAGCATTGTCATCTCTAGGTTCCTCATCAACATCTCCATCATCATCATCTTCTTCGCTCATCATCACCATCACCATCACCATCACCATCATCATCAACGTCTTCATCATCAATGTCTTCATCATCATCACCATCATCATCATCATTAACATCTTCATCATCATTGTCATCTCTAGGTTCCTCATCAACATCTCCATCAGCATCATCTTCATCATCATCATCATCACCATAATCATCTTCATCACCATCACCATCACCATCACCATCACCATCACCATCAACATCTTCATCATCACCACCATCATCATCATCATCAACATCTTCATCATCATTGTCATCTCTAGGTTCCTCATCAACATCTCCATCATCATCATCTTCATCACCATCACCATCACCATCACCATCACCATCAACATCTCCATTAGCATCACCATCATCATCATCATCGACCTCTTCATTATCATTGTCATCTCTAGGTTCTTCATCAACATCTCCATCATCATCATCTTCTTTTCTCATCATCATCTTCATCACCATCATCATCACCATCATTATCAAGGTCTTCATCAGCATCACCATCTTCATCATCATTAGCATAAGTGCCCGGTCGATGATTTTGCAAATTTGACCCCAATGTGCAAAAATTGCACACTCCCTTATTGAGCAAAACACTAGTTTCCAAAATGGACCTACAAGATGAAACCTGGGCCATGGGACTGGAGGAGAAGGGAAGCCTTAGCACTATCCCGATGTCCTGAATCCAACGGAGTCGACGGTTTGTCGATCCAAGCCACGATCGTCATTCTATGGCCCGTTCTGTCTCGCATCCAAAAGGCCTTCAGGGACACCTGCTGGATACCTACCGGGGGCATAGAATTCCAACCATGCAACAAAATTGGGTTTCGGGGAGTCTTGCAAGTGTGTCTAGGAAGGTTCTAGCTGGGATTGCTAGCCATAAATGCCCGGTCGACGATTTTGCAAATTTGACCCCAATGTGCAAAAATTACATACTCCCTTACTGAGAGAAACCCTAGTTTCCAAATTGGACCTACAAGATGACACCTTGGCCATGGGACCGGATGAGAGGGGCACCCCTAGAACTGTATCAACATCCTGAATCCAACGGAATCTATAGTTTGTCGATTCGAGCTATGGTCATCATTCTATGTCTCATTATGTCTTGCATCCAAAACACCTTTAGGGACCCCTGCTGGATACCTACCGAGGGCATATAATTCCAACCATGCAACAAACCGGGTTTCGGGGAGTTCTGCAAGTGTGTCTCCAACCAAACTCCAATTATGGTGTAGCTGAATAAAAGGTCTCCAGAGAACTCAGGAGGATAGTCATAAGAAGCCCATCAATAAAGATATGCATATTTGTAACTCCGTCCTCAATGATTAGTCTCCTAGAATGCAACGATCCTCTTTCTTTTTGGTCAAAATAACCCCAGTCAAATAGCTACGATCCTATATTTCCTTTTAACTATCTTAGGGCCCATTCATTTAAACATCAATGAATGTCTCAAGAAATTAAGTGTGGCAGGACCCATGGAAGGAAGCATGTCTCACATGTACATGGTATTTAAATGATCCCATGCTACAAATAAAGCCAAAAGGCATATCTTAAAGAGTCTGGTTTCCAGAAATTCTCACCTCAATCAAACCATGGTCAAGAAATTAAAGTGAGCTCTAGAAAGCTAAAGGGAGCTATCTAATAAATCAGCCCAGCAAAAGTTCTTCTCCATTCGTGAATCATGAAATCAAATCTTCTGTTCACACAAAAGGACATTTTGGATTGAAGAACTAATATCGAAACATATAAAGCAGGACAAACTTATTTCTGGAAGGCTCAAAATGGCTAAAAGTTGGAAATTAAAGAAACATATAAAAGCATGTGAATGAGGAACAAATCAATGTCCCTGTGAGATTTTGTCACGATCCTATGGAGTCCTATAATGTTTAACTTCTGAAGACTGTTTTCTTTTAAAAATCCCACAATACGACCCTGAGAGAGTTTTAAAGAAAAATGAATCAACGCTACATTCTCTCTTTTATCACCATCACGATAAGAGTGATCAATGCATTCCTCGAAACTGAACTGCGGAGACATATGGGTACATATGTAATCAACACTTTGAAAGTTTCTTGACTTCCAGATGAGTATTGCTTCAGAGATTTGTGTTCACCAATGAATCGCCATTTGTTGTTGGCACAACACCCCCCCCTTTTATTTAAAAAAAAAATATATTGGGGCCCCTCCTCTTTTTTTAGTATGTTTGCCTTAAAAGTTTTGAAACACCTTGGAATCCAACGACTTAGTCTCTTTTGATCTTAACTTGCCTTAGAAATTTTGAGTTTCATCTTTTTCCCAAGTAAAACTCAGTCTTTTGGCCCGCAACGGCGGAAGCTATGAGCTAATTTTGTCACAATAGCGGAAGAGTTGTCCCAAGTCTTCCGAAACCACGAAAGAAAAGGCCAAGTCAAATCACAGCAGAAAATTTATCACAAAGTCTCTGAAAAGGAGAAACGTTTACTCAGACGAGCTCGCGGTGAAACAAACTCGTTAACTCCTTCCACTATGGCGGAAGCTTTCATCTAACCCTTCCGCAAACGCCGTAAACGCATCAAGTTTTTTCAGAGAGACTCGTCTTTTTCTTCCACCCCGCAAACCTTGGCATATTTTCGGAAGAACTTGGCCAACTTTCCCGCGAACGCGAAAAAGTTCGCTTAAAGTCCGCCGTGATACATGACTTATTCGCGGAAGCATTCACACAACTTCCCCGCAACGGCGGACCATTTTCAGCTTTTCTTCCCGCTTGGGTCGAAAGCGTTAACATAACCCTCCCACTTTTGACAGACACATTTATTGAAAAAGTTTCAACGTGACCCGGCCATACGCAGGCTTAAAACCCGTTTAATGACATTCAACCACCGCATTAAGGTTTCGCACGTACCAGTTTGAATATATAGGGGTGAACCCCATTGGCATTTCATTATTTTTCATTAGCTAGACTGTGTTCCATTCCGTTTGAACCACGAAGCACATTCATTGTTGATTGAAGATGCGATTTCATAGACCTCTTGACGATCATCGACTCTGCGCCATTACTTACAGGTAAGAACATTCGCAAGCCCTATTAGGATGTTTGTTCCTTCTTAAAAGCGGTCGGATCCATCTTTTCGATTCGCTCTATTCTAGCCATGGCTTTGTCCCACGGCATTTGTGCCTATCATCAACCCGTGGTGCACCTGACACAGAGTATCATACTACCTAACTTTATCTTCTTAGTCGCAGTTAAGTCCAGAGCCTCTCGTTTATTCAAAGGTCGTTTCGTTAGTTCAGTGAATCTCGTAGCCCTAAGTATGCCTCAAGGCTCTCATTTTGGTGCACTTACCCATTACCTACTAGACCCTATCTGCCCTTTCTCGCACCTAATCGTGGACGTCTCCGATATTGATAAATTTATACCTTCCACGCTTGCACACCGGTCAGTGTTCTGTTTCCAAGGACTTAAGCACCTAGACCTACCTTGATCAATAAGCCGTCAGTATTTCTAATCACCACAATGACCGCAAGGATAACCTAATTAATGCTTTCACAAGTTTTTAAATTTATATGTGAAGGGTACATGTTCAGGTGTTTGGGTGGAAATGAAGAAATTATCTAACAGACATTAGTTTGGGTTGTCAACATTATGTCATGCATGCTTATTCACGTTAATTGTTGAATAGGATTCCCATAATGGCTAAAGGTGGCAAGAGGAGAACGAAGGCAGTTGATGAAAGCACCAGACTAGAGACAACGTTCCAAGACACCAAATGCACTACAAACATGCCTCCGAAAGTAAACTAGGGTGATGTCTACCGCATGATAAGAGATCAGGACTTTCCTGAAGCTCTCCTTGAAAAATAATGCTTATATAAAAATATACGGAACTCCTGTATATCCAAAGCAGCCACACGTCCAGAACTCTTCCCATGCTCAGAGGTAATCGGATGGGTGTTGCAGCATGCAAACACCGAAACTAGAGTCATAGCAGATAGCACGGGAGAGGCCTTTGCATCGTTTCACTTGTCTTACATCTCGTCAGCCTACAAGCTACCCAAATCATAGCAGCAGCTCGATGATGCGTGGTTGCAAGAGATCCAGGTGGATAATCTAGACATGGCAAGAAGGTTGTTAATTTCAGGAAAGCAATTCAGAAGAAAAGATAGTGAAGAATACGAAGTCCATAATCTGAGGCCTCCCTTCAAACTAATCGCTCTCATGCTAAGCAGGATCTTTGGGAGGCCTGACGGGACGATGTTTATGCTACAGTGGGTCCCTATCATCCATTATGTTGCTTTCAAAGGGACGATCTTCAATTGGGCTGATATTCTTTCAGACAGTCTATCATCAGCAATAACAATGGCTAAAGAAGGGCTAGTGGAAAGGAAGGCAGAATTCTATATGGCTTCCTACCTCATAGATTGTATCATGGAAAAATGCCCCTTCCCAAGTTGGGATGCATGTGGAACTCAGCAAAAGGCTCCGTGTTCATAGCCTACAAGATCTTTTGGGATCAAAATTACAAGAGAGATTACAAGCTCATTTGTGAGTTCATAATGCCCCTTTATCAGTTGATATTTAATGAAGAACCCAATTGTTTATCTGAAAACGCCATGGAAGCCTTGGAAAAGTATGGCGATTTCTATTTCTCTCCAAAAGGTACCTACATAAGAATGTACGGAGGTTCCAAATCCCCATATATTCTACCAAGGTATGCTACAGATTACATAGTCCACAAGGAAATGGTAAGGCAAGTATTCATTGATGGGATGGGTAACACCTTGTATAAGGCCAAGAAAGTAACTTTTCCCCCCTTACCCTTTTATGTTGGGTCCTATAAGTTTTTAGGAATTGCAACTGTGAAAGATTTTGTTGCAGAATTGAGGAGCTTTCATTTCAGAGAGAGGATTTTTCACAGGAATGATCGACAGGGAAAAGTTGCACATCATTGCAAAGAACTCTCCACTCCCTGTGAATATGCCAACTTTTATGATCCACAGGAGGAAGCATATAGGGGAATCAGCAATATGGCTGAGCTACAGATTTGTCAGGCGGGCAAAGGAGGGGCCAGCTTGAGCTCCAAGGCTTTCTCGGAAGAAGAACTAAGGCTCTTGGAACAAGCAAAGAAAATCCAAGAAGATAAACGTAGAGAAGAAGAAAATTTGAGAATACAAGCAGTCGAAGCTGAGGCAAAGAAGAAAGAAGAAGAGGAAGAAAGAATTAGGTTGGAAACTAATGCTAAGCATGCCGAAGATGACAAAAGAAGGAAGGAGCAGGAGGAAGAGGCATGGAGGAAAGAAGAGGAAGAGAAGAAATCCCAAGAGGATGTTGATCCCAAAAGCCCAGACCTGCAAAACTTAGATATGGGTTCCCCCATAGGAGATCTACCCATTGTCCCTTTTACACCTTATAAAGGCAGCACAGTTTCTAATTGGCAGAACTTTGCTTACAACAAGAAAATAAAGACCATTGTCAAAGAGACAGGTTCCAAATTGAAAAGACCTTTTCAGCCAGATATCATCACCACACATGAGACCACAGTCATGTGAAACACAGAAGAGGCTGCCAGGATCCTAGCATCCATCTCCATAGCCACAGTTACAACAACTGTAGATAATGTTAACATATTGGGATATAGGTTGGATGAAGAAAAGGAGAAGGTGTAGTAGATTTAGGAAGCTTTAGTCAAAGAGCAGAACTACACAAATCTGATGATCGAGAAGAATAATGCTCTCACATCTCAAAAGGAAGAATTAAACAAAACACTCCAACAATTGGAGGTTGATAGAAGAGCTCTTGAAATACAAATAAGAATATTAGAAGCAGAAAATGCAGAACTTAAAGGTAAGAATTTGAAGCTCGAATCGGATAAATTTGACAACCTTCAAGAGGTCGATGACCCGAAGGAGCACAATGAGAAGTTACAAAGAGAAAATGAATCGTTGGAGCAACAATTGGAGTTGGAAAACAACAAAATGGGAGACATCAACCCCTTCCATGAGCAGGCTTGTGGATACTAAGAGAGACCTATGGAGTCCGAGAACTCATAGCAGAGGAAGTATACAGACTAAAATCAGTCATCACCAAAGTCAAGGAAATCAATGTTGAAGCCACCAGGATCAGGAGGAAACACTCACACATCAGTGGCGAGATTAAAAAGCACATCGAATTGAGAGAAGGGATGTCAGGGTTCCTAGCAACCCTTCCCCGTAAGTATGTTGTTGAATACAAGGCAGATATACGCACCCTAGAGTATTCTAAAGACTGTGGAGTAAAGTTGGCCACCGTAACCTCGGCCACTTATGAGTAGTGCACGACTGTGTACTCTCAAATCCGGACCACACAGGAAAGCTGTCGAATAGTCATGCCCCAAAGGATAGAAGAGTTCTCGGATAAAGCACAATATTTAGCTAATCTAAGTATAGAGCTATAGGCAGAAAGTGAATATGTGCAAACGCTGGACACCTTGATAGCAGAAGATCTACACCAATTTATCAGCCAAGCTGTTGTTCATCAACAGAGCCTAGAAGAAAGCCTCTAGGTCACTACAGCTGAAATAACCGTCTTAGCAGAAGAACTGGGTAAGCAAGAAATATCTCTCAGATTCATGAGTCCCCTGGTTGGAACAAATATTGTAAGGGACACAAATCATTGGGGAATTCATATAGCAGAGGTGGAGAAGGCATTGGTAGCCAGCCAAGCCACCACATCAGAGAGTGGCCCAACCATTCCAGCAGTGCAAGAAGAAACCCCAGTGATCCCAGAAGCACCTCAGTCACTAAAGGAGCCAGCTCAGGGATAGTTTGCGTCCACCAGCATGCCCCATGAACATTTATTTTTGTATATACCTTTGGAATATTAAATGACTTGTAATTTTTAACTCCTGTTGTTGCAAAATATTTGAGATATTTCTCTTATGTAATATTCAGCACTACAAGACAAATTAGAGGAATATAAATGGTTAGGGTATAGGTGGCAACTCTTGGCCCATTTTTGTAAAGCTATATAAAGCTGATTAGAACAAGGTAGAGGGGACTTTTGGCAGGAGAAATTCTTTTTCTGGATTGTAAAGGAACTATTTATGCTACATCAATGGAAAATCGTTTTGGCCTGTGGAAGTTGGCACAACTTTTTGCTTGAAGTCTTGTCGATTAATTGCTGAATTATTTCTACATTTTCGTACATTTCCTGTGAGATCTTTCCTGGCTCTTATGAATTAATTCTTTGCTGTGAATGGTTTCAAGTTCTTTGCAAAATTTCTGTGTTAAATGGGTAATTGAATGTTTATATTAATCTGAGCTATCTTGGATGACCTTTATTTCTGTTGTAAATGCTCCCTTCAATTTAACAGCTATGTGTGGAATTCTTGGGTGTATTTTTTAGTTTATTGCCCATTCTTTAAATCTGCTCCTTATAAGGATAGGTAATTTAGATAAAAATAGATTAAGATAAATTTGTTTTCCCGCATGGATTTAATATAGGGCACTTGCATATCATTTTAAATAAAAAATACATAACCGGTGGATCAGGCCGCAACCGGTAAAACAAACAAATCTTTAAAAACCACGGTAGCCGAAACCATTAACTGGGCGGATTCCCCACACCAAACGGTGAGTGATATAGTTGCGATTTCTTACCGAGGAGAATCCCTTGCTAATTGATGCAGCAATATTCGAGGCATCAACAGACCTACAAGATGACCCCTAGGACATGGGACCGGATGAGAGGGGCACCCCCAACACTATCCCAACATCCTGATTCCAACGGAGTTGACAGTTTGTTGATCCGAGCCATGATCGTCATTCTATGGCTCGTTCCGTCTCGCATCCAAAAGGCCTTCAGGGACACCTGTTGGATACCTATCGAGGGCATAGAATTCCAACCATGGAACAAAACTAGGTTCCATGGAGTCCTGCAAGTTTGTCTAGGAAGGTTCTAGCTGGGAACACTATCCATAAGCTCCCAGTCGACAATTTTGCAAATTTGACCCCAATGTGCAAAAAGTTGCACACTCCCTTACTGAGCAAAACCCTAGTTTCCAAATTGGACCTACAAGATGACACCTGGGCCATGGGACCGGAGGAGAGGGGCACCCCTAGCACTATCCTGACAGCCTGAATCCAACGGATTCGATAGTTTGTTGATCTGAGCCATAGTCGTCATTTTATGGCTCATTCCGTTCCTAAGATAAATCAAGCAAGACAAGTATTGGGTGATGGATCCATGGGAGATAAGTTCCTCTTAATGGGAGTAATTGGGAATCCCATGATAAAATTATGGTAAGAAGGACATGAGATGCATGAGGTTCTTGAATTTTTGGAAGCTTGTCCACTCCGTTTCTATTTTTCCTCAAAGTTTTTCACAATGTAGTGAAAATTCCTAGATATAAATGGTGTTCCTATTGGTCTAGGTGGAGGAAAAAGAAACACATACAACATCTCATTGAACTAAAGAACTAATGTATTGGTTTTGTAATTGATGCAACCAAATTAGCATAATCATGGAAGTGGTTTGACCACCTTAACCACTAAAATAATGTATTAGTCAAATATGGGGGGAAGTGAAAATTACATGTCAATGAACACTTATATTACTCCATATGATTATAATGTACCGCTTTACACATGCATGAATCACTAAAACAAGTTGTCCAATGCAATACATCTGCTTGTCTTCTTCTTATTAAGAAAATGCACCTAGGGTTTCATCACAAAACCCTAATCATAAACCTCCAAGGGATGTAACCCTATACTCTCAGAATGATCAAGCTCAAGCCAAGTTTTCCTCCCTAGACTTCATATATCCTCCTAGGGGTGTTTTCATGAACCATAGTTAATTCCTCCATGAAGCTAATTACAAATAAAAGAGCATGATATTGATGGCATGAGAAGGAATAACTCCTTATTCTATATATCATTGCAATTGGTGGTATCCTCTAGTCTTGACATCCAAAATCATGTTAGGTGTTAGCTCCGCTCTCCATGCGTTCTACTAGGGAAATGGCCTTAGTGTTAGAACAAGATATTAGTAACCTTAGTGATCGTAGGTCTTCACAAATGTGAAAGAGAGGTGATCCAATTTCACTCAAGGGGGTCATTTCTCGATCGAAGACTCTCGGGCATGGGTGGCCACCGTGGACACGTCCACAATGGACACTTGCACCTGTGGGAGCCGGCAGAATCCAATTCCACTCGCCGGTTTGGGTTCTGTTCCCCTGGAGCAAATCCTCAAAGTGTCCCCAAATGGCCCCTGGGTTCTGGACCAAGATGCCCGTAGCACCCAAACCGTGGCTTAGATCATGAATCCATCGATTTCGGTGGATTCGGGATGTCAAGTTTCAGCTAGGGAAGCCCCCAAAGCGTGCCTCCAACCCCCAGAAATGGTGCTATTGTGCCATCTCCAGAGCTAGGGTTTTTCTCAGTGAAGGTCATGCCAATCCTGCTCAAGGGGGTCATTTCTCGTATGAAGACTCCCGGGCATGTGTGGCCACTGTTGACACATCCCCAATGGCCACTTTCACCTATGGGAGCCGACAGAATCCAAGTCCACTTGTCGGTTTGGTTTCCATGCCCCCAAAGAAATTCCTTGAAGTGTCCCTGAATGTCCTCCGGGTGCCGGACCAAGATGCCTGCAGCACCCAAACCGTGTCTCCAATAAAAAATTCATTGATTCTAGTGGATCCGGGATGCCGGGTTTCAGCTAGGGAACCCCCCATAGTGTGCTGCCAACCCCCGTAAATGATGCCAATGTGCCATCTTCGGAGCTAGGATTTTGCTTAGTGAGGGCCATTCCATTTTCACTCAAGGGGGCCATTTCTCATCCGAAGGCTCCTGGGTGTGCATGGCCACCATGGACATCTCCACAATGGACATGTGCACCTATGGGAGCTCATGGAACCGCATTCCACTCGCCGGTTTAGGTTCCATCCCCCCGGAGCAAATCCTCAAAGTGTCCCCAAATGGACCTGGGGTGCCGGACCAAGATGCCCGCAGCACCCAAACCGTGGCTCCGGTCATGAATCCGTCAACTCCGATGGATCCGGGATGCCAGTTTTTAGCTAGCGGTTCCCCCAGAGCGTGCCTCGAAGTCCCGGAAACAGTGCTAGTGTGCCATCTTCGGAGCTAGGGTTTTTCTCAGTGAAGGCGATGCCAATATTGCTCAAGGGGGGCATTTCTCATCCAAAGACTCCTGGGCATGCGTGGCCACTGTGGACACATTTGCAATGGCCATACACACTTGTGGGAAATGACGAAACCCTGTTTTGCTCGTCGGTTTGGGTTTCGTGCCCTCGGAACAAATCCTCAAAGTGTCCCCGAATGGCCTCGGGGTGCCGGGCCAAGTTTCCTGCAGCACCCAACCAGTGGCTCGGATCGGGAATCCGTCAATTCCGGTGGATCCGGAATGCCTAGTTTCAGCTAGAGAATCCCCCACAGCGTGCCTTGAAGTCCCGAAAATGGTTCCAATGTGCCATCTTCGGAGCTAGGGTTTTGGTCAGTGAAGGCCATGCCAATCTTGCTTAAGGGGGCCATTTCTCGTCCGAAGGATACCGGGCATGCATGGCCACTGTGGACATGTCCATAATGGCCATACGCACATGTGGGAGCTGACAGAACCCCGTTCTGCTTACCGTTTTGGGTTTCGTGCCCCCGGAACAAATCCTCAAAGTGTCCTCGAATGGCCCCGGGGTGCTGAACCAAGATGCCCCCAACACCCAAACCGTGGCTCAGATCGCGAATCCGTTTATTTCGGTGGATCTGGGACATCGATTTTCAGCTAGGAGACCCCTTGCAACGTGCCTCGAAGTCCCAAAAATGGTGTCAATGTTCCATCACCGGAGCTAGGGTTTTGCTGAGTGAAGACCATGCCAATCTTGCTCAAGGGGGCCATTTCTCGTCCGAAGTCTCCCGGGCATGCGTGACTTCCATGGACATGTCTAAAATGGACATGTGAACCTATTGGAGCTGACGAAACCCCATTCTGCTCGCCGGTTTGGGTTCTGTTCCCCCGAAGCAAATCCTCAAAGTGTCCCCGAATGGCCCTGGGGTGTCGGACCAAGATGCCCGCAGCACACAAATCGTGGCTCCAATCATAAATCCATTGATTCTGGTGGATCCGCGATGCCAGGTTTCAGCTAGGGGCCCCCCCATAGCATGCCTCAAAGTCCCAGAAATGGTGCCAGTGTGCCATCTTCGGAGCTAGGGTTTTTCTTGGTGAAGGCCATGCCAATCTTGCTCAAGGGGGCCATTTCTCGTCTAAAAGCTCCTGGGCATGCGTAGCCACCGTGGAAACATCCACAATGGCCATACATAGGTTTGGGAGTTGACGGAACCCCGTTTCGCTTGCATGTTTGGGTTCCGTGCCCCTGGAGCAAATCCTCAAAGTGTCCCCGAATGGCCTCGGGGTGCTGCCGAACCAAGATGCCTGCAGCACCCAAACCGTGGCTCGGATCGTGAATCCTTCAATTCCCATGGATCCAGGATGCCAATTTTTAGCTCGAGGACCCCCCACAACATGTCTCCAACCCCCACAAATGGTACTATTGTGCCATCTCCGGAGCTAGTGTTTTGCTCAATGAAGGAGCTAGGGTTCACTGAGCAAAACCCTAGCTCCGGATATGGCACAAGAACACCATTTCTGGGGGTTGGCGGCACATTGTGGAGGGTCCCCTAGCTAAAACCCGGCATCCCGGATCCACCGGAATCAATGGATTTGCGAGCCGAGCCATGGTTTGGGTGCCGCGAGCATCCTGGTCTGGCACCCCGGGGCCATTCGAGGACACTTTGAGTATTTGCTCTGGGGGCATGGAACCCAAACCGGAGAGCGGAACGGGGTTTCATCAACTCCCACACATTCATATGGCCATTTTAGATGTGCCCATGGTGGCCACACATGCCCGGGAGCCTTTGGACGAGAAATCCCCCCCTTGAGCAAGATTGGCATGGCCTTTACTGAGAAAAACCCTAGCTTCGAAGATGGCACACTGGAATTGTTTGTGGGACTTTGAGGCACGCTGTGGGGGATCCCCTAGTTGAAACCCGGCGTCCCGGATCCACTGGAATCAACAGATTCATGATTAGGTCCATGGTTTGGGTGCTGCGGGCATCTTGGTCCGTCATGCCGGGGCCATTCGGGGACACTTTGAGGATTTGCTCCGGGGGCACAGAACCCAAACTAGTGAGCGGAATGGGGTTCTATTAGCTGCCACAAGTGCACGTGGCCATTGCGTATGTGTCCACGGTATCCACGCATGACTGGGAGCCTTTAGATGAGAAATGGCCCCCTTGAGCAAGATTGGCATGACCTTCACTGAGCAAAACCCTAGCTCCGGAGATGGCACATTGGCACCATTTCAGGGACTTCGAGGCATGCTATGGGGGGTCCCCTAGCTGAATCCCAGCGTCCCGGATCCACTAGAATCAAATAATTCATGATCCGAGCCACGGTTTGGGTGCTAGGGGCATCTTGGTTCGGGACCCTAGGGCCATTCGGGGACACTTTCAGGATTTGCTCCGGGGACACGAAACCCAAGCCATTACATTTGTCAGACAAACCTTCATAGTGAAATATGAGTTTGTCATATTGCAGCCAAAGGGAAATGTAATACCTTGAATCGTCACCATTTCTAGGATGAAACTCAAGACCGCTGGAAACACTCCTCAGACGGCGGGTGTCGGTCATACTGATTTGAGAAACTAATTGAGGGAAAACGCAGTGAGAATTTGAGACGATTGCATAGTGAAATGCATGCAGAATGAATGAAGAGTGGGTGGCAAGATAAATGGATGTGGGACGTCATATGAGAGGAAATGGCGATCGGAATTGATTTATAAGGTCAAATTAAATTTGCACAGTGGTGATAAACTACACTTGTGTCTTCCATTGTCAATTGCACTTCAAGCTTGAAGGTGGTATCCTTGGGACTAGAAATAGGTCGCAGGTTCGAATCTCCTGAGTTCAGTTTGTACCCTGTTATTTTTTCTCTACATAAATCATATAATTTGCAGCAAAAAAATACAAGCTTCGAACCTGCAACCTATGTTTGAACCTGTGACCTATGTCTAGTCCCAAGGCTACCACCTTCAAGATTGAAGTGCAGCTGACAATGGAAGACACAAGTGTAGTTTATTACCACCGTGCAAATTTAATTTGACCGTATCAATCAATTCCCATCGCTATTTTCTTTCATACGACGTCCCACAGCGATTTCTCTCACCACCCACTCTTCATTCATTCTGCATGCATTTCACTATGCAACTATCTCAGATTCTCACTGCGTTTTCCCTCAATTAATTTCTCAAATCAATATGACCCACACCCGCCGTTTGAGGAGTGTTGCCAGCGATCTTGAGTTTTAGACTGGAAATAGTGACGATTCATGGTATTATGTTTCCCTTCGGATACAATATGGAAAACTCATAGTTCACTACGAAGGTTTGTTTGACTGTGATGGCTTGGGTTTCATGCCCCCGGAGCAATTCCTCAAAGTGTCCCTGAATGGCCTCAGGGTTCCATACCAATATGCCTGCAGCACCCCAACCATGCCTCGGATCATGAATCCATTGATTCTGGTGGATCTAGAACATTGTTTTTCAGCTAGCACCCCCCCAAATCATGCCTCCAACCCCTGGAAATGGTGCCAATGTGCCATCTCTGGAGTTAGGGCTTTGCTCAGTGAGGGCCATTCCAATTTTGCTCAAGGGGGGCATTTCTCATCCGGAAGCTCCCGGGCGTGTGTGGTCACCGTGGAAATGTCTAGAATGGCCATACGCATCTGTGGGAGATGAAGGAACCTCGTTCTACTCATCGGTTTGGGTTCCGTGCCCCTGGAGAAAATCCTCAAAGTGTCCTCGAATGGCCCCGGGGTGCTAGACCAAGATTCCTGTAGCACCCAAACCACGTCCCGGATCGCGAATCCATTGATTCCAGTGGATCCAAAATGTCATTTTTTAGCTAGAGGACCCCCCACAGTGTGCCTCAATGTCCCGGAAATGGTGCCAATGTGCCATCTCCGGAGCTAGGGTTTTGCCCAACGAAGGAGCTAGGGTTCACTGAGCAAAACCCTAGCTCCGGAGATGGCACATTAACACCATTTCTGGGATTGGAGACACATTGTGGGGGGTCCCCTAGCTAAAACCCGACATCTTGGATCCACCAGAATCAACGGATTCACGATTCGAGCCATGGTTTGGGTGCTGTGGGAATCTTGGTCCGGCACCCCAGGGTGATTTAGGGACACTTTGAGGATTTGCTCCAGGGGCACGGAACCCAAACCAGCAAGCGGACTTGGGTTTTTTCATCTCCCATAGGTGCATGTGGCCATTGTGGACGTGTCCACGGTGGCCACGCATGCTAAGGATCCTTCGTACAATAAATGGCCCCCTTGAGCAAGATTGGCATGGCCTTCACTGAGAAAAGCCCTAGCTTTGGAGATGGCACATTGGCACCATTTCCAGGAATTCAAGGCATGCCGTGGGGGGTCTCCTAGCTGAAACCAGATGTCTCAGATCCACTAGAATCGACAGATTCGAGATCCAAGCCACAATTTGGGTGTTGGGGGCATCTTGGTCCGGCACCCTGAGGCCATTCGAGGACACTTTGAAGATTTGCTCCGGGGGCACAAAACCCAGACCGACGAGTGGACTTGGGTTCCGCTAGCCCCCACATGTGTGTATGTATATTGCATACCTATCCACGGTGGCCACTCATGCCCGGGATCTTTCATACGGGAAATTGCCCCGTTGAGCAATATTTGCATGGCCTTCACTAAGTAAAACCCTAGCTTTGAAGATGGCACATTGGCACTGTTTTCGGGACTTTGAGGCACGTTGTGGTGGGTCCCCTAGCTAAAACCTGGCGTCCTAGATCCACCAGAATTGATGGATTAATGATCCGAGCCATGGGTTGGGTGCTGCGGGCATCTTGGCCCAGCACCTCGAGGACATTCGGGGACACTTTGAGGATTTGCTCCGGGGGCATGGAACCCATATCGACGAGCAGAACGAGGTTTCATCATATTCCACATGTGTGTATGGCCATTGCGGACGTGTCCACGATGGCCACGCATGCCCGGGAGCCTTCGGACAAGAAATGGACCCCTTGAGCAAGATTGGCATGGCCTTCACTAAGCAAAACCCTAGCTCCGAAGATGGCATACTGGCACCATTTTTGGGGGTTGGAGGCATGCTGTGGGGGGTCCCCTAGCTAAAACCCGGCATCCCGGATCCACCGGGATTGACTGATTTGCGATCCGAGCCACGGTTTGGGTGCTACAAGCATCTTGGTTCGGCACCCCGAGGCCATTCAGGGACACTTTAAGGAACTACTCCGGGGGCACAGAACCCAAACCGGCCAGTGGAATTGGATTCCATCGGCTCTCATGGATGCAAGTGGCCATTGTGGACTTGTCCACAGTGGCCACGCATGCCCGAGAGTCTTCAGACAAGAAATTACCCCCTTGAGAGAAATTGGATCACCTCTCTTTCACATTTGTGAAGACCTGTGATCACTAAGGTTACTAATATCTTGTTCTAACACTAAGGCCATTTCCCTAGTAGAACCCATGGAGAGCGGAGCTAACACCTAACGTGATTATGGATGTCAACACTAGAGGAGACCACCAATTGCAATGATATATAGAATAAGGAGTTATTCCTTCTCATACCATCAATATCATGCTCTTTTATTTGTAATTAGCTTCATGGAGGAATTAACTATGGTTCATGAAAACACCCCTAGGAGGATATATGAAGTCTAGGGAGGACAACTTAGCTTGAGATTGATCCTTCTGAGATTATAGGGTGACATCCCTTGGAGGCTTATGATTAGGGTTTTGTGATGAAACCCTAGGTGCATTTTCTAAATAAGAAGAAGAGAAGCAGATGTATTGCATTGGACGACTTGTTTTAGTGATTCATGCATGTTATATCTCCTTGGTTCAGCTAGGGATTTCACCATTTTCCCTAGCTATTTTTTTGGAGAGCTAGTGAATCATACTAGCCTTGTGATAAGGCTCTCATGCATGTTCTTGAATTGTAATTTATAGCTATATATGTATTGCTAATTTATCACAAGCAAAAGATAAGTTTTTTTAAGTGATTTGACATCATCATTGAATAAGTTAAGGGTTTTTTTACTATTGCTATAATTGTTGTAAGAGTGAGTTTTCAGATTTGGTTTATGCATGATAAGTTTTCAATGCAACTAAATCTAATATAAGAACTAGGATATTTTTGTGAGGCTCCATGCAAATTCACTAAAGCACAAAAGTGATTGTGCATAAGATTGACTTACATTAGATGTGTGTGATATCCATCGATGGAGAGTAGAGTTGAGATATTTTGTGTGCCCATGGTTGAGGCTCTAAGAGTATGTGAGATAATTGGGTTCCCCGAGTAAAAGGCATCACAAAGGGAAATTCCAAGTAATTTTGAGAAAGTGACAAATTAGGTCAAAAGTTGAGCATCCTGTTCTAACACTAAGGTCATTTCCCTAATAGAAGACATGCAGAGTGGATCTAATGCCTAACATGATTTTGGGTGCTATCAATAGCGTTGTCTTGCCATGTACTTGTGTAATGTGACATGGCTATTGTTTGTAAACCCTAAGAAAGAGAATCATGCTAGTGGTGAGAGCTTGATTGACATATGGTTAATGAGCTTGATTGGCGAGGACTTCTTATCTATCATGGAGATTATAGGGTTAATGAGTAAACCCTAGGAGTTAGATTTTACGGATCACGAAGATATAACCAGTGGAGAAGATAAGGGAAAGATAGACATGTTGGATGTTCTTGTAGAGATTTCTCTTGTGCGATGCTAGAGTACTTGTGTGATGTGACATGGCTAGGGTTTGCATGAGATATCTCATATTAACATGTCCATGTGCTCTTGCATGTACCCCAACGTTCAAGAAAAAGAAATATTTATATTTATATAATCACAAGCCATTGACATCATTGAAACATCAGATCATGGTAGTGGAAGAAGTTGCAGAGGTGTTAGAGGCCTAAATATTGAAATAATTCAATCCCAACATAAAGCATCTCATTCTTATCACCAACCAAATGCATATTAGGGTTTGATGCTAGAATATAAGACCTAGGGTTTGAGGATTGAAATACCAAGATGTCCATGTAGACTTGGATTCTATAAGTTGATTTCTCTAGTGGTGTACTTGTGTGACATGACACGGGTAGGGTTTTTAAACCCTAATAAAGATAAGCACGCTAGTGGGGAGACATTGATTAACATAATATTGTTGTTGAAGCCAATGAGGAATTCCTAGAGATTAGTGTTAGATTAGTGTTTCTAGGGCTATTTTAGGTTTCTAGAACTAGATTAGGTTTATAGTATTCTAGCTTAGTTTTCTAGTGTTAAATTAGTGTTTCTAGGGTTAGTTTAGCTTTCTAGGATTTATAGGGCTAGATTAGGTTTGTAGGGTTATATTAGTGCTTCTAGGGATATACTAAGTTTCTAGGGATAGATTAGGTTTCTAAACATTAATGAAAAAGGGTGAAATGATGACATGGCAGATGGACAAGATGACATGAAGGACAAGCAATGGACAACACATTAATGACAAATTGATGATGACTCGACAAAGGAGCATGCCAAGGTAAGCAAGATTGATAGGATGACAAAGGAGTATGACAAGTGACCAAGTATGATAAGGACAACAATATGATGATGCAAAGATCGCCAAGTATGACAAGGACAACAATATAATGATGCAAAGATCAAGCAAGCATGAGATCATGTCAAACAAGCATGACAGATGTTGTTGACATGCATGATGAGGATGACTTGTTGACATGGAGGAAGCATGACAAATGTTACTGACATGTAACTAAGTATGTATGTATGTATGTATCTCTATGTATGTATGTATGTATGTATGTATGTATCTCTATGTATGTATGCATGTATGTTTGGCAAAGACATGTATGTATGTATGTATCAACAAAAAATGCATGTACCAACAAAATAACATAAAACTACACATACCTCGATGTAGAACATAACATTCTTTGATGCAATTCTTTCTCTTATGTAAAGTTGACTGGCCTCATTCAATAAATCCATCTGGATCCTCTCTATTTCTAATTGTCTCCATCAATCTCTTGTGCTCTGAATGAGGTAGGTAGTAGCATACCTTGGTTGAGCTCTTGCTTGACATTGTATGTAGATGGATGTTTGTGCCAACGATCAAGTTTGTGAAGTGATACACCACTAAACCTGGTCTGTAATCCATGAATACATGCCCACTAGTCTTTCTTGACTTCCCATCTAGTCTAAGATATTCCCCTTAACCACCATCGAGGCAATAGGAAATTCAATGCCTTCATTGTTGATTAATGATCCGTAGAGGGTTTACTTGCCTTGGATGCTCCATGCCAACCAATAATTTGTGCCCCATTCATTGTCTTTCGGGGAAATGACTGCGTATATGTGTCATGGTTGTACAAGATCTGAGATATGATCGTAGTCTGTCGAAATCGCTAACTGACCCTCCTCTAACTGGGTTGTTTCAAGAACTGCACGTTGGTCTACTACAAGTTACACACGATCCCATTCATCAACCCAGTCCATGCATTCGCACTCATCCCATTCGCGACTACTGCAAGGGATGGAAAAGCAAGCAAGATTTCACAACCATATTTCAAATAAGGGGTTGTTTGAGCTTCGAACTACATGAAATCCACGTGTTCCTTGTATTGTGCAACAACTATAGGAACGCGATCGATCTATGTCAACCACTCGCCAAAAATTTCTTACCGCACGTCCTGCCACTGATGATGTTTGTTGATCTCTTGCTCGGTCTGAAATTATTGTTGAGCACCATTGAACTATGGATTTTCAATCTCGGATATGAGGCTTCGTGTCAAACCTCATCTCTTCCCTTCATAGTGCGGTCTTGATGCATGCACCATCCCCATCATGCTTGCATTTTTCGTTTCCGGTCTCAAAATAGTTCCATATATGCGACACATTATAAGTCTTATGCAAAATACTCATCCATTGGAATACTCAGGCATTTTTGAACTGGCCCACACAACCATACGACCATATCCAATGCTGATCCATCTGTATATATCTCTCCTTCAACTGATCATAGAAAATTCGAAAACAATGTTGCACATAATGTAGACCATGAGTTCTATCATCACTTATGTAAAAGTTTGTCTCCTTCAGTATTATCCTCTTGTCATTGCTGCTCTCTGGCCCATGCCTATACATAATATGTACCATGATGCTGAATTGGTCTGAATGGTAGTATTGACTCTGGATTTCATTTTGTGGCTGA
Source organism: Larix kaempferi (assembly GCA_027924585.1). Lineage (NCBI taxonomy): Eukaryota > Viridiplantae > Streptophyta > Pinopsida > Pinales > Pinaceae > Larix > Larix kaempferi. The sequence continues at coordinate 566,055 of BSBM01001167.1, forward strand.
AGGGTGTAATTTTCTTCAAAATCCACAATTGACACTATGGTTCCAACATGAAATGTGTCCCTGCATTTTATGTACTGCTCATCTTGCCATCGTGCTACATGCACATGTTGAACATACTGCTCTGTTTTCTTGTAGAACTCCGTCAAGAAGTCACATACCAGTACCTGTTACCATGCAAACAAGGGAAATATTACAACGTGGCCTTTGGAAAATGGTATATGTCATAAATTGAACGTGTAATATGAAGAATAGGCAATATTCATTTGTACCTGTGACTTCACTAATGCAATATTTTTACTTTCCCTGGCACTGTCTAATTGATAGGTTACTTACTTGAAGCTTTGCATCTCCACGTCCATCCTACAAAATTCGTGCTCCTTGCTTTCATGAATGCAACGATTCAAAATAGAAAACCCACTGCACCTAGAACATGTCCCATATAGACATGATTTTCATAATATTTTTATCCTTCGGGCCTTGGACACATGATGTTGTGGATAAAGTCTCTTGATGCATTCCGTGGTAGTATGGATTCATTGCATCCATGCACAATGTTAGTATGCAAATCACAAAATATATGTTTATATGTGTCATAATAATATTCATATTCTACATGGTATCTACAACAACAGGTCTTCCGATCAATGCATATATGAACGTACCATGGTTTGCACTTCTCAAAGGACCTTTGGCCTAGGTTCAATTGTGTGTGCTCATTCTTGAATCTCTCATAGAGTTCAGTTTGTGTGGTGTCAAGGAAGTGTTTAATGTGGGGTTCACATTCAGTAGATCCTTTTCTCAGCTTTAGCATGTCTCTTTCGTTTGATGAAGGTCTAGTATGATCATGCCAAAACTTTTGTACTAACTCCTTAACAGCATCAATTAGCTTCCTATTTGCATGAGGCAACCTACCAACAAAATCCCAACAATCGTTCCCACCCAGAGTGTCAAGATTTTCTCTTATAACAGAGTACTTTTTAATAGTTTTCCTATTTAATTTGAGTATGTGAGAAGTGTGTGATAGCAGGCAACGTTTCCTTATGGACTTGCTTACAACTGATTTTGCTAAAACACGACGAGCCGCACAAAGATATTTTGTACAAGACGTCTTCCCAATCGCATTAAATGCAGATTGGAGATTTCTAACAATATGACTGCTAGCCTCTGAACTTTTAACTATCTTTATGCCCAAAATTCTCCTAACAATAGCTAAACAATGTGACTTTAACAAACATAGCAATAATTGGCATTTACCTACATCACCTTTGGATTCAAAATATTCCTTGACAATTTTGCTGCATTGCCATTTGATAGTGCGTTTTGGCAACTTACCTTCAAGCCCCGACATAGCACTTTCATCCACATGAATATGTCTAGGAGTTCTTCTTCTTGCACTAGATAGTCGAGGTAGGGAGGGTGGACATGAGACATGAATACCATAGCTTGTTTTTTGTGGTGCTTCGTTCACAGATTGGGCCATAATGGGAGTGTGGTCGACATGGTTGTGGTCTTCCTAGGGAGATTGCAAATTAAGCAAGGCTTGTATGTCCATCTCTACACATGCAACATCTCCCAATATTCTTGTGTCGTGAGGAACTTCAGCATGACACGTTGTTGGATTGTTGGTTGGAGATTGTGTTGATGTTGGAATTTGAGTTGGGTCCATTGGACGTGATTGCTTTACCTATGGTTCTAAACAAGAGGTTGTCATGTCAACAACTGTGTTAGGATCAGTGGCAGGATCCATGGAAATGACAAGACCATGTCTCACTCTTTCCATTCCCAACCTGGCCTTTTCTCTTAAGTCATTGACCTTTTCAATGAGCAGATTCCTTCTATATTTTTTTGTTCTGTTGTGTGAGTTTCCCATCTCCAAAAATCTCTTTAACAAAACTATCTAGCCTACCCCTACAAAAGAAACAACAAATAAGATATTAGTTCCATTATACAATGAACTTGACACATTCTAACATAACTTACACTTTACAAATTAACACATACAACTACATACTATGTTGGTTTATTTGTGTTTGAATAAACATCATTATCCCTTACAATTCCAATCAATATAGATGATGGTTGGTCAAGTGTAGAGTGGAGAAACTAGTGTCTTTCCTAGCCATGAATTCATAAAAATTATGGTAGTAACACCCTACAACAGAGATGGCTAGAGATACCTTGGGAATAGTTTGATAGTTTTTCTACATCAAATAAGGTAAAGAGAATAAGTTTACTAATTACACAATGAGGAGGTTGCAAATTCCCCCAAGGAAGGAGAATTCAATGAGGTGGAGGCAAGTAGTCAAGCTTAAATGCATGATATTAAAGAAACATTACGATAAACATAGCATGAATATGAGAGCATGGACAAAATTTCATGAACTAATCAATATGGGCCCTCTCCCATGATTGCTTCTTAGGTTTTTATTCAAATTTAACAGGCTCAAGAGAGAACCTCATCATAGATGGGAATGTGTGGGGGGGGGATATTTTGATAGTTTATGCTATAGGTTTTTTTATGGTGTACACAATGTGTGAAATATGGAGGTTTATTAAACCATTTATTTGTATTTTTTTCAAATGAAAAAGAGTTTATGTTAGAGATGCCTTGGGAATAGTTTGATAGTTTTTCTACATCAAATAAACATAGCATGAAGATGAGAGCATGGACAAAATTACATGAAATAATCAATATGGACCCTCTCCCATGATTGCTTCTTAGGATTTTATTCAAATTGAAGAGGCTCAAGAGAGAACCTCATCATAGATGGGAATGTCTGGGGGAGGAATAGTTTGATAGTTTATGCTATAGGTTTTGCTATGGTGTACAATGTGTAAAAGATGGGGGTTTATTAAACCATTTATTTGTATTTTTTTCAAATGAAAAAGAGTTTATGCTAGAGATGCCCTGGGAATATTTTGATAGTTTTTATACATCAAATAACATAGCATGAAGATGAGAGCATGGACAAAATTTCATGAACTAATCAATATGGACCCTCTCTCATGATTGCTTCTTAGGATTTTATTCAAATTGAAGAGGCTCAAGAGAGAACCTCATCCATACCATCCTTGTGTGAAATCAAAATATATTCATGGAAATAATTATTAGTTTACATTGCATACTTCGTCTTGTCTAGTGTTCATATGAGTTTTTTTAGATGTGAACTTGGGAATTCTTCTTGTCAAATTCATTGTTGTCTATGCATGGATATTGTTGTAGGAATATGATAAAAACAAAAAGGCATGGGAGAATCTCAAATCTTGTGAATGAAAAGAATTATTTACAATTCACCATACCTATAGAAATGATCTCCACTTGCAATGGAAATTGGTAGCTTGAATGTATCCACTAGATTCCAAGACCACTGAAGATGTTTGTTAGATTCCAAGGGTGATTTTGTGTCCAATAGATAAATGAGTGTCCAAAATATCAATGAGTGTGAGCCAATAAGCAACCTGTAAGAGTTTGAAACTTGTGAAAGAAAGAAATCTCGTGTTTTTTGGTAGAATTCCCGAGAACAGAGAACTCTGTTTTTTTAACAAGCAGCAGGAATGCGCATGCATGCTTAAACGCGTGCACACGTGCATACACGTCACTAGAGAGTACGTGATAAAACACGTGCATGTGCCCCTGCATAACTTTTACACCATTTATTACCCAACGTTTACGCCATTTAATGCCAAACCTTCCCCCACTTCGAAATTATTTGCATAAATTGGAATCGGTGATGAAATTTGAAGGGTGGGTCTTAATTTTTATTGGAATGGCATTTTTTCTTGGAGTCCTTCAAAGATGAAGGGAAATTTAAATAATTGTACTTCAATTGACAAGTATAAATTAACTAAACCCTTCCCCCCCAAAAATGCAAAAAACAAATATTGCCCATCCAAATTTTTACAATCTTAAATAATTGAGCACTCCTTAAAGTCTACATGATAAAATGGTATCTTTTGAATAAAACCAAATTTGAACACATTAATTTGACATATATGTAACATTAATTTTATAGTTCATTAAATTAACAATTTTTTTGTTGTATTTTTTTGGGTTAGACCACACTTGATTGTACAGAAAACTACTTAGACTACACAATAACCATATTGCATCATCTGCATGATCTTATGCATAGTGCGAGACGTTGTAACTAGATATAGTCTTAAAATAAAACAAGAACCATGAGAAAATTACTTATTGTTAACTATGTACAAAAACAAGCCACTAAGCAAAACGAGGCTATAATAAACCTACAACCAAAATATACATATAAAGCCAACCAAAACCTTAATTCAAACCGGAGAGAGGGAAATCATCCAAGCTTGAGAGATGTAAGAGTGATGGACATTAAGCACCTAAGAAAAAATAATACATAGATAAAAAAAAATTAAAAAAAATCCTCCATACCAAGCAAGTTAGCAACGCTAGCATCATAGGGGCATCGGCATCAATTTTTGTTGTTCAAGACTTGTCACGACAAGATACAGGTATGGGATGGAGGGGAAATGGAATCAAGCCTAAGTCAACTGGATCCTTGCAACTCGCTACATGTTTGAGTCTCGACAATCTACCTTTTAAATTGAACCAGAGTAACAAAATAAGTTTGTTAATGGCTCGATTTGAAAAAATTCTAGATACATGAGTAATTAAGAGCTCGAGGCTCTAAAATTCGATGTGTTTTTTACCAATCCACGATTCGGTGAATTGATAGTCATTGGCATGAAATTTAATTTATTTAATGAAAGAATTAACGTATCTACCTCTATGTCAAAATTGTTTTACATGCTGATGCGGGCCACTACCCTCCTTGTTATCTTACCAAAAGTCATGAGAATGGGGAATAAGACTTCAAATTATGGACTTCACCATCAAAGAATCCTTACAATCACATTGGTAAGGAGTGATAAGAAGATCACAATAATCCAACATGTCAAATATCAGATGATAGTGTCAATTAAAGACTTATATGGTAAATTTAATATACGACTTACTTATAGTTGTCTCAGGAGCTTACTCTTTGCTTCTTGACACATTTGATAATTTATGGTTGTCTGTGTGCCTTGACCCAATTGATATTATAAGGTGAGGATGTGCATGCATAATAACCTTATTTATGACTATGCGGTGAGGATTTAAATGGAAGAGGATGTAAAGACATGTTATTTTTATATGTATTTTGGTGGCGAGTGTTGAAGAGAAATGTGGTGATAAACCACATATGTTTGGAAGGAAGGAGGGAGACAACATGATCATGATCATGCCACTCGTCAAATTGAAGACAATTCTTGAGTCAAAAATTGTTTTTTTTTAAATTTTATTAATAACCATTGTAGTACTTTGGTCCAAATGTTTTTTCTAACTCATTGTTTCTCCATATTGTGTGCCTACTTCCACCTCTCTATATCAATGCATAAGTCAACCTCTTCTTGGTTTTTTATTATAGTTGCATGCCATTGAGTGTTGTTTAGAGTTTTCATGAGTCTATGACATTCATGCAATAAATGAAGTCTTGTAGAGGAGGACTCATCAAAGAGGCAATTTGAATTTAATTTTGACAAAAAAGATATTTTGTAAAGATCAAATGCCATGAATGCATCCTTAGACTACCATACAAGACCATGGATATGTTGCAAAGCATTGAACATCATCGAAGAATGAAAACAGGTTCCTCGAGATCTTATTGAAGCATATTAAGCTCAATTGAACTCCACTTGAGCCTTAATTGAAAATTCTAGACCTCAAGCATCATCAATAGCACATAGAATCCATGACACTATCCCTCTACAAGGAGTCTTTTGCATATGAATTGAATATTGCTGCCATTATAATGTCTTGGGAATCAAGGATTTATATTGGCTCCTTAACCATGGCTAGTGGAGGGAAACAAGAGCCTCCAACACTAACTCTTTCTTCTTAGGCACAAACACCATGAATGAGTCCCTGGACCACCACATATGAAATCTACAGGGTATTAGTCAACTTCAAGTGTGTTGTGTGTGCCATGACTAGCTTAGTTGTGAACCAAAAATGGGTCTCGAGGTCTGACCAAGGTATATGGACAACAAGAAGCTCCTCATGCCTTAAATGAAGCTTCTCAGGCTCAAGCACTATGAACAACACCTAAAACTAAAGAAGCTTCTTAGGATACAATGTTGAATGCATCTTCAAACCACCACACATAACCCTTGTGGGGTATCTCTAGCAAATGTAGAGGGATACAGATACCATGATTAGGCTACATTGCATGCCTTAAACAAGATGATGATGATGATGATGATGGTGGTGGTGGTGATGATGATGATGATGATGATGATGATGAAAAAGATAATGATGGTGATCATGACTAATATCGTTATCATCATCCTCATCGTCATCATCATCATCATCATCATCATCATCATCGTTGGTGTCATCATCATCATCATCATCGTTGGTGTCATCATCATCATCATCATCATAATCGTCATCACCATCATCATCATCGTCATCATCATCTTCATCATCTTCATCATCAACATCATCATCATCATCATCATCATCATCATCATCATCATCATCCTTAGCATCATACTCATCATCATCATCTTCATCATCATCATCACCATCATCAACATCTTTGTCATCATATTCATCATCATCACCATCATTATCATCATCATCATCATCGTCATCATCATTCATATGATCATGAATGACGATGATGATGATGATGAAGATGATGATGATGATGATGATGATGGTGGTGGTGGTGGATGATGATGAAGATGAGTACGAATATGAAGATGATGATGACGACGAGGACGAATATGATCATCATCATCATCCTCATCCTCATCATCATCATAATCATCTTCGTCGTCATCATCATCATCATCATCATCCTCATCATCATCATCCTCATCATTGTCATCATCCTTGTCATCATCATCATCATCATCGTCATCACCCACTTCCTCATCATCATCATCATCATCATCATCATCATCATCATCATGGTCATCATCTTCATCATCAACATCATGATCATCATCTTCATCATCATCATCATCATATTCATCATCATCAGCATGATTCATCATCATCATCATCATCATCATCATACTCATCATCCTCATCATCATCCTCATCATCGTCATCACCCAATTCCTCATCATCATCATCATCATCATCATCGTCATCGTCATCCTCATCATCATCCTCATCATCATCATCATCATCATCATCATTGTCGTCGTCGTCGTCGTCATCGTCATCCCCCTCTTCCTCCTCCTCCTCCTCCTCCTCCTCCTCCTCATCATCATCAACATCATCGTTGATGAGTCCAATTTTTAGGTATTTGATAACCCTTTTTCCCACAGTCAAGCTCAAGCAATGGCGAAGAAACACACTCAATTGTGGGAAAAATGTTTTACTTTAATTATTTAATGAAATTGTTTTGATGATTATTCTTGTATGTTAAAATGCATATTTCAATTAACTAATTCTATAGAAAGCAAGCGTGATTGAGTAGGTTTAGGGCATTAAAGGATAAACGCGTAGAAGACTGAGGGATCACCAAGCTCAACACCCTGTTCCTGACTTATAGGGAATGCACTCTAGTTCAAGGAGAATCGGCATTTTGACAATTAGTTAGGATCAGCATTAAATCATATAAATATGGACCTCTCCGGTAGCGAGAGGCCCCTGCTGTTATTTTGGAGAAACATTGCTTTAAGTTTTCTGCACTATTGAGATATTGCGAAGTACAGACCTCTATTTTGACATGGATTTTCTATTTTAATAAGAGATTGATGATTAATTCTAGCCAATGTTTATAAGTTTTATTCTCTCCTAAGTACAGGTTGGAGAGGGCCCCTCCAACACGTACGTCAGGGGATTTCCATTTGCAGGTATTTTTCCAATTATGCGTTTTATATTGATGAACAATTATATTGCATATGGTGTTGATGTATATGTAACTTCAGAATGTATTTCACATATATATATATTGTATTCCTATAGAGATGTTATTATTCCTCTATACGTAAGTGTCGTCATTTATATTGTAAGTAACGTAACTTATACTTGATGGGTTATTAGACCACCTTGTTGGGGTCGGCCCTATATAAGTCATGTGGGTCAAAGGGTTATTAGACCACCCTATTGGGGGTCGGCCATGTGGGTCAAAGGGTTATTAGACCACCCTAGTGGGGGTCGGCCCAGTCAGCATTATGTTAAGTGGTTAAGTTGAGGCCGACCTAGTTGAGTAAAGGTCAAGTCAAGTTAGTGTATAGATAGAGAGAGTGTCTCTCTCATTTTACACATTCTATTCTCTCACTCACACTTGGGAGAGTGGCACACTTGTGGAGGAGGAGGCTCTGCTGCTAGGAGAAGACTATCTCTTGTATTCTGGTTGTATCATTGCTCTATCTATCTCTGAGGAAGTTATTGGGGTTTTTCACCTTTATGGTTTTCCCCAAGTAAACTATGTGTCTCTTGTGTGCTTGCATTATTGTGTCCATGATTGATATGCTGTAGATTTGTTGTACATGTTGTTCTCTCAGTTAAGATCCTAGATCAGATTGAAGTAAATTCTGAAAATTTAACATATTGAAGCGCTTGAATGATTTCTTATTTCTATAGTAATTTATAATACATTCTGTAGTACAACAAAATGGTTTCAGTAGTCCTGTAGGTGATTTCTTTCAACGCATATTTTAACCAACAATTACATGTGTATCAGCTTTTCCTTCAATATCATGGTTTAGATCTGAGGTTTATGACTGTTTCTCATCGTGATTAATCTCTTTGACTCCTTAGTAATAGATGGATAGCATGAAACGATCACACTTCAATTTTTAGCTTTGGTGTTTAAAAACAATTTAGATTAGGACTCCATTTTTATGCACAGATAGTAGTTACAAGCTTTGTTTCCCCAATAGTAGAATAGCTCTGTTATGGCATTTCATTTTCAGAATTTTAATTATTTAAAATAGATTCTACCTTAAGTAATTTCATAAGATTATCTCTTTCACTTTCAGCATTTTAAATTATTTAAAATAGATTTACTGCTTTTGGCATCTTTATTTCTTAGAACAGATTTACTGCTTTCCAATATTTAATTCCATGGCATAACCAATTTTACATATTTAGTTGGCAACCCTTAGGACATAGATACCGACATCTAACTGTGACAAAGATTATCCTATAAGAGCATAGATAGTGCCTGCACCTCTAAATTTTGTACGTCCCCTGGGTTGACATTTAAAAGTAGGCTCTTAGTATAGCTTCCCTCATTAGGCATCCATATTGGGAGCTCACCACTTTTTGGCGTCGTTGCCGGGGAGGTGCTAAATCTTTTAGGAGACATCACCTAAAAACAACAAAAAAAGAAAACAAAAACATAAATACTTTTTTTACCAATGAATGCCTCGTCGGCAAAGGGATAGGTTTGGCCTCTTTTTGCCCAAGCATTCCATGAGCAACAACAGTGATTACAATTCTGACCATTCTCAGTTTGAATTTCTACATTCTAAAAACAAAACTAACTCCACATACAATCCAAACAGAAGCAACTTCACTACCAGTTCCAACTCAGACACCTCAATGGCAAATGAAGAGGAAGAACCTAGGGATCTTTTCACCTTTCCCATTAGCATACCTCTTGGAGATACCAGAATGAAGAACATCAATCCTAATAATCTGCCAAACTTTCATGGGTTGACTTCAGAACATCCTGACACATTCCTGTTTGAATTTGAGGTAGTTTGCAAATCATTGGATTACACTACTGATGCACAAAAGATAAGGCTTTTTCCTTCCACACTGAAAGACCTATCACTTCGGTGGTTCATGAGCCTTGAAGGGAATAGTACCTTTAGCTGGGATCAAATGAAACAGGCATTCTTAGAAAAATATAGGGACTACTGCAAGGCCAAAGATACTAGGGATGAAATCTTTAGGATGCAATAAGAAGAAAGAGAGTCATTAGAAGATTATTCCCAAAGATTTCAACTCAGCTACAAATGAGCCAGCCATTGCACCTTGGATCCAAAATCACTAAAACTTGTCCTTCTTAGAGGTGTAAAAGAGGAGAATTTTGAAGTCTTAAATCTCCTAGGAGATGGAGATATATTCCAAAAATCTTTTGACCAGATCCTGCAAATCTTCAAAAACTACTCAAGATCTAGGAAAACTAAGAATGGGACAAGGGATATACATACATCCACTGGTGGATCATCATCCTCAGCACCAACACTTACGAAATTTGATTTAGGAAACCTATTGGATGACATGAAGACTGACATACTGCAATCTTTGGCCATGCAACTTGATGCTCTTCAAATAAAAAAGGAATAGGATGAAATTAAGCAAGCCTTGGCAGTATTCTGTCCTCGTTGTAGAAAGAAGCATGAGAAGGGGCAGTGAACCTTGAACACAATAGAAGTATGTGGTCTCTACACCGACGACCATTCCACTGATAAATGTCCCGTCTTAACCTCATGTAAGGCAGCTATTCAAGACCCAGCAGTTGAAGGAGCAATAGAATAGCTCTGTTTTATAAATCAGAGGACGAATAATTTTGTTAGACCATATCAGCAGAGCAATCAAACTTACTATAATCAAGGATAGCCGAATTGGAACGCTGCACCAACTCCATGGCAAGCACAGCCAAATCAAAACCAATGGAAACAGACTCAGCAAACATATCAACCATCTTATCAACAACAGTATTATCCATCGTCTTATCCTCAATACCCCCCACCTATTCCATCCACCACAAATTATGCAAATCAATACCCCCATCCATCAAATTGGAGGGCGCCATTATAACAGCCACTTATTATGCCACCCCCACAACCTCAACAACCCCCCAGACATCCTCCCATACCAGCCCAACCAATTCCAAATCCTAATAATAATATACCTCCACAACAACAACAGGCTTATAACGTTGATATCACACAATTCCCTACATATCTTGTAGACACCATAGAAATAAATGAAATAAACTTGCGATCTAGAAAAACGTTGCAGAATACATCCCCACACAACGTCCAACAACCTGAAGCTTAGGACCAAACATCAGAACCCTATGTTCAGCATCCTGATGAACCAGAACCTCTTGAGGAAGAAATTATACCACTCACATGAACTAGAAACCCTCCATTTCTTGAAAAGCTTATACGAAGTACCAAAGATGAAGAAGAAAATGCAATTCTAAATGAATTAAAACACTTGAGTATCCAAATCCCCATCTTACAAGCCATTAGAGACATACCCATCTGCAACAAATAGAATTGTTTGAAAAGACCTAGAAGGAGGAAATGAAACCCACCAACTATTAATGTAGTGGGCCAATTAGCCGATCTAATGCTAGGTATCATGGTTAACCTCAAATATCTAGACCCATGTAGCCCCGTGGTCCAAGCCAACATCAACAACAAACAAATCGATAGGAGTCTCATTGATTTAGGAGCAGCTATAAACATAATGACCAAAGATACTATGATCCACCTAGGTCTCCAATCAATGGTCAAACCAACCACAACAGTACTCCAGCTAGCAGATACATCCACTGTGAAGCCTGAAGGAATGCTCGAGGACATTATAATCAATATAGAATCTTGGGAATGCAGATTTCATAGTCATTGAGGTAAAAAGCAAACTTAGTGGATATCCTCTTATACTCAGAAGACCCTGGCTGGAAACTGCCGATGCTTACATAGGATGCAGGTCAAGCAACATGACCATCACCAGTGGCCAATCTAGGAAAAAAATCACCATTTACCTGCCAGCCAGGAAATCTTTAAACATAAAATATCAAAACTAGACTAACGATTACAATGACACAATCAATCAAAACATAAGACCTATCCTCACAATTGATGCAGCACTAACACTAAAAGCCATAGATGAAGATGGTCATATAGATAGATTCATACAAAATGATTTTTCTAACGATGATGGTCTTCAAAGGTTATTTGAAACAGATCAGTACGATGAAGGTGAATCTTCAAACAAGAATTTGAACAACATATGGGTAGAATTGACATCTCTGGAAGAGCAAGCAGACAAAACAAAGGTTGTGGAGATTACACCAGGAAAAATAGTTAACATCAATCCTAATCTACAACCCCAACAGGAAGAATAGCTGATGAAGGTATTAATAGAGCAGAATAGAGCTTTTGCATGGACATATGCAGACATGAAAGGTATCCATCCTAACATCTGCAAGCATTATATCTACATCAAGGATGGTTCTATTCCTATAAGACAACCACAAAGGAGACTAAACCCAGCATTGAATGACATAGTCAAAGCCGAGCTACAAAAGTTATTAGATGCAGGGTTCATCTATATAAATATATGATAGTGAGTGGGTCTCACCACTAGTCATAGTACCCAAAAAAGGAGGCAAATGGAGAATTTGTGTGGACTACAGGGAGCTGAACAAAGCAACCAAGAAAGATCACTTTCCACTTCCATTTATCGACCAGGTGCTAGATACATTATCAGGTAACAAGTACTTTTCATTCTTAGACGGTTTCAGTGGGTACAACCAAATTTTAATACACCCAGCTGATCAAGATAAGACGACCTTTACATGTCCATGGGGAACTTATGCCTATAGGGTCCTACCCTTTGGCTTATGTAATGCCCCAACAACATTTCAAAGAGCCATATTGAGTATTTTCTCCAATTTTCTGAATGACAAAATGGAAGTCTTCATGGATGATTTCACACCCTATGGACAGAGCTTTGACCAGGCATTGAACAATCTTGAGTTAGTATTAAAGAAATGTATTGAAATCAGCTTGTGCCTAAGTAATGAAAAATGCAGGATGTTAATGGAAGAAGGCATCATTCTAGGACATCACATATCACAACGCAGTATAGAGGTGGATCAAGCCAAAGTCTCAGTAATCAGAACAGTGCCCCCACCTGTCAAACAAAGAGATGTAAGAAGCTTCCTTGGACAGACAGGGTACTACAGAAGTTTTATTGAGAATTATAGAAAAATTGCTGCCCCCATGTTCGCACTTCTCACAAAAGACAATGAGTTCATATGGACAAGCAACTGCATGTTAGACTTTGAAAGTCTTAAATAGAAAACCATCACAGCACCAATACTTCAAGGATCAAACTGGGAAATTCCATTTCACATTCACACAGATGCATTAGATAAAGCAATCGTATCTGTGCTCGGACAAGAACAAGACAAGAAACCCTATGCCATATACTATATAAGCAAATATTTGGTTGGGGAAGAGCTCAACTATACAGTCACAGAGAAGGAATTTCTGGCAGGCATACATGCAATCAATAAATTCAGGCATTACATCACAGGATACCAAAGCTTTATCCATACTGACCACTCAGCGATCAGATATCTTATGAACAAGCCTAATACCGATGCAAGAATTATTAGATGGATGCTACTTCTACAAGAATTTGATATTACTATAATAGATAAACCAGGAAAGCATAATGTGGTAGCCGAATTTTTGTAGGAGTCACACATGGAAAAGATAACGAATTGGTTCAAGATAACTTCCCCGATGAGCACCTTTTTGCCATATCAATAAGAAGCCCATGGTTTGCTGACATAGCAAACTATTTAGTATCAGGAAAGTTTCCAGAACATTACAATTATAAAGAAAGGACAAAAGTAATAAGGCAAAGTGCCACATATACATGGATAGAGGGCATGGTTTTTAAACAAGGACCAGATCAAATACTTAGAAGGTGCATTAGGGAGGATGAAGTACATGACATAACGCATGCCACCCACAATGAACCCTGTGGAGGACACTATGTTGCAAAAAGGACAGCCTACAAGATCTTGCAAACAGGGTATTATTGGACAACACTCCACAAAGATGCTTATGAGTATGTGTCCCACTGTGACGATTGCCAAAGAATTGGAAAGCCAACACAAAAATAGGAAATGCCACTCCATCCACAAATCTCCTTGGAGGCATTTGAAAAGTGGGGATTTGATTTTGTTGGCCCATTCAACCCACAGTCCAATAAAAAAAGATACATCCTCGTATGCACTGATTACCTTACAAAATGGACAGAGGTAGCAGCACTGGCTACTGCAAATGAAACCAGTGTGGCCAAATTCTTTATTGAGAAGATCTTTCACAGGTTTGGGGTGCCAAGAGAAGTAGTTTCTGATCAGGGCCCACAATTCACATCAAATTTAATTGAAGACTTGATGAAAAGAAACAATGTAAAGCACAGACAGTCATCCTCTTATCACCCTCAAGCAAATGGTCAAGCTGAGGTAACCAACCGGGAATTAGAGAGAATCTTGACAAAAACTGTCCAACTTCACAAAAGGGATTGGGCTAACAGACTCAGTGAGGCAGTTTGGGCTTACAATACTACATGGAAAACAACTACAAGATTCACACCTTATGAACTAGTCTATGGAAAAAATATCATGCTGCCAATCGAATTTGAAATAAAGACATTAAGCATTGCAGCAGATTTACATATGGACCTATCATAAATTCAAAAAGAACGCATGCTACAGCTAAATCAACTGGATGAACACCGCCAACAAGCACTTACACATATTGCAATCATCCAACAACAAAGAAATAAATGGCATGACCAACATCTGAAGGATAAAAGGTTCAATGAAGGTGATTGGACACTACTCTACGACTCCATATTTCACACATTCAAAGGAAATCTAACCATTAGATGGCTTGGACCTTACATTATACAGAAACTTTATGAAAATGGAGCGGTGAAAATTATTACAATTGATGAAGAAGAGTTCCCCATGATAGTCAATGGCATCGCCTAAAACTGTACAAGAAACCGCAATCAAAAGAAGAATTTACATAGGTACTCTACCAGCAACAATTGATGCTGATAGAGGAAGCGGAAAATCAATGAAATCCAACAAATTTGCAATAAAAACAAAAACAAAAAAAAGAGAGAAAAAAATGAAAAAAAAAATGAAAAATTCATAAAAAGTGACAGAAAATTGCAGTGCCACAAATATCCCTATGAAAGATCCAGCACTTCTATTGCAAAGAGAAATATCAACCACAATCCAGTGAGCTAGATATACATTCAAGAGATCCTGCAATTCAATTCAAGTGAGGCTGCCATTTATTCAAGTGAGCCTGAAATTAACTCAAGTGAGCCAGATACATTACATATCAGCACTCAAGCAAGCCAACCACGTATACATTCAACAATTAGTCATCAACTACTATGGAATTCTTCAAACACGCGATTCCATTCTTTTTCAACCTACTCACGTGAGCCTGCAAGTTATTCAAGAGAGCCTATCACATGCAGCCATGCAATCACCCAAATACGAAGCATCATCACATCAGTTGTAGCAACAAGCTAGAACAATTTTCAAAAGAAGTCACTTCAGCAAATTCAAGCGGGCACAAAGGGAAAAAGTAGCCCACACACGTAACTACTGACATGCAGACATCAACTACAGACACCGCCAAATCTACTACAGAATCCTCCATGCATTAAAAAACGCACCAAATCATCAATGCAGGTACGCATACATACCAAGGTAATCTCTAAAACGATTTTATTTTATTCTTAAGGTAAAACATTATCCCACAATACACTCGTTTCTAGTCAGCTGAGAACAGCTTCTATTTTAAATCGGCAGCATGGTCGAAGCATCTTAATAACTCATGATCACTACCTAAGTCCCGTCACCCTAAACGAATCATGATCGCAACCTTCACCATATGAAGTACAGAGATCGATCATGGGAGTACAGAGACCTATCATTGAAAAAAAGAGGATTAAAAGAGGCAAGTACAACAATGATGGAAAGAATAGGTGCGGAAAGACGGCAAGTAAGGCTGCATAATATTCCACGATTTTGCATATAAAGAACCGCTCAGAATTCTCAAGAAGCAACAGACCAAAGCTAGTGCACTCACTCATCCAACATTGCAATCCTCACGCCCGTAAGTAGAGCCCTGAGCAGTTGAAGGTATAAACCACATTCCAAAGTTTTGGTTTTTGTCTGATTATAAAGAAGATTCTAAAAATGATGAAGGGTTTTAAGAGAAGTGAACCGGAAGATCACAGTGCCATTTATCAAAGCCCAAGAGTCCTGTAGATCATTCGCAATTCAGGCTGGATGCCATTTATCCTTGGACTGAGAGGATACGATACAGGGGTAGCTCACGAATTCGCAAGAAACCTCAAACATATCAAAGATGAGCAGTACATCACCCGAGTAAAAGGGTTGTGCATAAAATTGGATGAGGACATGATTGCCAAATACACTAGTCTTCCAATGGGCCTGCATTAGAGCAGCAATGACCGGGAGGCAAAACACACAGCAAAAGCAACATTCTTTGAGTAAGGAGAAGTTTATGATGAAGACAAAAATGGAGTTACAAGACCCTCCATGCCAGCACCATGGGATGAAATGGCTGCAATTGTCCAGAGGTACATTACATGCACTGGAAGATTAAGCTATGTTCCCATTTTCCATTTTCATATTTTAGAACTTCTCAGACACAGAAGCCACATTTCATCAAACAACAATATTAGCATTCCATTTTACCTGCTCCAATCCCTAGCAGAGATGAGCAGGAAGGTGGCTAAGGGAAAAGACAATGCTTTGTCCCATCATGGGCTGATCAAGCTAATAGTTGGTGAGGAACTAAAAGCACAGATTCCAGAGCTCTCTTGGGAGGAGTTCATCGTAGTATCTGCTAAGGACATTCAGAGAATGAAGACTATGCCATTGCCACCAGAATCAAAAAGTAAGACCACCTTTGTATCAGGGGCAAAAAGAAAAATTGACATAGACAGTGTGGCCGACACCTTGGTAAAGATAAAGCACTCAAAAGAGGACTCCCCCAAGTTATACCCAGGCATTCCTACTAGTAGTCAGGGGCCGAAGAGGTGCAACAAGAGATTCACGCAGGTATCTAAAATCCGAGTCTCCAAGGAGAAAGAAAGGGAACCCAGCCCCTTGATTACCAATGTGTCTGATGATGACATTGATCCTTTTATAGATCAAAAGGATCCCACTACAGATGAAGAAGAGGATGAAGAAGAAAAAGAAGAAGAGGATGAAGATGAGGAAAGGAATGATGAAGAAGAACAAGATGCAGAAGAAGAAATGGATAAAGAAGAAGAGTAGAGCTTACAAGAGCAAGGCAACTTCCAGGAAAAACCTACAGAATGTAATGAAAACCGCGAGGTCATTTCCCAACTTGCTAAAGCATGAGCAGAATTGGAAAGGCTCAGAAATGAGTTGGAAATGATAAGAATTGGGCCAGGAAGCCAGCCCACACCTCCCCCATTCTTAGTTGAGAAGACACAAATCCTGAAGATGCGTCATGCAGAAGAGTTGCGGCTGGATGAGAAGAAGAATTTAGTGCTGCAAGAAAAGTTGGTTGAGGCACAACACGAATTAGCAAGGAAAGACCAGGAGATTACCAAATTAAAGTACGTTTTGGCCACTACTATCGGCATATATGATAGACTACGAGACCTCAAACCACTGTCGGCAGTATATGCAGTTTATATATAGGAGAAATGGGGCAAATTCCAGCTCCAAAGGTTGAAGCAAGGGCTCCCCATAGAGGTAAGCACTCCCAAAGAGTTTATGGATGCATGTTTGAACTCCATTGAGTGAATTCTTCTTGCATAATTTTGTAGTTTCTGGTTCGCCCAATTGGTCACCAAACCCATATGTGGCCAATTTCCAGTTGATGGCATTATGTTCATCGATGAACCACGAAATTGAGCAAGCACAGGACTACCATCTCTATGTCGCATCCAAATGGGAAACCCCATTAATGATCAGACCAGAGCCAACTCACACTGAAGGGATAATCTATAATCACAAGATCCTCACCTAGGACAAGGAACTGATACCCATTCTCCTTACAAAACAACAGGAGGATGTGACTCATTTTGACATTACACTCCGAAGCACACATAAGGAAGTTCATGAGTGCATCAAGGAAATGTGGAGTAGAGTGGCAAACGATCTGAAAGGAAAAGAACTCCACTCCCCCCTTAGGTTTAATGATGCTCTTTTCAAAACAACACTCTACAAGGAATCTCTGGCAAGAAATCAACTCAGGTGGATAGGGATGAGGCTGAATCCCCCATTCTTTCTTTCCCCAGTCATCAAGGGACAGATTAATGAAGAGGAAGAGAGGAGGGCATGGGCCAGGGAGGATCAACATTTTGGATATCACAGGAAGGCAGGGATACCTAGGGTGGTAGCATGGGATATCAGGGATGTCATCGAAAAATTGAATAAGTCACCCAAAGATGGGTGAATCCTTCAAGTAGGGGAGAGAATGATGAGTCCAATTTTCAGGTATTTGATAACCCTTTTTCCCACAGTCAAGCTCAAGCAATGGTGAAGAAACACACTCAATTGTGGGAAAAATGTTTTACTTTAATTATTTAATGAAATTGTTTTGATGATTATTCTTGTATGTTAAAATGCATATTTCAATGAACTAATTCTGTGGAAACCAAGCGTGATTGAGTAGGTTCAGGGCATTAAAGGATGAACGCGTAGAAGACTGAGGGATCACCAAGCTCGGAATCCTATTCCTAACCTATAGGGAACGCACTCTAGTTCAAGGAGAGTCAACATTTTGACAATTAGTTAGGATCAACATTAAATCATATAAATATGGACCTCTCGGGTAGCGAGAGGCCCCTACTGTTATTTTGGAGAAACATTGCTTTAAGTTTTCTGCACTATTGAGATATTGCGAAGTACAGACCTCTGTTCTGACATAGATTTTCTATTTTAATAAGAGATTGATGATTAATTCCAGCCAGTGTTTATAAGTTTTATTCTCTCCTGACTACGGGTTGGAGAGGGCCCCTCTAACACGTAAGTTAGTGGATTTCCATTTGCAGGTATTTTTCCAATTATACATTTTATATTGATGTGCAGTTATATTGCATATGGAA
>BSBM01001167.1:590000-712500 GCA_027924585.1 Larix kaempferi
TTTATATATTCCAGAAGGTAATCTGATTGTCTACATTTCATCTTCTTGCGCCATATTCCAAAAAGGTGTGTAGGTAGCTCTAATATTGCTTTTTGACGTTCAGATTTCTATTTTTCCAGGAGTCCATTGTGACTAACACATCATGAGTGGCCAACATTAGCTTGCACCAACCCAGTAGTCACAAATCAAATATGTGAGGAAGGGTGAAAATCAATCCAACCTTCTACATCTTCGGGATCACATACAAAGAATCACTTCAATGTCTTAGCCAATTAAGGAGGATCAAAATAAAACCAAGGTAGAGCCCAACTTGATACCAAGATGACAAATCAAGGAAGCAAAATCCCATATTAGATGCAAATGAATGGAAACAAAAGAAGAATATTGGAAGAGAAACAAATACCAACTTCTAAACCTATCATTGAAGAAATACACATTGTAGAAGAAGAAATCACTCTATCTAATTAAGGGGAGGATATGGATCTCAGAGTTCTCAATTTCGGAGGTATTATGGAGGCTTATGAAAAGCAAGAGGTCCAAACCCTACTGAATAGAAAAATTGATCTCCTTAAGGAATCCCTTCTGAAAGACAGATTGCATCCATAGACAAAGAAATATGGAGGGATCTTATCCCTCCCATCCTTAGGGGTCAAGAGTAATCCTTGAAAAGAGCAATAACATCCCCCAAAGAAAGAGAAAGGGAGGGGAAGGAAGAGTAAGAAACAACTATTGCAATAACTGGGTGAAAAATTTATTGATCCAAGGTTGTATGTAGTTGTGGATGAGAGGTACTTCTCTCTCTCCATGTGTAGTTAAATATAAAGGTAATCACTTGGAACATTAGGGGACTTAATGGAAAAAGAAAGCAAAGAGTGTTGAGGAATCAGATCCAATCTAAAAATCCCAATGTTCTTACATTGCAAGAATCAAAATGTAGCTATGATATGTTAAATAGGATAGCTAGGTATGTTTGGATGAATGCCAAAGTTGTAGCAGTTGATGCTTAGGGATCAATTTGGGGCCTTGCTCTTCTATGGGATACCAATGTTATTACTCTTGGGGATTTCTTCACAACCCCTAGATCCACTTCTGCTTCATTCATTCTTTAGGAACAAAAGAAAAAAGAGTTATAGCAAATGTATATGGCCCGATGATCCCCGAATATAAGATCATATTGCTTCGATCCTTAAATGAAATCAATTCCCTACTTGGACCCCAACATTGGATATTAGGAGAGGATTTGACTTAATCACCTCCCTTTTCGAGAAGAAGGTGGTATACAAAAATTGGAACTTGCCAATGAAGTTTTTAGAGATGTTATTTGGGATCTCAAGTTGGTTTATCTTGGATCCCTCAATGGGACTCACACTCGGATTAATCGACAAGGTGGATCTCGATAGATTGAAACTTGCATGGAATGATTTCTCTTATCATAGAACATCATCATCAAGAATCTCATCATTGAGTCCACCATTCTTCCTTATTTCGGGACAGACCATTCACTTATTTATTTCTTTGTTGACTTGGATGATTGTCCTACGAATTAGTCACTTCGATCTTAACAATTATGGCTTCATCACCCTAATTTTCAAGAAAACATAGTACTTTGGTGGGGAGAAATGGGGTTTTAAATGGTATCAAAATGTATCAATTAGCAACATTTGAAACATCTCAAAAATACACTAGTAGAATTGGCAAATAAATGACTGGGTGACTAAAAATGTTAGTCACAACAATGTTTCTAAGCTAAATACTACTAAATTTGAGCAACACAACTAAAAATGACTAATTTGGTCATGGGAAAGAAATTTAAAAAAAATGAGTCATTAACAAATTAAAAAAAAAATTCATATGGAGGGAAATAAATTAGGGGAGTTTTGCAACAGAGACTCAACTCATCTTCCCAGATGTAGTTAGTCATTCCACATGTTTTCACATGGATACATTAGTATATTGGATGCCTCAGGTTTCTGCAGACATGCGTGGAGATGCACATCTTGGAGGGAAGATGCGGTGAGGATTTTTCTATTCATAATTGAGTTTCATTGAATTTTTTTCACAAATGGAGTTTTGGTGGTGAGTGAGGGTTTTCTATCCCATAATTGGGGTTTCATTGAAGTCTCTTCTGAAATGCATGCTAACTTTATTACACCTTAGGACCTTAGTCATATATCATTTTGTTGATTAATTGGTCCAAAATAGGTTAATAATTACAATCCCAGGTTGTTAGAAGTTAGTTGGGGCTAATTATGACCATTCCACCACTTATGGTCCAAAATATGGTCAAATATAGTTGTTGGGCACCCTATTTATGGCCAACTCCAACATTTATTTCCACTACTTGAGAAAAGGCGCCCTTATCCCCTATTTTAAGGATTTGTCTTTGACTTAAGGTGCCCATGCATTGTATGTGGACATTTTGGCCCTTTCTTGGTTGTTTTGGCCTACCATTGGCTACCTAACTTCCACCCAATCCTATCCACCACATGTGTGAGCCTCATTTATGTATTCCCATGCTCACCCAATGTTCACATGGACAATTCATACCAGTTTGGGGTTATTTGGGAGCCTATTTGTCAACCTAGGGGGGATTGAGGTCCAATCTAAGCTATCCACTTGTAGATGCCTCCAAAGGAAAACACATTCTTCCAAATTGTATATAAATGTATACACAACTCATTTCTGAGTTAGATAGTTGGACAGTTAATAAACCTGCTATTTGATCATTTGTATCTCTGGTTTTTTATCATTTATATTACTGGTTTTTTTATCATTGTGACTCATTTTTTATTATTTGTTTTCCAGAATTAGATTTGCACTTATTTCTTGCATAGTAAGCATAGATTCTTGATTATGATGTAATATTTAGCTACTATATCCTACTGTGATTGAGATTTCACATGGTATCAGAGTTCTCAGAGCTTCTATTCGAACCAAGACTATTTTAGAAGTGCACCAGAAACAATGGAGAAAACACAGAAGTCCCTGGGGCCATTAACTTAAATCCATTGGAGAAATCCTTTGGATTCTACCCAGGGTGTGATGCTCTCCCGAATGAGACTTTTATCAAGAATGGTTCAAATTAGTTAGTTAGGATCCCCTCCTAAGTAATTGAGTGTTTGCATTCCAGGTACAACAAATTCTACATGGATTCGAAAGTTCCTCTTCTTAATCCATTCAGTTATGTTGAGTGGAAGCCTAAAATGTGTGCATATATCAAGAGACAAGGTCTCTATGATGTGTCCATTGGTGTTGAGAGTGAACCAGATTCTTATGAAGAGAAAAAGCATTGGCTAAATGACTGTGACAGAGCATTTGGAGCAATATGTCTAGCTATATCTCCAAGCATGTGCTACCTCATTGATACTGCTGAATACCCAAAGGATCTCTGGACCAATTTGGATAGATATTTTTGAAAGCATGATGAGGAATATTATAGACATATGGAGAATGAACCTAGCACCTCCTCACATGATCTGCAATCTGATGTCTCGGCCTCAAACATCTCTTCTAAAGTTGTGCAAGTTAAAGAAGGAAATATGGCAGTATTTTCAACTCAAGGTCAAAATGGTGAAAGTATCATTTAAGTGACTCCTTCTTTTATTGCTCTAGAAGTCCATGAGAACCCTAATTTCACATCTTCACAGGTAGCTGATCCAAGAGAAGCCATTCAAGATGCCTTTGTTGAAGAATAACTCTCCTTCCATCTTTCATCATTCTCCAATAATTCTTCAAATGTTGATTTTGAGGATGATAAGCTAGTTGTTGAAGATCCTTTGCATACTTCACTATATGATGGTGCAAAATTTGCTGATCTTTTGGATTATTTGAAGGCTGTATCAAGATGTGAGATATTTGGAAATGCACTCACCAATTCTGATCCAAAGCCTTATACATATTTCTTCTCTATGGTGACTTGAGGGATTGCTTCAATTTGCTTTCTTAAATGGTATTGTCTCCTGGCATATCTATGGGGACTCTAAGGTCATCATAGAATGGTCCAAGGGAATATACAACCTTCAAGTGATGCAGCTGCCTCATTGGTGTCAATGGATACAAAATTTGATGGTCACTTTCTATGCGATTTCATTTTCCCATATTTTCAAGAGTTTCAGCAAGGAGACAAAGAAAGTCATTCTTGGTCCAAAAGGATACAAGTTTTTTGAAGAATATTTGGAAGGCATTGTTTTTGAAGGAGCTACTTTGTTAAATTGCTAATTTCAATACTAGATTGTTAGGAGAGCATTTTTTTGTAGGCCTAATGTTATACGCTTAAGGCTTGTTTGTTTTTATATTTGGTATCTATGTTGTTGACTTTTTGGAAGGTCTCTGTATTTTTGGTATGAGTATGTACATGTTATGTATGCCTCTCAAGATATAAGAGATATTGGGACTCTTTCTTGAGGGAGTAGAACTATTTGAGAGTGGTTCTATTGATGTAGCCTTCATTTTCTTTGATTTAATGAAATAGCAAGAAAATGATTTTTTTTCCTTGAAAAAAAATAGTGGAGCCCGAGTGTGCTGTATCATAGTGGTGAGAGGGATGTGTGTTGTAGTTTAGTGATAAAAAGTTGTAGATTTGATTATTTTTGACACTATGTTCAGTTAAATGAATTTATACTGATTTATTATAAAATGATTTTATTAAATAAATGATTTCTATAAATTATTTTAATGGTTAATATGCATTATATTGTGTAGAAATATATTTATATACATATTTTTAGAAATTATGATATTTATGTGGTGGGTTTATTATTCTTTCTACCATTATTTAATAACGATTGATTTATGATTGTAATTTAAATAAAATGGTTTAATTAAATATAATAATTTTTATTTAAATTTGTAATTAAACAAGTAAAAATAGCAGCAAAGCTGCTTATACCTGCCATTTGAAATAGTTTATAAATAATTTAATTAATAATTGTACATAGTGTTGAGATATTGTAACTTCAAAGAATATTATATTTGTACTTTATTATTCCGGAGATGTTTCATTCCTCCGTGAAGATCTTATTGTATATCCGGAGATGTTTATTCCTCCGTCGGAATGTGGTAACTCGGGTTATTAGACTTCCCTAGTGGGGGTCGGCCCTGTATGTGTTATGTGGGTCAAAGGGTTATTAGACCACCCTAGAGGGGTCGGCCCAGTCAGTTGTAGTGGGGTATTTAACCCATTGGTTAAATACGAGCCTACGTGTACTTGTGTAAAAGATATGTCAGAGTAGTGTATAAATAGAGGAGGTGTGTTCCTCATTTGACAAACACACTCACTTGAGGATGGCGCACTTGTGGAGGAGAGGTCTGCTATGGTGGAGGAGGAGATCATATCTTTGGTTTGCATCTTTGTATATTGCTGGTCATCTATATTGAGGAATCTTTACTGGGTTTTCTACCCCATGAGGGTTTCCCAGGATAAATCTGTGTCTCTTGTGTTTATGCTATGCTTGTTGTTTCTTCAGTGATCCTGTATATGCTATTATTGTGAAATGGAATGTAATGCTGCTATTTTCTGTCTTAGCATATTAAATATTAACATGGTATCATAGCTAACCTGAAGGAAGGCAAGGTATGGCACTTACGATACTTGCTTCACTTACGACAATTTGAAGGTTAGGGTTTTACATAGCAAACACCAGTCATCGTGGAACTTTCGCGATAAATCCATTTTGGAAAAGGTTCAGGATCCGAAACCTTTACAGGTCGTAGATAACATCTCCAGGTATCTTTTGTCCAAAGGGCACCCTCATATTCGTTGTAATTTGCAAGTTATGATCAGTACAAGTTAGGGTTTCTGCCTCTTCCAGATCTTAGTAAAAATCAGGTGATCTAGGAAAAAAGGTCATAACTTGGGCTAGGAAGCTCCAAATGAAATTTCGTCAAAAGTGATAGGTAGTACACAGACTGTACTATCTCAAGAAACTTTTTCAGAGGCTGAATCTGAACCAGTGAGACGTGGCCCGCCGTACAAGTTCGCTATCTTGTTTTATCCCATAAACAGGTCACGTTGCGACACTTGGTATAACTCTCTCTCAGAGAGTCCAATTGAGGTCAGACCTATCAGGATGGAAAGATAACAGGGTGAGCTATCTCAGGAAAAGTTTTCAGAGGCCGAAGTTGAAACAGTGACACGTGGCATGCCGTACAAGTTTGCTTTCCTGTATTATCCCAAACAGGTCACGTTGCGACATTTGGCATAACTCTCTCTCAGAAAATCCAATTGAGGTCAGACCTGTTAGGATGGAAAGATGACAGGTCAGGCTACTGCAGAAAAAACGTTTTCAGACCCTGTGGAGCGAAAATTTTGGAGTTATAGCAAAAACAATCAGGTACATATTTCTGTCAAAATAGAATTATTTTTGGAGCACCTTTATTCATGGCTTCTGGAATTTAGGGTTTCGGAGAAAGTTAGAATTTTTGGAATCGGAATCGACGACTGAATGCTACTCAGGAAAATCAAAATTTAGAGACCAAGATCGAATTTTTGGTTGGGTAGAAGACCGGGCTTGATTAAACCCTAGCTCGGGATTTTGATCGGAAAGATGGAAAATTAGGGCTTCAGCAAAAGTTGGAATTTTTGAAGTCTGTAACCAATGCTGGAAGCTCCTCAGAAAAATAAGAGTTTAGAGCCTTGGATCAAACCTTTTGATTGAGCGAAAGGGTGGGATTCATCAAACCCTAGTTCGGGATCCTGTCCAGAAAATCCAGAAGTTTCAAAGGCAATTTTGAGGGGTCAAATTTTGGAGATTTCAAAATTGAAGTATGCTACTTTGATCAGCCTAGCAAGACACATCCTTCCATCCATTCAGAAGTGTAAAAATCAAAGATTGAATTTTTAGGGTTTCTCTAGCAAACCCTAATCAAGCTCCAGATCAAGTTTCAGGGGGAGCTGAGGCTAAGGCCTTACATAAGAAGACTACAAGAAGTCTCGACATGTATGACTTAAGGAGGTTTAGGTACATCACAAAAGACAAATCAAGTTCCATGACCATGACATCATGAAGACAAAGACTCATCCATAATATTTGTTCTACTTACGAGGTATGTATGACTTTGTTATATTATGCTTAACCTATGAGACATGCAGGTTCTAGCTCAGGATCTCTAAATCATTGAAGAGATTGTTTAGGTATGTTGTACATAACTAAGCAGGTATACTAATCCAGGTATGTTTTCCTATGTCATGTTAGAATCTTACCTTGTGTTAGGATCCCTTATATAAGTATACTTGGTATGATTGGTTATGCTTATTCATAAAGTTAGTAATCAAGGGTTTATGCATATTATGTCTCTTATCTTGGTTGATTATTTAACTAACTAGATCAAACAAGAATATGCATGAGTAAAAGAAGACTTCCCTGAAACCTTGAATATTATCTATAATCATGACTATACATATTCAAGATTATTTAGAATTAGAATGTTTTGAGAATATACTAATGAATGTATGTTTGTGAATGAGATCATGAGGATGACACTAGTGCACACTTGAGCATGCACAATAGTACAGAATGAATAGAAGCTCAAAAGACATATAGAAGATCAAGCGGGAGGCAACCACACAAACATAAAAGATAAGTATTTGAGTTGTTATTTGAAACAATACATGATATTGCTTGTATGCATATTTGTATTCCTAGAATTTATCATGCTGAGTGTAAACATTCATAGAGCATTGAACAGTATACTACTAATATGCATATGATTGGTAAGTTGGACAAACATTCCATTGTTGCTTGTCTAGAATGAAACCTCTTTGCTGACATGCTGAGAGCTGTGGACACTCTCGATAGTATGTTCTGGTAGAGATGGAAGGCATCTAGATAGCCACTGTATGCATACAGGATATGGGAAAGTGTTGTGCCAAAGTATTGGTCAAAATAGTTACATAACTATGTAAATGATATCTGTATGCATAATAGGTTATCATGTCAATATGATTTGATGATTATGAAGTATTACTAATCATGTACTTAATTTTGATTTGTAGGAAAGATCATGATGAATGATGAACACTGAACAAGCGATGGATGTTCAACAAAAGGATTTACAAATCAAACACACTATAGAAGGCTTGTGGCTAGAAAATTCTCTTAGAAAGAGGAAGAGAATCATGATAAGAAGTTTGCTCCAAGTGGCTAGATAATACCATTCTCTTAATGGTGTAATTAAAGAAGAACTGTGAATCAGGTTCTGTATGGGTACCCAGGATCGATAATCAATTGATGAGCTTAATGATCACCATGGGTGATGAGGATCTCAACCTTTGCTACAAGGTTGAATATTGTTTCTATACACAGACGACATGGATGCAAGAAGGAACTCACCACAGAGTTCAAATGATATTGAGGCTCATATCAGTAGACCCATCTAATGAGAGATGGCACAGATAGATATGCAGAAGATCATTCAATGCAGAGTGTGAATGATGTTCAGTCACAAAGGGAGAATTGACAGTTTCTTGATAAGCTTGGGCTTTACCAAAAGTAAAGTTGTTCCTAACCTTTACCTTAAGGTTGTGGAACCTATCATACCATTATTGTATGACGATGATCTCTTTCTGATAAGGAATGAGAAACAGATCATGAAAAGAAAGAAGAAGATGGCTGAAGAAATGAAAATGAAAAAAATCTCAGATTGATGCATTACTTCCTAGGTCTGGAAGTATGACAAGGCTCAGAAGGAATCTTTCTCAACCAGGGAAAGTATGCTGAGAAATATTAAAAGGACTTGATGTGTTGGAATGGCCACTCTTGAAGTTGTTATCAGATGACTCATCAGAGTTAGTGGATAGAACTCTGTACAGACAAAATATTGAGTCATTGATGTGTCTAACAAATACTAGGTCAGATATATGCTTTGCTCTGAACACCTTGTGTCAGTATCTAGTGGAAACCAGATGTGTTCACCTGTTAGTTGCAAAGCATGTGATGAAATACCTAAAGGATACGATAGGTTTTGATCTATGTTATCTTAGAGATCATGACTTCAGATGGCTACACAGATGTTGATTGGGAAGAAATTGTATCAGACAGGAAGAGCACATCGAGAGGATGTTACTGTCTGGGATCAGCCATGATCTCATGGTTTAGAAGGAAGCAATATAGTGTGGCTCTTAGCACAAGTAGAATATATAGCTGCTTGCTCTGCTAAGTTATGAAACAATATGGCTTCAAGATTGTTTGACTTAGAGATAGACCCAACTATGATCCTATGTGACAAACAGAGTTGTATCAAGATGGCAGAGAATCTAGTGTTCCAAGATATGGTGCAGAAAGGAACCAAAAGTTCGAATTTGTAACAAGTTACCAATGTACTAACCAAACTTCTACCGATCCGATGTACTAACCAAACCTCTACCTCAAATAAAGTTTTCCGAGACAAACTTAATATAGTTCAGAAGGACCCTCCTCGAAAGGGGGAGTGATGTGATAACTCATGATGAGATTGCCTGCATCGACAGTGAGGTCGATGATGAGGATACCTATATTAGTGATGCCGACAGAGAGGTTGGTGGATGGTCCTCAGACAGGGTCTAAGGTGACAAGGGGATTGCATCATCCTTGAACATATGTTCTAAAGAGAGCCGTAGACGTATGTCTTCGAGAATGAAGTCCTTGGTGGACATGAGGGGATTGGATCATCCCTGGACTTCAGTCCTAAAGAGAGCCGTAGACGTATGTCTTCGAGAATGAAGTCCTTGGTGGACATGAGGGGATTGGATCATCCCTGGACTTCAGTCCTAAAGAGAGCCGTAGACGTATGTCTTCGAGAATGAAGTCCTTGGTGGACATGAGGGGATTGGATCATCCCTAGACATCAGTCCTAAAGAAGAGCCGTAGACGTATGTCTTCGAGCATGAAGTTCTTGGTGAACATGTGAGGGGATTGGATCATCCCTGGACTTCAGTCCTAAAGAAGAGCCGTAGACGTATGTCTTCGAGAATGAAGTTTTTGGTGAACATATGAGGGGATTGGATCATCCCTGGACTTCAGTCCTAAAGAAGAGCCGTAGACGTATGTCTTCGAGAATGAAGTCCTTGGTGGACGGTTGAGGATTAAGTCATCCTTGGACGTAGGTCCTAAATGTACGGTGGAGGATTAAGTCATCCTTGGACGTGGTCCTAAATGTACGGTGGAGGATTAAGTCATCCTTGGACGTGGTCCTAAATGTACGGTGGAGGATTAAGTCATCCCTGGACGTGGTCCTAAATGTACGGTGGAGGATTAAGTCATCCTTGGACATGGTCCTAAATGTACGGTGGAGGATTAAGTCATCGTTGGACGTGGTCCTAAATGTACGGTGGAGGATTAAGTCATCCTTGGACGTGGTCCTAAATGTACGGTGGAGGATTAAGTCATCCTTGGACGTGGTCCTAAATGTACGGTGGAGGATTAAGTCATCCTTGGACATGGTCCTAAATGTATGGTTGAGGATTAAGTCATCCTTGGACGCGGTCCTAAATGTACGGTAAGGATTGGATCATCCTTGGACTTTGGTCCTGTGAACTGAGCCATAGACATGAGGTCTCCGAGAATTGATAGGACTGGATCGTCCCTGGACTTCGGTTCAAAAGGTACATGTTAGGACTGGATCATCCCTGGACTTCGGTTCAAAAGGTACATGTTAGGACTGGATCGTCCCTGGACTTCGGTTCAAAAGGTACATGATAGGATTGGATCGTCCCTGGACTTCGGTTCAAAAGGTACATGACTGGATTGTATCATCCATGGACCTATGTCCTAAAGAGAGCGGGATTGATCATCCTGTAATATGATCGTGTGTGTTGCAGGATATGCTGCTATGTATTAGTGAGAATACATGCTTTTGATGATGGATGTATTAGTGAGAATACATGCTTTTGATGATGGATGTATTAGTGAGAATACATGCTTTTGATGATGGATGTATTAGTGAGAATACATGCTTTTGATGATAGATGTATTAGTGAGAATACATGCTTTTGATGATAGATGTATTAGTGAGAATACATGCTTTTGATAATAGATGTATTAGTGAGAATACATGTTTTTGATGATATATGTATTAGTAAGAATACATGTTTTGATGATAGATGTATTGGTGTGGATACTAATACAGATGATCCAGATGATGTAGATCATGATGATCCAGATGTTGTAGACTGAGATGATCCAGATGCTGTAGATCGTGATGATACAGATGTTGTAGACCGAGATGATCCAGATGCTGTAGATCGTGATGATCCAGATGCTGTAGACCGAGATGATCCAGATGCTGTAGATCGAGATGATCCAGATGCTGTAGATCGTGATGATCTAGATGTTGTAGATCGAGATGATCCAGATGCTGTAGATCGAGATGATCCAGATGCTGTAGATCGAGATGATCCAGATGCTGATAATCATATGATGCCGATGCTGATGATTGTGAGGATCTAGATGTTGATGGTGTTGTAGCTGTTCGAGTACTGCAGAAGATAAAGACTCAGTACTGAAGATGTTGATGCTCCAGTATTGAAGATATTCCAGTAACTGCTTGAGTTACTGATGATGTTGAGAAAGCTTCCAATGATTTATAGATGTATCATGTATGATGTTGATGACTCCTTGCTCGTGCAGATGCTGTTATAATATCCTTCTCGTTAAGGGGGAGTGTTGAGATATTGTAACTTCAAAGAATATTATATTTGTACTTTATTATTCCGGAGATGTTTCATTCCTCCGTGAAGATCTTATTGTATATCCGGAGATGTTTATTCCTCCGTCGGAATGTGGTAACTCGGGTTATTAGACTTCCCTAGTGGGGGTCGGCCCTGTATGTGTTATGTGGGTCAAAGGGTTATTAGACCACCCTAGAGGGGTCGGCCCAGTCAGTTGTAGTGGGGTATTTAACCCATTGGTTAAATACGAGCCTACGTGTACTTGTGTAAAAGATATGTCAGAGTAGTGTATAAATAGAGGAGGTGTGTTCCTCATTTGACACACACACTCACTTGAGGATGGCACACTTGTGGAGGAGAGGTCTGCTATGGTGGAGGAGGAGATCATATCTTTGGTTTGCATCTTTGTATATTGCCGGTCATCTATATTGAGGAAGCTTTACTGGGTTTTCTACCCCATGAGGGTTTCCCAGGATAAATCTGTGTCTCTTGTGTTTATGCTATGCTTGTTGTTTCTTCAGTGATCCTGTATATGCTATTATTGTGAAATGGAATGTAATGCTGCTATTTTCTGTCTTAGCATATTAAATATTAACACACAGTAAGCTTTTACTTATCAGAATTAAATTTATTTGAATCATTATTAAATATATGCAAATAATAATAATAACAATATTAATAACCTACTTTATAACATATATATAATTACTTGAAATTACAAATTACTATAATATTGAGTTATCTAATTTTACTATAAAACCACTTTTTTGCAATAGTTGTTTTTATTATCAATTTAAGAAAATTTTATTTATTTATAAATTTTAATTTTATTACTACTTTTTTCTCGTTGTTAAGAGGTAGGTAATAAGCAACTTTGCTGCTAATTTTACTTGTTAAAATTTAAAATACCAATTCTCCCAGACTCGGAGAATTCAAATATATGAAACATCAGTAAAATTATAATAATCTAAGGGTGGTTTAATAGAGAGAATTAAAGAAAAAATAGCATTTTAACAAATCAAGGCACGGATAAGTTGTAGAGCGCCGGAAAACCGCCTCGATCAGCCGGTATGAATATCAACTACCACCATTCTAGCTATTTTGTATTCTACATTTTATAAACTATTCTATTTCATTAAGTTATAAAGTTTGAGTTTACAATATCACCGTGTTATTTGCAAGATTACCTTAGTTTTGAACTTAGGAATTATAGTGGATCCTATTGCTAAGGAGCTTGAGAAAGAACTAAGGTTGATCAATGTGTACGGACCACCTTGCGGTGATATGAGAACACACTAGAAAAATCTTGCTAGCACAAGGTTTCTAAGTGGGGGTATTGTGCTTTTGTGGTTTGGTAAAAAAATAACTAATATTTTTAACTTGAGTTGTAATGTTATTTCTAAGTAAATTGAGTAAATGTTATAAAAAAGTTTTCAGAAGGTTTTAGTAAAGTAGTGGATGATTCTAATAATTAATAATAGGATAGAGAAAAATTAATATAAAGACTTCATTGAGATGAAATTGCACACAAACAACTATTTTCTTAGTGTGGAAGCTTGGAAGGATTAGTGTTGGTTATGTCTATAATAATTTTAAGTCACTTTTTACCAGGTTGTATAGGTAATAAGGATTCCCAAGGAAAATTGACTATAAAAGTTACATTTAGTATGGAAAATATTGATAGGAGATAACATAGAACTACTAGTCCCAACTCTATAAATTAAGGGAGTCTTTGGATCATACTTTTGCTAGTATAATTAGGTGACACAACTATGGTTAAATTTTATTGCATTTGATGTTATTAGTCTATATTGTCATAAATACATAGATTTAATTTAAAGTTTATAAAAAAAGTAATTGATTTCCTTACATGAATACTAATTATTTTAAGAGAAGTTAACCAAGAAATTAATAATCCCTTGGAAGTGTGGTGACCTAGTTATTAGTATTGATAGGTTCAACACTTTATTAATAATAATTTCTAATTTCTAAAGACAAAAAGTAGGTGATCTGGTTACTAATAATGATAGGCTTAACACTTTATTAATAATAATAGCTAACTCTTATGCCAAAAAGTTCATTAATAGTCATAAGTCAAAAAAGTTTATTAATAGTAATAGCTAACTCCTAACCCAAAGAGTAGGAAGCTAATAACTAGCATGGGTTATTCCTTATTTTTCTTTGTTTTTAGGTTATGTGTGAATTTAATATGTTAAATCAATTTGGTTTTTCTAATGAATAAAATCAACTCAAAAATAATATATATATATATATATATATATATATATATATATTAAAATTATTTTAATTTTTATAATGAGTAAAATCATCTTATTTCTATAACTTTCTATATATAAGTGTATGGTTACTATCAATATTGGTTTTGTACATGCATGTACATAGAATTGAAAATTCCTCGGGGACTGAATAAAAGAGCTTCTTTGTTGCCATTGACATTAGGCTTTAGTAGAAGAAATGTTGTTGCATTTATTAGTTTCTCGAGGACCACTTAACAAAAGAAATGTTAGAATAAGCTTTCAGTTGAATAAATAATCTAGAGAATCAATTATTCTTTAAAATGGTATATATATATATATATATGATATATATCAACTATTCTTTAAAATTTTATATATGTAATATATTTTTAATTAATTATTAACAACAAAACACATGTTGTATTATCGAAATATTTAAAAACATATATATTTAATATTAATTAATTATATCAAATAATGTAAAACATATTAAATTATTTTAAATTTATAATATTTAAAATAATTTAATAACATAAAAAAAAATTTAAATAAGAAAACATGAACAAGCTAAAATGTTAAATATATTAATAAAAAAAAAATGAAACCAAACGAAAAGCAAAAAAAATTACCCTTGAGATACATATACATAAAATTAATAAAAACTTGATAAAGCACATCACCCAATGCTCCCATTGAGATCTGCGAACTACACCCATATCTATGTACCACTGCCATATTTGAGAGTAAGCTAAACTCTAGACCTAATGCACCAAGAATCCAGCGATTTTTCTGGCGAAAATCCGGCTTAAATTGTTTAAATGACAGTTTTGGGTTGCTAGAATTGCATAATCGAGGTGCCCCAGGGGTTTTCGAGGTCGCTGAAGCCATTCCTGCAACCAAAATTGCAATTCAAACAACCCAAATTGGAGTTTCAGCAATTTCCCATTCACCGGATTCCAGTGAAAATCGCAGGTAAAGGTGCATTCTGTCTAGAGTTTAGCCCATTCCCCATATCTACCACCTGGTCATGTCACGAGATAATAGCCAATTGTTAATTTTTTTAATTTGTTTTTCCATGGCTACGCTACTAGCAATAAGATGAAAAATTGTTAAATCACAATCATATGACACATTTGTCCTATTTCAAATGAAATAGTAGATAAAGAGTTTACGGGACAAAGGACTATAATGAAGAGAGACAGATGTCAAATAATTTTTTTTTTTATTTTTTTTTATTTTTTAAATTTCTTTTTCTTTTGACAATTAAATGTAGAAGCAGAGGAAAATAGTTAATTCAAAATTTTAAACTAATTACAAATTACAAATTTAAATTTATTAAATTTAGAAATTGATTTTTATTTTTTAAAATATTTAATTTAATATATAAATATTTATAAAACTTTATAAAACTATAGAAAAAATAATTTTGGAAATAACCAATTAATTAAAAGTCAATTGAAATTGACTACAAATCTATTACTATATACTTTGCCTTCCACAAATATAATAATATAAAAAATTAATATTTTAATGATTTGAAATTTTGATAATTTATATATTAATTAAAAATTAAATAAAACTTTAAAAATAGCGCCATGCCATAAACCATATCTATCATATCTACTCCATCTTTTCCAAAGTAGATTGTATCCAAATTTTAGAAAACCACACGTTTGATTTTGTCAAAATCAAAAAACCAGGTCGAGTCAATAATGAATATATTGTGTTGAATGTAACCAAGTCAAACTGAACGAAATCAAAGCAACGAATGCGCGGATAACCAACCACCACATGTGTGGTTGGATAGTTGGAATTTGGACTTACCCTCTACCACCAATTCGTCAAAGTAAGGGTTTGAAGCGCTTATAAATACACCTTTGTTTCCCGTTTCTAATCATTCATTTTTCCTTTCATCTCTCTGTTATTTTCGGAGCTAAGCTCTCGTTGCATTTAACTTGACAAACAGATCGTGCATCCGGTTTATTATTATTCAATAAATAGCGTGGATTGCGTCTATATTGTCCACTCCATTGAAGCCGAGATATTTATTGAAAGTCTAGCATGGCGGCCAGGGCGATGTACAGCATCATAATATGCGTTCTCCTAATCTCTGCGCTCTTTCCAACAGCAAGCAGCTCCAGGCCTAATTTCCTCCACGAAGTCACGGCTGACTCCCAAATTAAGGACAACTCCGATACCAATAACATGTCTAAAACTTATATTCAAGAATCCAATAAGGCGGCCACCATTGATGCAGGTTTAATCGAAGATAAGCTTCCAAAGAGCGGTTATACTCCCTCGGCTCCTTCGGCCTGCCATAACATGGTAATAGACACCGTCGGCGCCGCGCGTTACAGTTGTTGATACAGATCAAGGCGATAAATGTTTCCATCGGGATTAGTTCAGATTTCCTTGAATGTGAAATGACATTGAAAGAAGAGAAAATCAAACAACTCTAAAGTCAATTCTGAAGATGACGTTAAATACTTGGAATCTTATTTTGGGAAATGAGGACGAATTCAAAGACTGTTCTACATACCTGCTACTGCTTGTACTACGCAGTGTCTATCAGTTTGCATTAATCCGTAAATCTGATGTTTATAGCTTGTAAGAGTGCCCTTTTCACTAAATTTGAGAAAAAAACACCTATGTATTTAGCTTTGTTTTCGTTAACGACCTCTCTTTCCGCTTCAAGGATTCCCTATATTAGATCCATAGTTAATTGTATGCATTTAAATATTTCAGAGATATATATCATTGAAATGAATGATATCGTTTAAATACAAAGCAACACTTGAGTTTTAGATGGTTACAAGAATATGAATGAAACATTAATCAAAAGTTAATCAAATGCACTCAGAAATAGGTCAATATTTAATTTGAAATTAAATATTATCTTGGAAAAATTATTTTTTATAATTACTTTCATAATTCTCTTAACATTATAATATTTAATAGGTGACATATGATTCAAATAGACCTAACGGTTTCTAGGGTTTTCAGATTTGCTTGTTCGGCAGTAGCAGATGCGCTGATGGGAATGAGGGCTCCCTCCTACAAAGAAATGGTTAATGGGTGATTCAATAGAGGATCTTCGTCTAGGGGCAAAATGGCATGGGTAAAGAACTAGTTGCAATGCCATTTGTGGGAAAGGAAGGGCTAGGGAATCCCCATTCAATGCAGCCATCAACAAATGTGGTGCACGAAAGATCTATTCCCACGAGGGGTCCTCATTCACAGCAGAGAAGCATCCCAAAATAGCTAATATTCCAAGGTATGAACCTACCTCCTCCAAGATAGGATATTATAATCAATTCATGAGGGACCCTGCTATGATAGGGAAGTTTCTAGGTTTTTTGGCCAATGGAGAAAGCTCTCAACAAGTGGGTCGCGAAAAAATGGAAACCAAAGGGCCATGTTGAGCTTAAATTCTGATCCAAAGGATTTTCTACTTCAATCTTTACTATCCCGGTGGACAAAATTTAGGTGATTGAAAATGGCCCTTATTTTTTTTTTAAAGTCTGTGAGTTTAAGAGACTAGATGGAACGCTTTTTCCTTGAGAAGAGGATTTTTATTCAATACTTGTGTGGATTAGGCTTTACTCATTTCCACATGAATTTTGGGATGAGAAAACATTGGTAAGAATAGGTAATGAACTGGGCCCTTTCTGAAGATTGTTGAAACAATGAAGCAAGGATCATACACCTTTTTTGCTTGGATCTGTGTGTATATGAAAATTTACTCGGCATTACCAGATTGGATCTACTTAAGCTATTAAGATACAGAGTGGATACAAGTAATTGACTATGAGCACATCGCATTTCACTATTGAAGGTGTTGTGAGCACAACCATCTCTTCAAATATTTCCCTCTACTAATTAAATAACCACCTAAATCAAAATTAGAGCCAACTGGGGATTTAGAAGGATTCAAAGTAGTCACAAATCAAATATGTAAGGAAGGGTGAAAATCAATCCAACCTTCTACAGCTTTAGGATAAAAAAACAAAGAATCACTTCAATGTCTTAGCCAATGAAGGAGGATCAAAATAAAACCAAGATAGAGCCCAACTTGATACCAAGATAATTAAGATGATTTATCAAGGAAGAAAAATCCCATATTAGATGCAAATGAATGGAAACAAAAGAAGAAGATTGGAAGAGAATCAAATACCAACTTCTAAACTTATCATTGAACAAATCCACACAGTAGAAGAAGAAAGCACTCTATCTAATCAAGGGGAGGATATGGATCTTGGAGTTCTCAATTTGGAAGGTATTATGGAGGTTTATGAAAAGCAAGAGGTATAAAACCTATTGACTAGAGAACTTGATCTCCTTAAGGAATCCCTTTTGAAATCTAGATTGCATCCATCTCCAAATCTGGAGGGATCTTAACCCTCCCATCCTTAAGGTCAAGAGTAACCATTGAAAAGAGCAATAGCATGCCCCAAAGAAAGAGAAAGGGAGAGGAAGGAAGAGTAAGAAACAACTATTACAAGAACTAGGAGAAAAATTTATTGATTCAAGGTTGTATTCAATTGTGGATGAGAGGTACTTCTCTCCCTCCATGTCTAGTTAAATATAAAGGTAATCACTTGGAACATTAGGTAATCAATTGAACAATCTAAAAATGATGAGACACTAAGCTCCTTTATATTCAAAGGATAAAAATGAGGGTTCAACGAATAAGCAAGAGGATATAAATCTATCAAGCTTTATTCTCTAAAAACACATACTTTAATGCTGAAAACGATGCTCTCGTTGATGTACAATTAGTCTAGGCTTGAAGAAAAAACATGATGATATCTATGATGGTCCAGTATGCATTGATGGTGTAAACATGATTGGTTTTAGACAATTTCAAATTTTGGGAAATATTGTTAATAAGGATGTTGTAAATAATGAGACACTTCATTGCAGCACAATCGTTATGTCACGTTCCCATACCTTCACCTCTCATCTTAAGTTTAATGATAAGACATTATTCATAACTACTGATTCTGGATCTGTATCTCATAGTTCTGAAGAAAGAAAAAATGAATTTCTTGACCTTGCAGACCATGAACAACTCACTATTGAGAGTATAACAAATTTTGATAATAACACTTATGAACGTCGTGTATTTACCTCAACAAATCAAGTGAAACTTAAACAAAAGGAACAAATATTTGATGCCATAGCATTATGATGCAGCCATTTTTCAATTAGATTTTAAGGTCACGAAATATAAAATATGAAATTGAACTTCTTGTTGATAACAAATCAATGGAGAACAATGACTTGATTGATACCAGTTTGCAACAAAAAATTTCGCTCATTAAACATAAGAACCCTAATCAAAGCATGAGCTAGATGGAGGGCTGGTTACTTTTGCATTTTGACTTCAATTAACATTCAGGACATAATAGTTCCTTTTATGTTTTAGTTTAATTTTGTTTTCAAGTTAGACGTTTGATGAATAAATCAGCATTGAGGATAATTGTTAATCCTATATAGCTGAAATTTTATTCTCAGATATGTTTTGATTTTGCAAGTAGAAGTAGCAAATGCAGGACATGCACATAATATTTTGGAATAAGTTCATTACCACAAAGAGGTTTTCAACCAAAAATAAAATGATATCCTCTTGATTTTTATTTGTTAGGTGCATATGGTTGTGTTTAAAATAAAATGGTATCCTCTTGATTTTTATTTGTTAGGTGCATATGTTTGTGTTTATTGATTGAAGAAAGAATTAATTCTTGAAGCAAGCAATACCATATGGAAAAGAATGATTGCAGTTATGACTTCATCTCACGGAAGTTGATGCTTTACCCTATTTTTATTTCAAAGTTTGTGTTATATATATATTTTATTTATCTCGTTTAAACTTTGAAATATCAGAAAATTTTGTTCAAATGAACTTGGATTTTGTCTAAAAACCACAAACTCATTCTTCTCGTACATGCTCTAAATGTTCTTTATTAATCTTTTAAAACAAGCACTAAAATTGCAATTTCATGGTAAGTATTAATGAAACTTTAAATCAATTGGATGATAATGAATTTACTTCCTAAAATTAATTATAAAGATACATTTTACACCATCATGGAATTATCAGATGAAGTCAACATTAACTTATTAATGTTATATTTTATGGATAATGAGGTCAGCACTAACTTATTAATGTTATATTTTACTTTTGCATTGACATACATGGGGATTTATCAAAGAATGAAAAAATGTGTAAATTAATCTTTATGATTTCTCTTTCTCTTTCATTCAAAATTTCGATCAAAAGTGTGACATCTCACTTAAATTTTGAGTTTGTTAATTCATTTCTTTGAGATGTTTTTTTGAGATATTTTTATGACATACCTGATGATCTCTCATTTTTAAAGATTCTTAATTTAGAATAATCATTTTGAATTTCTGGATTTACTCATAATGATAACTCTTTCTTCAAACAGTTAAAAGTTAGTCTGGTCTTCAAAATTTCACCTTTGACTTAGCCCTTACGTTGAATCATTTCTATACTGGCATTTATCATAAAGATGGTATGGGGAAGGTCTTATTTTATCTCCAATTTTATTTCATGTTATCATAACTTTTACTTAATATAAATTCAATAAGTTGATTGAAGATTGCTTATAAAATTTCAAGTTGATTAAATGATAATAAATTATTCTTTTAGATTAATATTCAGCTTAAAAAAAAAATTCTTTCAATTGAGATAATTAAAATTTTCTTTTACTCAATTGAGATAAGCATTGAGGTTTACATGATGCAAATAATAATTTCAAAATTAATTTTTTTAATTAGAAATTTGTTTTTCAAATACAAATAACATATGTAGTTTGGGGTCATATTGCAAAATTTTAGAATATTGGGAGTTAATTAAAAGAAAAAAATTCATGTTTTTAAAAAAACATTGTATTAAGTGCTTAGGTGTTTCTTCTATTTCAATTAAAATTTTTAATTAGAGTTGATGGATTCCATTTTCCTTTTTCTTCATTGCTTCCTCCTCTTATTCATTTTTAGGTTTCGTCTTTGAAAAATAAATGATTGAATTTCATATAATTTCAAATGGTATTTATTGGATGAATCTTGTTTACCTAAGTTGATTGAGTCTTCACTAATGAAATAGTTCTCATGGTTTTTCTTTGATCATCCTATTTCTTGCTTGGATTTTAAAATGATTGGACTTTTACAATTCTTCTTTATGATTTGTTTGATAATTTTTAATTTAGAAGATTTTGTTATGCATGATTAGAAAACTTTGAGCTTTCATTGCATCTTCATGTTTATTTCTTGAATAATGGATCTCTTTTTGAGAAGTTCATTAACCCTCATCTTTAACTCTATAGTTTTGAACTTGAAGTTTAATTGCATTCATCATTCTTGCTTGGTCTAAGCAATGTTGTTGGGGTTAATTATTCCAAGATTAAGATGGTACACTTCTCGAGTCCTAAAAAATATTCAAGTTAAAACCCTATAGAATTGACCAGATGTTTCTTGTGACCATTATACGAAAACCTTCTTTATCACATACTGATATAGATTTTAAAATATACGTTTTAATTGGTTTCCCCATAAGAGAAAAAGAGTATGGCTAGTATTGTTATTAACTCAAATCTCTTAAACACCATACTGTCTCTTAAGAAGGTTTTAGATTTGCTTTCCCATCCATTAGACAGTCTCTATTGGGATTAATAATAATTATTCATAGTATTAGTTCCTTTTCATTTTGATTATTTGGGATTAGAGGACTCAGGTAAAAATGGTTTCTTCGAAAACCTTGCTAAGGCTTTGGATGCCTCCTAGCTGTCTATGACATTTGAGATTCAAATTTCTAAAATTTAAATTTTATATATCTTCAAAATACACATGTCATCCTTTTCTTTTAAGAAGCTTATGATTCTGCTCACCCATTTAAAAATAGAAGGGGTGAATAAGCTATGCATCTATAATTGATGGAATGTGATCAAAGCATCTAAAATGGGTTAAAAAGTATCCATGTCGAGGCTATGGATGTGTGCTGGAAGCAGTGGTTATGGATGTGGTATGAGAGGTAAGTAATAAAATAATAGTATCTAGCTATTACAAATTATTTCTTATGGTGTGTACTGATGAAGAATGTATGTTTGTAACGATCCGATAATTGAATCTTAATTTCTTGGTTTCTAAGAGAATGGTTGCAATGTTGTCTTTAGGTATGTTGCAGCTAGATTAAAACCTATGGAGATATCCTTGTTAATGTGGTACCCATGGTTTAGGAAAGAATATCTTTCTATTGAAAAGCCTTAATCTTGTATTATCTTGCACACGTAAATATTGGATCCTTGCAGAATAGATAATTGTGTTGCTCCATGTGCCTCCATTTGTTTAAGCCTCAACAACTCCCCTTAAATATTTCAAACAATAAAGGGCCCCTCATTGATTTTCAGAAGTGTTTTCCTTCTCTTATAATTAATTTTGTTTCACTTTATTTAGGAATATAGTTTGGTAGCTTCCTTTCTTAGATGTTTGATTTTTTGTTTATTGATTCTTTGGATTAGCTTTCATGAAATGAAGATTGTGTGGTATGACTTATTTATTTCATTTGAATGTTTTGTATTCTTGGTTGTTCAACAATGCTTGTATGTTAATATTTGAACTTATTCAAGTTGATTCCATGCCTCACTTTGCTTAAGTTGGACTAGCATGATGTTTTGATAGTCTAGCCAACTTTGGGTCTTTGGTGCATACATGAGTTAACTTTGGTGGATTGAAATAATTTAACTAAAAGTCAAATATTAAGAGATTCAATCCAAATTTTAAAATAATATATGCTAAGGGATGGAAGGAAGCTAATAGTATCGAATTTGGACAATGTTTCGAATTTTATGAGCATTAACATTTAATTAAAAATTATGCTTCATTCCTAATTCTATATTCTTTGAACTGCATTAAAATAATTTGATTTAAAGCTGTTCAGGGTGGAAACACACTCCCAGGAGCCTTCAGATGAGAAATGGCTCCCTTGAGTGAAATTGGAATGGCCTTCACTGAGCAAAACCGTAGCTCCAGATATGGCACATTGGCAGTGTTCCCGGGCATTTGAGGCACGGTGTGGGGGTCCCATAGCTGAAACCCAATGTCCAAAATCCATCAGAATCAACGGATTCACTACCGGAGTCACGGTTTTGGTTCTACAGGAATTTTTTCCAGGCACCTTGGGGCCATTCGGGGACACTTTGACGATGTCAAAGGATTTGGACCTATAATAATGTAGTCTTAGTGTTCTTACTTGATTTGAGAAGTTGATTTCCTTACTATTAAACTATGCAATTTCCTTCAAACTTCTGTTCATTGAAATAATGGATACATGGAATGTTAGGAACCCATGTCTTTACTTTATTAGTATATTGTTGTTGGACACATATGCTTTGTAAGTCGTCCCGTAGTATTTGTTGATCAATAGTATGTGTTATTGTTGTTGGCGCATATGCTTTGTAATTCGCCCATAGTATTGTTGATCCAGAGTTTATAGTGGCCCATGGTTTTGACCCATAGTATTGGTGCCTAGACTTAGTATATAAGTGTGTGTTGAGGCCTATGAAGCAACCGTGAAGTTATTTGTATTGAGATTGCTCAAAGGAGGTTGCCCCCTCGAAGTGGCCTGCGATCAATATAAAAGTGATTTTGAGTTCTGTCATTTCTACTATTTCACATATTTTTATTAATTAATTGTTGCAGGTGCTTCTCATCTGGTATCAGAGCACTTTCTTGGGCTCACTGGGTGAAATATCGGCCAAATTTTTTTTAGCATCTATTGCAGGTTCGGATTTGGGAATAATCCCTATCCGCTTAACTGTGGGAAGTACTTGGGCATAAGCCATAAAACTCATTGTGAGGAGTACCACATGAACCCCAAAGTAGCTGACCAATTGAGAGGACCTGCTAGCGAAAAGGGCAACGACCCCTACCTGATTGACTAGTTCCCACCCATGAGGTAAACCAAGAGTTGTCGTTTGTGGCAAAGCGGTTATCAGTTTTACCTGAGCCATGGAGTGAGGGGTACTACCCCAATATGCAAGCCATCAGACAGCATTGGTGGCCAAGTGAAAGCCCTGAACTGTTAGGAAATCGCACATACCTGGGGTCCATATCTATTTTCAGCTGAACTGTTGTCGATCACTGTTGCATCATTTCAGATCCAACCATTTTCAATCCATTCGGTGTCATTTTAGATCCCTCTGTTTCCGCTCACTTCTGAGCCGTTGCAGATCTATCTGTTTCAGATCCCTTCCGTGTCGTAGCCGCTCCATACTAAAAAAAAAAAAAAGTATAAAATTCAGTTTTTTTCTCCATATCTCCTTTGTTTTCACTTTGTTTCCCTTGAAACTTCCAGGGAACCACTGTAATCCCATTCTGCATATTTCATTCCTGAGAACCCTATCCCCAATTCCACTTCCCAAAGCCCGAAATCCCTCATTTGTCTATTTTTACGGTTTGCCATAACTTCCTCAGATTTCACCCAATCACCTTCAAATTTTACCACAGAGTTCATTTCCGAATTCTGCTTCATTGTTCCCCTCTACCAAATTTTCACATTCTTTCACCCCGCTTCTGAAATCCTCATTTTTTGCTTCCCTGTCTATTCGACAATGTCCAAAACCTAGTCAAACCCCAATTACCCTTTAGATTTTTTCCCAAATCCAGATTTTCCTTTACTGAAGCAGTTTCTGTTTTTGTTTTTCTACCCAATCAACCAAAAAAAAAAAAATCTCCTGGTTATGGTTGTCACCTGCATAAGAGCAAAAACCATGGAAGAAGCACTTGCAGCCATCCAAGCCAAACTCCAGGATTTGGATGAAAAATTTCTCGGCCTCCATCCTGAACATTCAGCTATGAACAACAAACGGCAGTCTGAGTCTTCATTAGACAATGGGTTCTCTTCTTCTAGCAATTTTCGTGGTCTGAAGCTTGATTTTCCTCGCTTCAATGGTACTGATCCAACTGGATGGATCTATCGTGCAGAATAGTATTTCAGTCTGCATAATACTTTTGATGTCAACAAAGTTCCGCTTGCATCCTTTGATTTGGAACATGAAGCTCTTCAATGGTACCATTGGTACATCAAGGCTCATGAAGAGCCCAAATGGCCAGACTTTTGCTAGCTCCTTTTGCAATGATTTGGTCCTAGTGCTTTTGATGACTTCATAAGAGCCCTCACTAAACTTCACCAAATTATCACTGTGAGAGAGTATCAAACCGAATTTGAGAAACTAGCCAACCACACTGAAGGATTGTCTGATGACTTTTACCGGAGTTGTTTTATTAGTGATATAAAGGATGCCATTCGCTTTGAGGTCAAAATGTTCTGTCCCAACACAATGATGGAAGCCCTAGGGTTGGCTAAGTTGGCAGAAGACAAGATTGCAGCCCAACAGTGCTCCAAGCCCACTTTTGTTCCCTTCCGAAATATGGGTTCTCAACGACCACCCATATCGCAGGCTCCTCGACCAACTCCTATCAAGCATTTGTCTGAAACAGAGATGCAAGCACACAGAGAAAAGGGGCTTTGCTATAATTGTGATGAGAAATTCACTCCGGGACATAGATGTGTTCAACAAAAGCTCTATCTCTTGGATGTGGATTCTTCGCCTGCCTCTTAAGTTGGTGACGAAGATCCAGATACAGTGGATGCTCGAGTCAACATTCAGGAACTGCCTATTGACCCTCCGTCTTAGGATGACCAGCCAGAGATATATCTCCATGCTTTAGCTAGAATCATGACCACCGAAACAATGTGGGTCAGGGGTTACTTCAAGAAGCTTCCTCTAACAATACTCATTGATTCTGGTAGAACTCATAATTTCATTAACCCTCGGATTGCCAAACAAGCTGATTATTTTATCCATCCTTGCTCTAACTTTGAAGTCATGGTTGCCAATGGGGGAACCTTACCTTGCAAAGGGAAGTGTCGAAATGTGTGTATCTCTATCGGAGATTATACCTTGCACTCTGACATGTTTTCCTTGACCTCAGGCGGATGTGATGTGGTTTT
This sequence comes from Larix kaempferi, assembly GCA_027924585.1. Classification (NCBI taxonomy): domain Eukaryota; kingdom Viridiplantae; phylum Streptophyta; class Pinopsida; order Pinales; family Pinaceae; genus Larix; species Larix kaempferi. The sequence continues at coordinate 615,937 of BSBM01001167.1, forward strand.
GGGCGCTGAATGGCTACACGCACTTGGCCCTATCTTATGGGATTTTGCAGAACTTTGGATGTAGTTTTCCCTCAATGGACAAAAACACACATTGATAGGATTACAACTAGGGTCTCTCAACATCATCAGTTCACATCGCATGGAAAAACTCCTCAAGAATAATTCGCATGGTTTCATTGCTCAGATCCATTCCATTCAGATGCAACCATCAGCGGTCTCCACTACTCCTTTGGATCTACAACAAATTCTGGATCGATATACATGTGTCTTTGCTGAACCAGTGGGATTGCCACCTTTAAGGCTAGAAGACCATCATATTCAGCTCCTTCCTGGAAGCGTTCCTCCCAACATCAAGCCCTATCGCTACCCATTTCACCAAAAAATAGAGACTGAAATGCTCGTTCGAGACTTATTGAAGCAAGGTATTATTCGCCCAAGCACTAGTTTCTTCTCCAGTTCTTCTTGTCCACAAAAAAGATGGGTCATGGCACCTCTTCATTGAATTCCGAGCACTTAATCACCTCACCATCAAGGATAAGTTTCCAATTCCTGTTGTTGATGAGCTTCTTGATGAGCTTCATGGGGCTCAATTTTTCTCCCAGTTGGATCTTCGTTCCGGGTATCATCAAATTCGGGTTCATGAGGATGATATCCCTAAAACAGCTTTCCGCACACATGATGGCCATTGTGAGTTTTTGGTCATACCCTTTGGCCTTACTGACGCTCCTTCCACATTCCAGGCCTTAATGAATAAAATATTTCAGCCCTAATTGCGGAAATTCATTCTGGTATTTTTTGATGATATCCTCATCTATAGTAAAACATGGGATGAACATCTCCAGCATCTGGATCTTGTCATGCAACTTTTCTCTGACCATCATCTCCATGCCAAGTAGTCTAAATGTGTTTTTGGACAGAAGGAAGTTGAGTATATCGAGCACATTATCTCAGGACAAGGGGTTTGTGTGGATCCTGCCAAAATCGATGCCATGAACAATTGGCCGCATCCTCAGACACTCAAGAGCCTTCGTGGTTTTTTGGGGTTGACTAGCTACTACCGCAAGTTTGTCAAGGATTATGGAAAGATTGCAGCTCCATTAACTGTTCTATTGAAAAATGATGCTTTTACATAGACAAATGCTGCTCAGTGTGCATTTGACAAACTGAAACAAGCTATGTGTACTACACCTGTTCTAGCTATGCCCGATTTTTCCAAGCCCTTCACTATTGAGAGTGATGCTTGCGGCAATGGACTTGGTGCTGTTCTCCTTCAAGATTAACACCCCATTGCGTTCACCAGCAAAGCCCTTTCAGGTAAGAATTTAGCTGCCTCTACACATGAGAAGGAAATGATGGCTATTTTGCATGCAGTAGAGAAGTGGTGACCATACCTATTAGGGAATCATTTCTACATCAAGACTGATCACCAAAGTTTGAAATATTTCTTGGAACAGCGTGTCTCCTCCCCAGCACAACAGAAATGGGTTAGCAAACTCATGGGTTATGACTATGAGATCACTTACAAGAAGGGTAAAGACAATATTGTGGCAGATGCTCTTTCTCGCACATTTGATGCCCAAGGTTCTCTTTCAGCTATTTCTATGCCTGTTTGAAATTGGTTGCAATCTGTTCAACAGGGTTATGTCAATGACTCTTCCTTATCTCAAATCATCCAACACTTGACCAACAACCCTTCCACTGTACCACATTACTCTTTGTATGGTGATTCTATGAGATACAAGGGTCGTCTGGTGCTTCCCCAGAGCACAAATCTTCAACAGGCTCTCTTCTATGAACTCCATGCTTCTCCATCGGTAGGGCACTCTGGGTTCCTCAAAATGTATGAACGGGCACAGCGTAACTTCTTTTGGCAGGGCATGAAAAGGACAATTCAACAGATGGTGGCTGAATGTGATACCTGCCAGTGCAATAAGGGTGAAACAACACTCCTTCCAGGATTGCTCGAACCCTTTCCCATACCTACATGGATTTGGACAGATATTTCTATGAATTTCATTGAAGGACTCCCTAAATCTAGCAGGAAGACAGTGATTCTCGTTGTGGTTGATCGCCTCTCCAAATATAGTCATTTTTGTGCTCTCAACCATCCCTATACAACCTCCTTAGTCGCTCAAATTTTCGTAGACCAGATCTTTCGTCTTCATGGCATCCCTTCTTCCATTGTCTCGGATCGTGATGCAACTTTCAACAGTCATTTTTGGACAGAACTATTTCGTCACACTGGCAGCAAACTGAAGATGAGTTCAGGGTATCACCCAGAAATAGATGGTCAGACTGAAATTATCAATAAATGCTTGGAAACTTATCTTCATTGCTTCACCTCTGAACAACAACATCAATGGGCAAAGTGGCTCCCTCTCGCTGAATGGTGGTACAATACCTCTTAACACACTGCCTCTAAAATGACCCCATATGAAGCAGTCTATGGTCAGGCACCTCCATTTCTTCTTCCATACACCCCCAACAGTTCACCAGTTCAGGAAGTTGACATGGTCCTTCGAAACCACGATAGGATTCTTCACATTTTGTGGGACAATCTTCACATGGAAAGAAATCGCATGAAGCAACAAGCTAATCAACACCGTTCTGAGTGCACTTTTCAAGTAGGTGATATGGTTTTTCTTCGTCTCCAGCCGTATAAGCAATCCTCCCTGAAACTCAAAGGGATTCATAAGCTTGCTCCAAAGTTCTATGGGCCATATCAGATTCTTCAGAAGATTGGGTCCATTGCTTATAAATTGGAAATTCCTCCTTCCCGCATTCATCCAGTATTTCATGTCTCTTGTCTGAAGAAATTTCTTGGCACCAACATCAGTGGACAAACTATTTTACTCGAATTGGATAATGAAGGATCCATCCTTTTGGAGATGGAGGCCATCCTCAATCGACACACTTGTCAGCTTCACTCTCGCTCTATCATAGAGGTCTTAATTTAGTGGCATGGCATGCAACCAGAGGATGCTACATGGGAACCACTCCTTCAGATTCAACAACAATTTCCACATCTAAAGCTTTGAGGACAAAGATTTTTTTAAGGGGGAGGGGATGTTAGGAACCCATGTCTTTACTTTGTTAGTATATTGTTGTTGGACACATATGCTTTGTAAGTCGTCCCGTAGTATTTGTTGATCAATAGTTTGTGTTATTGTTGTTGGCACATATGCTTTGTAAGTCGCCCATAGTATTGTTGATCCATAGTTTGTAGTGGCCCATGGTTTTGACCCATAGTATTGGTGCCTAGACTTAGTATATAAGTGTGTGTTGCGGCCTATGAAGGCACTGTGAAGTTATTTGTATTGAGATTTCTCAAAGGAGGTTGCCCCCTCGAAGTGGCCTGCGATCAATATAAAAGTGATTCTGAGTTCTGTCATTTTTGCTATTTCGCATATTCTTATTAATTAATTGTTGTAGGTGCTTCTCATGGAATTCAATTATTATTTTTTTCTACTTTCATTTGCAAAACATAAGATAGATCAATCAGATTTTATTTTCAACATATTCAGTTCCCTTGTGCATACTATGTGTTGCTTTGTCATAATGATATATTAACCATATTTGACTTTGCTTAATTTTTTGTCTTTTCCATTGAAAAACTAATAGGCATAGATCTGAACCTTCGGTGATTTTTGCACTAATTTGACAAGTTGTTTTTTTTGTTATCAAATTATGTAGTTTCCTTTACACTGCCATTCATTGACACAATGGATAAATAGAACTTAATCATATTTTTCTTGTATTTTTTGGAAAAACTAAGATAGATGCATTAAATTTTTTGTTCATCCTATTATGTTTGCTTGTGAATACTATGTGTTGCATTGTTGTACTAATATATTAATGAATTTTGACTTTTCCTTGTTTTTCTCTTGTCATTGACAAATTAATAGGAATGCATTAATAACTGAGTTCATGTAACATACCCTTTAAGTTGGAAAACATTTTGTGTTAAGAAACATTATGATAACTTTTATTGTAAAGTTTATGTTGTATAGGTGTCCAAGGATGGCTGTAATTTGCACAATATATTATTATTTAATAGATAAAATAGGAGACAAACACCTAAGAGGATTGTTGAAAGAGTGGTTACTGATACATTAGGTGGAATAGAATCTGGGGTAGAAGGCAATGGACAAATGGCAGCATCATGATGCAACTAACTAGCTATTGGAATGGGACAACTCCCTTGAAATGTGGTCATACCGCCCTGAAAGATGGGACTGGAGCTTGAGGCTCATCTATTCCAAACTGACCACTAAAAGATCTAGGCAGTCTATATAATAGCCATCAAATATTGAATTGAGATTCAATCACTTTTCTTGACGAGAAAATTTACCTTGGGGTTTTGTTGTGTTTGCACCCAAGAGATTTGATGAGGGGATGTGTTGTTGTTGATCATGTTGTGAGTCTGCCAAACTCTTATTGAGTTCAGGAGGTTGATACGGAGTGGAGAAGGCATTTTTCAGGAGGTTGATACAGAGTGGAGAAGGTATTTTTGAGTGCCTTACTTCTACACAGATTCCACCCACTTGCTGGATCAGTAAGCAGGCTCGGGGGTTCATTAGAATTCAACAACTGAGCTGCTTCTTCTGAAGCAAGTTGGGAGGAACAGGCCTCCTTGGGTGTTTATCAGCCTATCATTAGTCACGGGTTCTATTTGTCTTATCTATTTTATTTGTCAAGTTCTGTTATTTATTTCTATGTATTTTAAAGATTCTCGGGTCGAAACCGTTTCAGAGAAAATTTTCTTACTATTATTCTTTTCGTGTTTATATTATCAAGCCACAGGTTAGGTTTACGGGCCAAGCCCTTACGAAATAGAACCATTATTGCAACATTGTATTTCTTCTTATTAACAGAAAAACTCGATAGAGATTGAAAATAAAACTATCAAATGATAGAAGTACATCGTTTAGATTTAAACTCAGAAACCCAAAACAGAGTAGTATTTAAACATTGTTGCTTTGACCCTTAAGTTAAAAGGTAGCCACACTACAGGCGTGATAAAATAATCTTTTACAACTATGGCCACATCGTTGTTGAGAATCCAATCCATTCCTTTAATGGAAGAATCCAGGTCTGCATACTTCATGATAGGAGTACCCACAAGGGTTATGCCACTGAGGCTTACTGGTGAAAGCAAGACCAAATCTCCTTGGAGCTTTCAACAGTCACAACACCCATAATCGATATAACTTTTACCTACAACAACACCATAGCATTTTGATTAAGTCAAAACCACTACTACTTCACTACAAAAGAAAATGATACAACATTATATAGTTCACTCTTAAAAAAAACTAAATACATTACCTTGAAGTTCATGTACCAACACACAGGGTTCTATTTAATACCATATTTCACGTATTTGCTGCCAGGACTTCACCTGCAATCACATTTATTGGTTGTCAATCTTGATTTATGGTTTTATCTAAGTCTCGGGATCATGTCACTATTATATAGCAGTTACAATACAACTGGTGGCGCAATCTGCAAAACCATAGGATAATACATGTCAAAGTCATAATCGTCACATTATAAGTTATCAACCATAGTATAGAAAGGTCAATGTCATACTACAACGAGGTTTAATCACAACCCTAAACATTATCACGATGGTTTCATTCACGCTAAGAGCATTAACTTGTTCTAAGATCATATAGCACATTTTTGCAATACACATCCGAACTATAGGATTTACTTATCAGATTTCTTCCATGATTTTCACATAGTCTCCATATATTATCATAACTAAGGAATTGGTATATTTTATATACCAAGCATTTATTAATTATCAATATAATGCCTTAGTATGATAGGCATGACCATAAAGTTTATTATCTAAGATGGTACATTTAACTTAAACATGCATTACGATTTTAGCTAGAACACTTTACACATCTAGGGTTTGACCCAAACCCTATGTGATGTACACGATTTTGTCTAGTAATAACTTGTACACAAGTTAACATAGCAAAACTTCATCACTTTAATATTTCAAGATTTATTATATCACAACCATCATCTCCAGGAGCTTCAACCAATTTTCACAATGACTCTATCATTCATAGGATCATTTTGATCGCATTTTCAGACTGTTAAACCAAGTTGTAATCTACAAAAAGTATAATGCATAACACTGCTAGCAACATAATCAAATAGTACCATAAAGATGATGTAGAGACGACGAAGTGGAAATCGAAATTACATACCATCACTATCTTCTTACACAGCAGATTACATAATTATCTTAAACATAGAGATGACAAGGGGAAGCTTATAACTTGTCTTGTAAAGACTAGAATTACTCTCTTAGCTCACCTGTAGATCTGCGAAGAAAGAATCCAATGCTTTAGCTATCAAACCTAAGTAAACCTAAGGGCACCCTATAGGAACCCCTTTCATAAATATGCAAACAACTTAGTAGTATTGTTACCAGTTCTTCACGCATTTTGAAATAAACCCTGTTCTATTGCATTTCATTTACAATCAACTATCTTTTTATATTTGAAAATAAACACAACAGTTTATGAATTACCTTTCATCATTTAGTTAACAAATTACTGTTCCGCAAATAACATTTATCTCATAAAATAGGCTATACCAATTTTTTTTTTTATTTTGTGATTTTTGGGATGTTACATGTGGTATCAGAGCACAAGTTACAACTCTAGGCCTGATTAGGCTCATGCGCACAGCACGGGATATACAATCTGAAAAAGCTGTTTACTAACTTTTTATTTTATTTCGGTTTGTACAGTTTGATAAATTGTTTTACAGGTATGTCATTACCGGAAGAATCAGCAGAGGAAAAATCACCTCATCATGAACCTAGTATTCATGAAAACCCTGAAGGTTTCTATGTCGTGTTGAATAACAATTCTTCTGAATTTCTGCGTACTATAAAATATCTGAAGACTGATATAAAAATAGTCAAAGAATAAAATGAGCGTATTCTGAAGGCATAGGATACATTAAATCATATTTTAATGGATAAGTATCAAAATGAGGAAAGGGGCAGAAAATCAGAGGTCAAATCTAATTCTGCCATAATGACTCAAGGACACAAGCACAAGAAATCAAGAAAGGATAAGAGTACTAGCTATTCATCCTCTGGTTCACATCAAAGTCATTATGACTCTAACGAGGATAGCAGTGATAGTGATTTCTGTTCAAAAAGGAGAAATCAAAAACATCACGAACAGATCAATGGAGAATTTAAGAAGATTAAGCCACCCACATTTAACGGCGAAAATGAGAAGGGTGAGACAACAGAAGCTTGGTTGTCTGGAATGAAGAAGTACTTTAATATATATGACTACTCTTCTCAACTGAAAGCCAAGATGGCTATTTATAATCTGATAGGCAAGGCAGATATATGGTGGCAGGATCTAAAAAGAATCAAAAGTTTAAAAGAAAAAGACGTAACATGGAGTATGTTCAAGAAAATGTTTTTGTCGGAATAGTATTATGAAGATAAATCGAAGGAGTTTTATAATCTGAAGTTGGGAGCAATGAGCATGAAGGAATTGTGCAGCAAATTCCTTAGTCTACTGAGATATGTACTGTACATGGTTGAAGAGAAGCCAAAGGTACAAAGGTTTCTCAGCTATTTACCATTCCATATAAAAGACAGAATAGAATATGACAACCCTACAACACTGGAGGAAGCTATGAGAAAGGCAAATTTATGTTTTGATCAAAACATAAGAAAATAAGGAACAACTTGCTGGAAGGGCAGCAAAACAAATCAGTTTGATTATAAAAAGAAAAATTTCAACCAAAATTCTGGAAGTTTCAAGAAGAATTTTCATAACAGAAACTTTCCAAATAGTAATGCTTATAAGGGTAATACACCTCAAAACTCTTCTACTGCAAAGAATGTACCCAAAAACTATAATCACAGCAACAATAATAATAGATATGCTGAGCAAAAAGGACGTATCAAATGTTATGAATGTGGTGGACCACACAAGAGATCATATTGCCCATGCAACAAAAAAACTGTCAACAATATTCACACAGTACAAGTAGAGCCTACAGTTGGAGATGTAGCGAGGGAGATGCCTAGAATTTATGCATCATTGGAGAATCATCAAGCAGACCATCAAACACCCGTGGTGGAAGTTGAAGGTATGTTACAAACTAAGTCTATTTCCATTTTAATAGATCCGGGTGCGAATCTGAGTTATATCTCACTCGAATTAGTGAAAATTTGCAAGTTAAAGATAGAAAAATTTGATAACCCATGGTTAGTTCAGCTTGCAACTGGTACAAAAAGAAAAGTTACAGATTTTGTTAAAGATTGTGAAGTTTTTCTAAGTTAGCTGAAAACGCAAGTGAATTTGAATGTTTTACCATTAGGATCTTATGACTTGTTAATTGGTATGGATTGGATTGAACAACATAGAGTTTTATTGAATTGTTATGAAAAATCTTTTGTTTGTTTAAATAATGAAGGTGTAGCTGAAACTGTTAAAGGAATTTCTAGGAAGACTTTTGTAAGGCAAATTTCTACCTTACAAGTGAAAAGAGATGCTAGAAAAGGTTGTAAATTGTTTGCTGTTAATGTTGTTAATAATGAATGTACATCCAAAGACAAGATAAAAATAGAGGATATTCCCATCCTTAGGGACTTTTTTGATGTATTCCTGGAAGAAATTCCAGGATTACCTCCGAAAAGAGAACTTGATTTCACCATTGAGTTAGTACCCGGTGCGGTACCAAACTCAAAGGCCCCCTATAGGATGAATATTCTAGAGTTAAATGAGTTAAAATCTTAGTTGAAAGAATTAATAGATAAAAAATACATACAACCCAGTGTGTCCCCTTGGGGAGCACCAGTAATATTTGTTAAAAAAAAGGATGGTACTATGCGTTTGTGCATTGACTACCATCAGCTTAATAAAATGACAATTAAAAACCGGTGTCCCTTACCCCGCATAGATGATCTATTTGATAAAGTACGCGGAGCAGAGATATTCACTTAAATTGATCTAAGTTCTGGTTATCATCAAGTCCGGATAAAATACAAGGACATATTCAAAACTCCATTCAGAACATGTTATGGACACTACGAGTTTGTAGTTATGCCTTTTGGGCTAACTAACGTACCTGCAGTATTCATGTGTTTAATGAACAACGTTCTGCATAAATATTTGGATAAGTTCATAGTGATATTCATTGATGATATCTTGATTTATTCAAAGACTAAAGAAGAGCATGATGAACATCTAAAAATAATTTTACAAGTACTTAGAGATCACCAACTTTATGCTAAGTTTAGTAAGTGTGATTTCTATAAAGATAAAATTTAGTATTTGGGTCATATAATTTCAAAAGATGGTATTTATGTTGATCCTAATAAAATAAAAGCAATAAATGAATGGCCTGTCCCAAAAGATGTAACTGATGTACGGTCATTCATGGGAATAACAAGGTATTATAGAAAGTTTATTGAAGGGTTCTCTAGAATTGCTAACCCTACCACTTCTTTGCAGAAGAAAGGGAAGAAGTTCATATGGGATCAAAAGTGTCAAGACAGCTTTAATAAGTTAAAAGAATTGTTAACTATTGCACCCATCTTAAAAGTTGCATATCCTAATAAGGATTTCGTTGTATGCACGGACGCATGCAACGAAGGACTTGGAGGGGCCTTAAGTCAAGAAGGTCATGCAATTGCTTTTGAGTCAAGGAAGTTAAAAATACATGAAAAGAATTACGCTACGTATGATATTGAGTTGGCAGCCGTGATACATGCTTTAAAGATGTGGTGCCATCACTTGATTGGTAGAAAATTCATTTTAATGACTGATAATAAGGGGTTAAAGTATTTACTGGATCAAACAAATCTGAACGCAAGGCAAGCTAGGTGGTTAGATTTCCTTAGTGAGTATGATTTTGAGATCCATCACATTAATGGAAAGGAAAATAAGGTTGCTGATGTGTTGAGCAGAAACGCTAGATTAAGTTTTGTGGCAGCAATCAGTACTTTTAAAACCGATCTGAAAAATCCGATCGAAGAAGGAATTAAGCAAGATGAAAATTATCAAAAATTACATGATAAAGTGGCTGAAAATTCATCTAAAAATGTTATAACAGATTATAGTATTAATGAAAAAGGCTTCTTAACTTACAAAAACATAATTTATGTGCCTAATTTTTCGAAAGTTAAATTGTTGATTTTAGATGAAATCCACAAGAGTCCTTATTCAGGACATCCTGGTTATCAGAAAATGATAACTATGTTAAGAAATGAGTACTTTTGGCCTAACATGAAGAGTGAAGTTGCTGAATATATAGCTAGATGCTTTGACTGTCAGACTATTAAAGGTGAACATCAACATCCAGCTGGGCTATTGCAGCCCTTACCAATTCCAGAATGGAAGTGGGAGATCATAAGCATTGACTTTATTACAGGTTTGCCTAAAAATCAGAAGCATAATGATTCAATTATGGTTGTTGTTGATAAACTTAGCAAAGCTGCTCATTTTATTCCCATTAAAACTACTTTCAAGGCTTCTAACATTGCAGATACTTTCATGAAGCAAATTTTTCGCTTGCATGGAATTCCAAAGGTAATCATTTCAGATCGAGACTCTAAGTTTACTGGTAACTTTTGGACAGCATTGTTTAAAGGATTAAATACTAAATTAAATTTCAACACTTCTTTCCACCCACAAACTGATGGTCAAACAGAAAGAGTAAATCAGATTTTGGAAAATATGTTAAGATTATATGTTAAATATCAGCCATCTAAATGGGAGGATTACTTACACCTAGCAGAATTTGCCTACAATAATAGTTATCAAGCATCCGCTAAGTTAAGTCCATTTGAAATTTTGTATGGAAGAAAATGTTCTACTCCAATTTCGTGGGATAATCCTGTAGATAGATTGATGTTAGGACTAGATCTATTGAAAGAAATGGAGCTAACTGTGAAACAGGTTTAAGGTAACTTAAAAGTTGCCCAAGATCGGCAGAAAAGCTATGCTGATTTGAAATGCACAGAAAGAGAATTTCAGGTAGGAGACCATGTATTCATACAGGTAGAGCCCAAGAAAAGTTCTTTGAAGCTTGGGAGCTGTGTTAAATTAGCATCGAGGTATTGTGGACCATTTGAAATCCTATGAAGGATAGGAGCTGTTGCATATCAATTGGCATTGACGTACAATTTAAAAATCCACAATGTTTTTCATGTTTCTGTTTTAAAGAAGTATGTGCATGATGTTATTCACGTGTTGAATTGGAATGTCATATAGGTGGAACTCAAAGGAGATTTTCAGGTGGAACCAGACTGTATTCTAGACCGGAGGGAAACTATGCTTCGGAATCACACCATAGGGCTGGTAAAGGTGCAATGGAAGCACCTTAGCCTTGATGAAGCTACTTGGGAACTGGAAAGTAATATGCGGGCATCATATCCAGTTTTGTTCCATGAGGAAACTGATGATGAATAAGCAACATCGAGGACGATGTTGAGCTTAAGAGGGGGTGTTTGTAACATACCCTTTAAGCTAGAAAACATTTTGTGTTAAGAAACATTATGATAACTTTTATTGTAAAGTTTATGTTGGACAGGTGTCCAAGGATGACTGTAATTTGCATAATATATTATTATTTAATAAATAATATAGGAGACAAACACCTAAGAGGATTGTTGAAAGAGTGGTTACTGATCCACTAGGTGGAATGGAATATGGGGTAGAATGCAATGGACAAATGGCAACATCATGATGCAACTAACTAGCTGTTGGTATGGGACAACTCCCTTGAAATGTGGTCATAGTGCCTTGAAAGATGCGACTGGAGCTTGAGGCTCATTTATTCCAAACCGACCACTAAAAGGCCTAGGCAGTCTATATAATAGCCATCAAATATTGAATTGAGGTTCAATCACTTTTCCTCACAGGAAAATCTACCTTGGGGTTTTGCTGTGTTTGCACCCAAGAGATTTGATGAGGGGATATGTTGTTGTTGATCATGTTGTGAGTCTGCCAAACTCTTATTGAGTTTAGGAGGTTGATGCTGAGTGGAGAAGGCATTTTTCAGGAGGTTGATACCGAGTGGAGAAGGTATTTATGAGTGCCTTACTTCTACACAGGTTCCACCCACTTACTGGATCAGTAAGCAGGCTCGGGGGTTCATTAGAAGTTAGCAGTTGAGCTGCTTCTTCTGAAGCAGGTTGGGAGGAACATGCCTCCTTAGTTGTTTGTCGGCCTATCATCAGTCACAGGTTCTATTTGTCTTATCTATTTTATTTGTCATGTTCTGTTATTTGTTTCTGTGTATTTTAAAGATTCTGTTATCTACTAGTTTTTACTATTTAAAGTTTTATCTTAGTTTACTAAATGATTTAATAATTCTGTGTGAATCCAAATGATTGAATAAAACAGTCTCTGCATTTTTCCCCATGCAAAAAGGAACAACATCATACTCTAGTACAGAGATAGATTAAAATAGATAAGTCTGATAGGCAAATAGCCATGAGATTGAGAAAATTAATTTATCACAAATTTCTCAAAGTTTCTACTTTTGTTTAATCCCTGTATTTACGTTACAGTACCCTCATTATTATTTATTTTATTAGCTAACTATTTTCCTAATTTACATATATGTTTCCTTAATGATAAATATCTCTATTTTCAAAAGAATCAGAGTTCTGCACTAACAGTAAATATTTTATCTGTATTCAATAGTTGTAATGCTCATGTTTATATTAGGAAACTTATAGATTTACAACAGAGAAATATTTCCTCTTTAGATAATATCTTTTTTAATTATTTCATGCATACTATCATAAATTGTTTTCTCAGTTTACTGTACAAAAGCATGTTAAAAAAATATTTGAAGTTTACCATTTCCGATCGTCAATTTTTTTACATTTTGTTTTCAACTTTTCCACACATATCACGATACACCTATTTCACTGTAAATTTATTTATCTTGGTACAAAATCAGAAATACATTCTCTCTTGACCTTTGAAATTCTATTTTGACTTTACAACCTACAGTAAAGCAAACCCTACACCCTACAGTTCTCTGACAAACCCTCGACACATCGAACCAGCATTTTATTTCTCTATTTTTGTTTTGAGGAGTAAGTTACAACTATCATTTCTTTTACATGAAAAATTTAGAATAGGTAACATTTTCAATATTTGTTTCACATTCGAGTTCATCAGTCCACAAAACAAAGACGATAGCAGCTGGAACTTTAAACACTAGCTTGCAAACTACCTTTTAAAGCTAAGCACAGAACTCTATTACAATCCAAATTTTCATTTCAACATTAAAGCCTAAGCACATGATATTCTCGAGTCGAAACCCTTTTAGAAAAAAATTTCTTACTATTATTCTTTTCATGTTTATATCATCAAGCCACAGGTTAGGTTTACGGGCCAAGCCCTTATGAAATAGAACCATTACTGCAACATTGTATTTCTTCTTATTAACAGAAAAACTCGATAGAGATTGAAAAAAAAACTATCAAACGATAGAAGTACATCGTTTAGATTTAAACTCAGAAACCCAAAACACAGTAGGATTTAAACATTGTTACTTCGACCCTTAATTTAAAAGGTAGCCACACTATAGGCGTGATAAAATAAGCTTTTACAACTATGGCCACATCGTTGCTAAGAATCCAATGCATTCCTTTAATGGAAGAAGCCAGGTCTGCATACTTAATGACAGGAGTACCCCCAAGGGTTATGCCACCGAGGCTTACTGGTGAAAGCGAGACCAAATCTCCTTGTAGTTGTGAACAGTCGCAGCACCCAAAATCGATATAAATTTTACCTGCAACAACACCATAGCATTTTGATTAAGTCAAAACCTCTACTACTTCACTACAAAAGAAAATGATACAACATTATACAGTTCACTCTTAAAAAAAACTAAATACATTACCTTGATGTTCATAAGCTTGAATGCTGGAGATTCAAGCACAAAAACCAAACTCGAATCCATCTAACAGTAATAGTATGATGACTCTCATTTAAAATCCTTCGTCAACAGTTGCAGACTAAAATATTACATGCACTATCTATCCATTAAAGCCGAGCTAAAATAATAGCGATAACCAGAGGTTTCACCATCGATTCCAGGCAAGGGAGTCACGATTTTTCAACAGAACAAAAACCTACTTTCAAGCAGCCTGTCGGCTAACTCTCCCATACTCTACCCTTTCCATTGAATGTGTGAATGCATCACTTACGCTATGGCAAGAATTGCCTTAGGGTTTTACCCACCTCATTATTCGAGACAGGAGATCAACGTCCAGGATTGAGCCAGCAAATTAAGATAGTACTAAGGTAGAGCCACTACCAAACAACATTTATTAACCGTATTCATTATCCATTACAGTTGGATGCCACATCATTGAAGGTTGAGCTTACAGCTCGATGATTTATCACCACACTTACAACAGTATCACGTGGAGCTAACAACACGTAGGAGCCAATGAAGCTTACCACTACCAACACACAGGGTTCTATTTAATACCAGATTTCATGTATCTGCTACCAGGACTTCACCTGCAATCACATTTATTGGTTGTCAGTCTTGAGTTATGGTTTTAGCTAAGTCTCGGGATCATGTCACTATTATATAGCAGTTACAATACAACTGGTGGCGCAATCTGCAAAACCATAGGATAATACATGTCAAAGTCATAATCATCACATTATAAGTTATCAACCATAGTATAGAAAGGTCGATGTCATACTACAATGAGGTTTAATCACAACCCTAAACATTATCACAACGGTTTCATTCATGCTAAGAGCATTAACTTGTTCTAAGATCATATAGCACATTTTTGCAATACACATCCGAACTATAGGATTTACTTATCACATTTCTTCCATGATTTTCACATAGTCTCCATATATTATCATAACTAAGGAATTGGTATATTTTATATACCAAGCATGTATTAATTATCAATATAATGCCTTAGTATGATAGGCATGACCATAAAGTTTATTATCTAAGCTGGTACATTTAACTTAAACATGCATTACGATTTTAGCTAGAACACTTTACACATCTAGGGTTTGACCCAAACCCTATGTGACGTGCACGATTTTGTCTAGTAATACCTTGTACACAAGTTAACATAGCAGAACTTCATCACTTTAATATTTCAAGATTTATTATATCACAACCATCATCTCCAGGAGCTTCAACTAATTTTTACAATGACTCTATCATTCATAGGATCATTTTGATCGCATTTTCAGACTGTTAAACTAAGTTGTAATCTACTAACCCTCCCAACAGGCACAAAAAGTATAACGCATAACACTGCTAGCAACATAATCAAATAGCACCATAAAGATGATGTAGAGACAACGAAGTGGAAATTGAAATTACATACCATCAGTATCTTCTTACATGGCAGATTACATAATTATCTTAAACATAGAGATGACAAGCGGAAGCTTATAACTTGTCTTGTAAAAACTAGAATTACTCTCTTACCTCACCTGTAGATCTACGAAGAAAGAATCCAATGCTTTAGCTATCAAAGCTAAGTAAACCTAAGGGCACCCTGTAGGAACCCCTTTCTTAAATATGCAAACAACTAATCAGTATTGTTACCAGTTCTTCACACATTTTGAAATAAACCCTGTTCTATCGCATTTCATTTACAATCAAGTATCTTTTTATATTTGAAAATAAGCACAACAATTTATGAAGTACCTTTCATCATTTAGTTAACAAATTACTGTTCCGCAAATAGCATTTATCTCATAAAATAGGCTTTACCAATATTTTTTTTTATTTTACGATTTTTGGGATGTTACAGTTCAGAAGGCTAACTTGAAGTGACATATTGATGTGTAAGTTGGATGTTGTGTGTATGTGAATTTGCTCGATGTGTGAAGATTGATACATTCTTCTTTGAGCAAGGTTTGATAAGTAAAAGTGACCCTCATTGGTATATCAAGAGGGATGAAGATGGGCCTATTGCTTTGATTTCTTTATATGATGATGATCTAATCATAAAAGGAAGTGATACTATGCTCATTGAAGAAATGAAAAGAAGCTTTTCACAGGAATTTGAGATGAAGAACCTCGGGGAGTTGTATTATTGTTTAGGCCTTGAAGAAGTATGGAGGGGTGATGGTGTGTAGTTGATCACACAAAGAAACTATACAAATGAGATTATCATGAGGTTCAATATGAATAAATGCAAGCTAGTGTATTGGAACAAAATATGAAGCTCAATAGTGAAGATGAAACAAAAAAGATGAATGACACTTTGTATCTAGAGTTGGTGTGAAGTCTAAATTATGTTACATCAACTAGACCAGATAGTGAGTTCATGGCTAAGGATAACCAACAACCATCAAATGAGATAGACAAAGTTCCATCAAATTGACAAATAATCCAACATATCATGGCAGGTCCAAGATTATTGAAATGTTGCATCATTGTCATAAGGAGAAGATATAATGAAAGGAAATCTAGTATTTGGTCTACTATAATACATATGAGATGTGGATGTCATCTTCATTAATTCTTTGGAAAAGACAAAATTCAAAATGTGTAGAGATAATTTGTGTGTTTGGAAAAACTCTTCTTTTTTGAAATAATGAATGAATGAGTTGTTCTTGAGTTCATTACTAGAACCATAATAATTCATTGTGATGTTTCTAAGCTAATAAAATACATTATAGTGTGATATGAGTGAGACATTGATCTCATTGTTTAGGGAATTTTATTGTTCTTTTTTTACTTTATTATTCTTAGAACATGCACAATGCAAACTATTGATATATAGGTTTTCATTTTACACTTTAATGCGATGTAATAAGTATATCAGAGAATGATATTTATACACACTACAAACTATGCCAAAATGCATTTGCATTTTACACTCAATAACTACCTTGATCCATGTGCTTGATGTGTGACAAAGTGTAAGATGCAAGACCCATCCAAATATAAGGGACTCATATTGAGGTCACATGGTGTCTAGAAATAACATCTATATGTATGTGAAAACTTTTCCATAACATTGTTATTGAAGACAAAATCATGTATGCAAAAAAGTAATCAAAGACAAAGTCATATAGACAAGTGCAGATCCATCTATTAATATGCAAAAATGATCCAATCATGTACACTTTTTGGAAAAATGAAAAATCGTTCCCAATGTCTATATAATGGAAACTCGTGCCCTGTACAAAATAAGGCAACTCATGCCCTATACAAAATATGGAAACTCGTGCCCAAAATGTCACATCATGGCTAGTGTACATAGGAGGGTCTCTCAATCCTCCTGCCACCCTCAGAGCTCATAAGTGCATTTCCAAAATCGATATTCATCTTCTTTGTGCTAGAGGAAGTTAGGTCCTTCTGGTGACTTGGACCGCGTCCCCCTATGCCCTAAAACAGAAACAATAATATGTCAACTTTTCCTAGCAATTATACAAGTATAAAACATAATTTAAAAATAAAAATAGTTTTCAAATCTTAAATAAATCACCGCATGCGAGACGGTAAGTCATCAAGGGGTCTCTCTCCTCCGTGCTCCAAGTATCTCAGCAATGCCACCCTGCAACATTTAGAGCAATCAGATAAATGATGAAATTCGATGCATATAGTAATTTTTGTTAAAATTGAATGAGATTTTCATAAACTAGTCAATCTCACCGTGAACACAACCGGCTGGTCTTCAGGGCTGGCAGATGGAGCAGTCGGTTGGACAACCTACTCCGATGCTAGAGTGAATGGCATAGGGGCGGATGTAGCCACATCAACGGTGGCTACACCACTCGGGGGCATAGTGGAATAAGGAGAGGTGGAAGAAGGAGGCATTGACTGGCATGGGCGAAGTGGAGATGCATTTCTAGGGCGATAAACCCGAACTGGATGTAATATGGATGGGGCCATCGTGGAAGGGGAAGCGAGTGTGGTGGGGGAACAACTGTAAGCTTAGGAACCATTTTTAGCCATACTTACACATTGCACATAAGTCTTATTTGCTTTCCATGTTTATAGTTCTTTTTCGTTTATAATAACAGAAAAAGAAAAAATTTGGTAGCTTAGGGTTGGTAAGGCTTATATTTTTTACAAGATAGCATAGTTATTTTGTTTACAATTTCACAAGAAAACAAAAAAGAAACTTGATTAGATTTGCTCAGTTTTCAGTTTGGAACGAACATTAAATGAAAAAATAAAAAGTTTTGTTGTCGAAAGTTATAATTTATGCACTTTGCTTTTCTGTTGCAACCACGCCACACAAACGCACTACCTTTTGAGTAATAACAGCCCTAAAAATCTTTAATAAAATTAAATAGCAACAATTTTTCTTTTTAGGGATACACTACACCAACTAGGTTTGGTTAGGATCTTGGGTTTAAATCACCTTAAAAACCCAAGGTCACACATTACGCAAAAATTGTAGTTCGACTATCACAGGTAAACCCACTTCATTCAAAGCTTTCCTAGGATCTATGCAGCAGGACTTGTGAGATCAGATTGTTGGGAATACTCCTCCTACTTTATGTGTTGAGCATATACCAGGATTGGATCGCGTTTGGGGACTCTTTTGAGTTTTGGGCTCAGTTACCCTGCCCACGCCTTCCGATTCGACTAGAGACTGTTCCCCCAGGAGTTTTCGGTGTTGTGGTATCCTTAGTATTTGACCATAGGTTCATACACATGTGACAGCGGAGGGTATATCTGTTGTACCTAGGACAGACGTGGGAGGAAATCTCTTGCAGGTCTTTGGGAGGGTGGTTGGGTGATTCCAGCGCTTGCACCCTTAGTCATTGTATTGTGGACCCCAGGTAATTGTTCTTCATACTTCATTGATCTATTCTGGGCCCTCATCATCCCAGACTCTTCTCCAGAAGGCATCTTGTTTGCTTGGTTTTCATACTTAGGAATTTTAGTTGGCATGTTGTTTGCCCCCTAGTCTTAGTGGCCACTAGGTTTTATAGTTTTATTTTTATATATAATCGTGGAAAACCAAGACCTGCGTAGATCAAGAAGGTTACAAAACCTTCCGCCACTTAGAACAGAACCACTACCGCCAGCGGGTAGAACCCAGTGTTCCTTTGGAAACCATTGGTGAAATAGAAATTCCTGAGGAGCTTTTTACAACAAAAAATCCTGAAATAGAAATTCCTAAGGAACTACCACCTGAAATTGAGTTTCCTGAAGAACTACAAACTGCAACTGAAAACCCTGAAATAGAGGTTCCTGAGGAACCACAACCCGGGACTCCAAATCAGCGACATTTTAGTTCAGTTGAGATTGAATATCTCACTTCTGCGGTGTATAGTACTCCCTTTAATCCTCCTCTGACTAATCTTAGAAATTTGCTTCTGTTACCCATTGGTTTCCAGCAGCCCGATTACAGTGCATATAATTTCCCACCTGAGCATTTTATGACTAATCCGGGAGGTGAACAGGGAGTTCCATAGACTTGCACCATAGGTATGAACACTAATACTGTAAATCTCCTCTTACTACTACACCGAGTTTGGCACAGACAACCTCTATGTCCACTCCATCCTTCAGTTTTAATACTGGCACGTTAGGTATGCCGAGTTCAACAACCATGGCATCTACCTCTACACCTACTTTTGGACCTAGCAGTATAGCCAATTTAGTTCCACCTCCTATGACTCAACCGTCATATCACATACCCAGTACTTGGATTTCCACACCCGTTATAAGGCCAAGTGCTTCTGCAACTGTGCTTGTCATGAGTACCATGACCGCACCATCTACGTCAGCTACTACTGGTTTTAATACCTTTACAGGTCCCAACATGAATCAAGGTAATATACCTGCAGGAAACGTCCCTTTTTCCTTATTTTCAGGAGGAGGGGGTAACATTTTTAACCAGCAATATGGTGGGGCTAACACCCAGCCAAAGTGGACGAACCCACAGAGCACTAACCCACTTTCATATGGGTGGGGAAATTTCAATAATACTTTCGTGCAACAACAGATGGCAGGGGGAAACCCTTACCAGCAAGTGACTGGGGGAAACCCCTACTAGCAGATGGCAGGAGGCAACCCCTATCAGCAAATGGTAGGGGGAAACCCCTATCCGAAAATGGCTGGGACCAACCCCTACCAGCAGATGGCTAGGGGAAACCCCTACCAACAAATGACTGGGGGCAACCCCTACCAGCAGACGGCTGGGGGAAACCCCTACCAGCAGTTCACGGGTCAAACTATGGGTGGTTCCCCCTTTGCGACCCCAGCTTATCAAGTACTGTCTTGCATGCCTCATTTACCATTTCTGGAAACTTTAAATTTTCCATATCTTTCCAAGTTGACCAACAATCCAGTGTATCATAATGCTACATGGCCACCAGTTCCTACCAAGTTACCTTCAGGCATTCCAAAGTTTGAAGGAAAAACAAGCGAGGACCCTGGTGACCATGTCCCTACTTTCCATTTATGGTGCTCCTCAAACTCATTAAATGAAGATTCCATTAGGTTGAGACTGTTCCAAAGGAATTTAACCGGTGCTGCAGCCAGATGGTACATTGAGTTACCTACAGCTACATTCTTTAATTTTTGGGATCTCGTGACTGTCTTTTTGAATCACTTCCAGCTTCCTGTTCGGTATGATGTCGGAACAGGCCTTTTGTCTACATTTAGGAAAAATAAATCCACTCATCTATCTGATCACATTCAGGAGTGGCGAAGACGGAAGAGGCTCATTAAAGTCAACATACCTCCAGAATTCCTTCTTGAGTGGTATTTGAAATCACTCCTTCCTTACATTTCTAAGGAAGTAGCTACTTCTGGAGTGTCTAACAAGGAAGAAGCCATCCTACAGACACAAAAGTTAGATCTCATTTACGCACAATCTGGGTTACTGTATGAGATCATACCTGATGCACCGCGATTGAATACCGATCTGAGCAGACCTAAACCTAGACCACATGCTGACGGCATAGTGGGTTCAGTTGACTCTGCAGCTTTCGAAGCATTGACCAAACAGGTTCATGCCTTATCTGTCAAACAATCGACTGCAGAAGTTTCTTTCGTCACAACCTCTCCTTCTACTTCTGAATCTGTCAACCAAGTTCAGAACAATCAAAAGGGCCCTCGGCATCCCAATAACAAAAAGAAGGGCAAGAAAGGAGAGGGGAATCATCAGAATCCCAAAAAAGAGAATGCCGAGGAGGGTAACAAAGAGAAAAAGAAGGTTAAGTTCCCTTGTAAACTTTGCAAGCAGGATCACCTTACTCACCAATGCCCTCTGCTTGAAGAAGCCTAGAATCTATTACAAGAAAAAAATCCTGCCGTACTGAAAGACCCATTCCCTAAGGGGCAGAGCTCAGCTTCTGGCACCTCCAATACTAGGGTCACTACACATGCTTCGGTTGATAAAACTTTTATTAACATGGTTAATTCAGATGCACTCTTACAAATGAGAGCCAGGAATTATACCCTGAATGCATAGAAAAAGGATAAAGAGATTCTAGAATCCTCCACTCCACTCCACATACCTGTGGACCCAATGCCCAAGATCCCGAAAGGTGTCTTGAAACGGGCATCGCACAACCCCAACACTCGGGCCACCTCCAACTACAATGTGGTTGAAGACCTAGCCTAGACCCCTTGTGCCATGTCTACCTTAGAAGTCTTGCAAAGTTTTCCTTTACAACGAAATTCACTTCTTGTAGCTATTGGAAGTATGGAATCCTCTAACATGTCTGTGCGATTTGATATGGCTGACATCAAATACTAGTTTCCATACCACGTTGCTCTTCAGATTGAAGTCGTCCATGGCCCGATGACCATTAGATGAGCTGTCGTAGATGAGGGGCATCGACATGCGTAATGTCAATTTCTTGTTGGAAAGATTTAGGTTCTCCTGAGTTAGCCCCTTCTAACACACTACTTACTGCATTTGATGGCAGGACTTTCCGTCCACATGGGGTTTTGCCATCATTTGATGTCACATTAGCCGGTAAGATAGTTGCTGTAGAAGTAGAAGTTCTGGACGCTCCGCTTGATTACAACATGTCATTAGGCAGGAGCTAGACATATGCCATGTGAGCTATTGCATCGGTAGTTTTTCGCGTTGTTATGTTCCCGTTTGAAGGTAAGGTCGTTATAGTTGATCAGCTTTCTTTCACTCAGAGAAACAACCAGACTTCTTCAGAGACCACAATTCCCTTAGTTGATCAAACCACCCTGGTTAGTGAGAGTTTAGGAGTAGGGCTTTACGGGTCGTTAATAGGCACTTTCGACCTTCCCTCCTCTGTTCTTTTTATGTGTTTTGATGTGGGTACTTCTACTGAAACATTCACGGTTGGTAATAACTGATCCATGGATCCTTCCCACTATGTTGGAACCTTCTGTGCCTCTATCCGTTGCAGAAGCTTCCTATATGGAAGCACAACATGATGCAATGGAATATATCGTGACTCCGTCAGTCTTTGCTGAGTTAGATATGGACTATGCTCTGGCATGGTCACTGAATTCCACCCACTCGTTTGATTGTTTAGACACAGTTTTGTTGTCTGATGAAGCCATCTTGGAAGTCATGATGGGCCTAGACCAACCATGGGAACATATGCATCATAGGTCCTACCTACTTCCAAGTCTAGACAGGATTGAGAGAGGGGAATTCCTTATGAGACCCGGTGGATTTGTTGATTTGTCATCTTTTCCTTCTACTTCGAGAGTTGTTTATGCTGAGGGAAATATGGATAATATATCGAGAACAATTCCGATTAAAATTTCCACCAAACCTCGGGTCGTGGAAAACATTTTTATTCGCACAGACTGTTCTCCAGAAGAGATCGCTCTATATACAAAAATTTTCAAAGAATTCCGCGACATTTTTTCCTGGTCATATGAGGAGATGCCAGGCATTGACCTAGCCATCGTGGAGCATGTCATTACGACATACCCTAATGAAAAACTTGTGAGACAAAAGCTCCATCCTGTGAACCCTAGAAAAGCAACCACCATCAAGGCGGAGGATGAAAAGTTGCTTAAAGCCAGTTTCATTTATCCGATTGACATGACGGAATGGGTTTCAAATCCTGTTCCGATTGATAAGAAGCAAGGTACCATTAGAGTCTGTACTGACTTCCGGGACTTGAATAAAGCTTGTCTAAAAGATAACTATCCTACATCGTTTATCGATCAAATCATAGACGCTTGTGCGGGACATGGGATGTTCTCTTTCATGGACGGATTTTCGCGATATAATCAAATACAAATCAAACTCGAAGATCATCATAAAACAGCTTTCATTTTCCCATGGGGGACCTTCGATTACCAAAAGATGCCATTTGGCTTGAAGAATGCTGGAGCTACCTTCCAGCGTGCGATGAATTTTTCTTTTCATGATATCAAACACACAGTAGAACCTTGCTTGGATGACCTCCCGGTGCGATCTCGAAAGAGACGGGATCATCCAGCTCATCTGAGACTGGTGTTTGAAAGATGCATACAATATAAGATTCGTTTGAATCCTAACAAGTGTGTGTTCTGCGTCGAATCGGGACGTCTACCGGGCTCCATTGTCTCTAGTCGTGGCATAATGGTCAACTCGCTGAAAGTAGAGGCGATTGTAAATCTGCCTCCTCCTCGCACCTTGCGACAACTCCAAAATCTGCAAGGCATGTCTAATTTCTTACGGTGATTCATCATAAACTATGCTAAGATTACCAAAGGTTTTATGAGACTACTCAAACAAGACTCCTACTTTGTGTGGGATGAGGCTGCTCAAGCATCCTTTGAGGCCTTAAAAAAGGGACTTCTTTCAACACCATTGTTAAGCCTGCCAGACTATGCAAAAGAATTTCTTCTATATCTAGCAGCGTCTCTTAATACAATTGATATAGTATTAGTTTAGGAGGACGATACACTCCAAGAGCATGTTGTCTACTATCTTTCTCACATATTGATAGCCCCTGAGGTTAAATATTCACACGTTGAGAAGTTAGCACTTGCTGCGGTCTATGCGGTACAGAGGCTTCGTCACTATATACTTTTACAAACAACTACTATGATAGCAGAAGTCAATCCTTTTCAGTACGTTCTCACCCGACGAATCATCGGTGGGAAATATAATTAATGGATTGTAATCCTATAGGAGTTCGATTTGGTCTTTCAGTCGGCCAAGTCAAAGAAATCACTAGTGTTCGCTGAGTTAATATCAGAGTTTCCGAGTGACCTAGAGTATGTTGAGGAAGAATCATCATTTCCAAATGAACATATCTTCCTCATTGCTTCCTTTGACCCATGGTACGGGGATATCTTAGTATATCTCCAGACCTTGAGGTGTCCTACTACTTTTTCTCAAGAAGAGCGACGCAAGCTAAAAAGCCATGCGAAGAACTATCTCATCATCTCAGATACTTTGTATTGACGTGGGGTAG
This sequence comes from Larix kaempferi, assembly GCA_027924585.1. Lineage (NCBI taxonomy): Eukaryota > Viridiplantae > Streptophyta > Pinopsida > Pinales > Pinaceae > Larix > Larix kaempferi. The sequence goes on from BSBM01001167.1 coordinate 640,341, forward strand.
ATTCCATTTTATGATGTTGCTTAGCTCTAGAAGAAGCCGAAGAAGTATTAAATGATGCCCATAATGGAGCTTGTGGGGGACATCTTTTTAGGTTGGCAACAACTCAGAAGATACTGTGTGTTGGATATTTTTGGCCCACAATCTTTAAAGATTGTGTGGAAGCTGTGAAACGCTGTCGTCCGTGTCAGTTTTTCACTAAGAAAATGAGGGCACACCCAACTCCTCTTCATCCTATGATTACAGCAGGTCCCTTCACAAAATGGGGGGTTGATTACATGACTTGCAATCTAGTTTCGGCTAGAGGGCATCATTACATCATCATTGCCATCGATTAATTTACCAAGTGGGAGGAGGCAATGCCTACTGTCAAGGCAGATGGAGAAAGTGCCGCTTATTTCGTATTAAATAAGATTATTGCATGGTTTGTCATACCTAAAGAGATAGTGATTGATCATGGCAGTCATTTCTAGAATAGCATGATGACCGAGTTGTATACAATGCTTGGTTTTAGACAAGAACATTCGTCTTCATACTATCCACAGGCAAATGGACAAGTCGAAGCAGTGAACAAAAATTTAAAGGTTATGCGGCAAATAACTGTTAATTCTAGTCGAAATAACTGGCACATCATGCTGTACCCAACTCTTTGGGCTTACCGAGCTAACGTTAATACTGCTACTGGATTCTCTCCCTTCCAACTTGTGCATGGGATAGAAGCAGTCGTACCGATTGAATGCGAGATTCCTTCGCTGAAACTATCCGTTCAGTTACTACCAGATACTTCAATACTAGAAGAACGTTTGTTACACTTAGAACATCTAGATGAGCAGCGCCGCGACGTGCTCAAAACAAACGAGGTCCACAAAAAATGAGTCAAAGGACAGTATGACAAGTCCATGAGACCTAGGTTTTTCCTTGAAGGAGACTTGGTCCTACTTTGGGATCAAGACAAAGAACCCCTAGGACCTGGCATGTTCAAGTCCATGTGGCTCGGCCCTTATATAATTTCCAAAGTACTAAAGAAAGGTTCCTACGAGCTGGTAGATTACGAAGGTAATAAGTTGGCCTAGCCTAGAAATGGGCTCTACCTGAAGAAGTACTACGCTTAGGATGTCGTGCTTTTTCTTGTAACATAGCTGTATATTTTTTGTAGAGCTAGTTTTCATTTATGCTTGTTAGTTAATCTTATGTGTGTTTTCATTTCATGTACCAGATGTCGACCGAACACTTCTTAGGATTTGTTGCATGTTAGTTGGCTTGAGCAACTTGGGTGATTTACTCACCCGCTGGCCAACTTGTCTCTTCTGGGGGGTGTTTGTTTGGGTCCCACCTAGAATAATGTGGCTGAATATAGTGCAGTTATAGAACTTCTCCGAGATGCTCTCAGTCATGGAATTTCACATTTGGAGGTAAGACTTGACTCACAACTAATTGTATTTCAGTTAACGGGTGTCTACCAGATTAGAGATCCTAGATTGCTACGTTAGTTTCTGCGAGTTAGACTATTGGAAAGACAGTTTGATTCTATTATATATGAACACATTCGAAGAAATTTAAACGCATTAGCTAATTCATTTGCAAACTATGTTCTAGACTGGCATTTGTATCATACACTTTCATAAACAACATTGCACACATAAAATTCAAACACATACACATGTAAATAACCGATACTGTATCAAAAAATATATGAGTTTTGGATCACAAGTCTATCAAGTCATGTCATAAAAGTACAAAACTGGGCACAATGGCCTCAAAAATATACATAGAATGTATCCCTCTCTTATGGAGAATGAGGGGCCTCATCATCATCTACTGCATTCCGATAACATATGACTAGCCTAGCTACCTTCCGCAACACTCTGAGCCATCCTGGGGGCACCCCAACTACATCTTCCTTCATATCAATAGGTCTCTGATCCATATGGCATGCAGGAACATCATGAGTCAACCGACTCACTTTTCTCTCTATGGTCCCCAACATAGCATCTGTTGTAGCAATATCAACTGGCCTCATGAAGATGGTAGGATGTCCCTTGGGACAGACATGCCCAATGTTTGCATATGACACTTGTTTAGTACTTCAAAATTCATTCATAAAAATCAAATACTTGAAAAATTAGAAAAAATTAAATAATTCTCAAAATTAAACATACCAATAGCTCCCTAGGCTCCACCTGGAGGATGTGCCAGCTCTGGATCATGGCGGAAATCCAATCCAGCATATGGAAATTGCTCGAAGGCGGGCACTTGCCTCTCTCACCACCCCCAGAAATCATCAGTATGATAACAGTAGTGACTTTCCCCACCACCCTGGCGGAGGAATATGTCACCCCAATGGCCTAGTCTGGGCTCACGGGGGTTAACCTGAGGTAGAGGCATCCCCAAGCTAATAGCAGGCATCCTCTCGAAGAAGAAAGTACACAAAATGCTACCGTACCCAAAATTCTTCATTTTTTCGAATTTGCAACCTGTCAGTTGAGCTTCCATGCTCGCCAGTAAACTAGTACACCAATCGTATACATGACCTTGTAAGCATTGTACACCAACATGCATAAAGTGCCTAGAAGCTAGGTGTAGTAAGGCACTACCTGCCACTCGGTTAATCATACTCACAATCACCTTCAAGGGGAGGCCTTCAATGGTAGAAATCAAGATTTGGCTTGTTGATTTCTCACCTCTAACCACACAATATGTATTCAAGTACTCTTGCACCGACCCTATGCCCACACGAGAAGACCCCTTCAAATTTATTACATCTCCCCTCCATGAGAGACCAGTAATGAAGTAAATGTCATCAACTGTAAGATCCAAATTTTTCCCGCGGATGACAAAGGTATTGGTATCCACATCCCAGTACTGAATAAGTCTTCGAAATAATTTGTTTAGGGCCCTCATATTTACGGTTTGGTAGAACTTCAACAAACCGCATGTTCTGAGAGCATGGAGAGTGGCTGGGTATTGCATGGCTAGCCTATCCTTGCCCTCATGTTACCTCTCCCTCCATTGAAGAACCATCCTGCACAAAAAATGACAATTTTTCAGTCCTCGGCGCTTGTTTTTTCATTTTCAGGCTTGAGCGCTACTGTCTACACTACACAGTAACGTGTGGGTACTACTCTATGTGAGCATAGTAGTGCCCATCTCCTTCACATGCTACTACTCTTGTTACACAGTAGCGCTCGTACACTAAACGATGTGAGCATTGCCTCGCAAGCATTTTTGGGCTCAAAAATTGAAAACTAAACCATACAAATGCAAGTTGGGAGGATTCTAACTTGGTGGAAGAACAACGGTGATTAGGTGCTCGAATCGATCGCCACAGAGATTTGAAAGTGCAAAGTTTGCCCCAAATTTTTGCCCTACAAAAAAAAATTGGAAATTGAGTTTTAAAATGAAATTATATATATTGAAATGCATTTTAATTTTTACCCACCATTGTTTAATTCTCTATAGTTTCAAATTTTACTAAAATGACCTAATTAATCAATTAATACATACACATGGTGCAATACTAATTTTCACTTATCTGGTTCTCAATTTTTCACTAAATTTTTGTAGGATCGATCTCCTAAGATTAAATTTCTCAATGTTAGACCTTGTTAACTAGTTAATAGTTCAAATTCATATATCATTCGAGATTTTTGTCGCGGTTACTAATATTTTGTTGAAGACCTAGTTTTGGCAGATTATGAAGCTATGATCCGAGAAGTTGACCTTTAAGTCATTTTAAGCTCTTGTTTGGACTATTTAAACCTAAACAAGATTGCCAAGCAGACTTGTCCTCTTCAAGCTTGTTAAAGTATTTGAAGGCTCATCCACTCAGGTATAGAATTACCCCTATTTTGGGCCTAGGTGGATTAACTACGGAAAAGGTATACTCTAGGTATACTTCTGTATGCGCTAGAAGAGTTCTTCTTCCTTTGTTTTATACTTTTTCGGGGGAGGAGACTAACTGCATGAAAAAGGACCTTTTGGAGCCTTTCTTTAGGGTTTTCAGGCTCTCTAAACATGAAAATACCAAGACAGCATTCACCTACTCGGGCTCGATGTGAAATCCACGAGAGGGTAAGTAGAGGACTGTTTAAGTTTTTCAACTCTATAAACGACAAAACACAGCTGAGCACAGACCAATCTAGGCTCAATATAAAATCCACGGATAGGTGTAAAGAGGATTGTTTAAGTTTTTCAGACTCTATAAATAGGAAAACACTGGCGAGCATTAATCTGCTTGGGCTTGATACTAAAATCCACGAGCAGATATATGGAGTTATTGTTTAAGTTTCTCAGACTCCTTAAAATTGAAAACACCGGCAAGCAAGAACAGATCTCGGCTCGATATTAAAATCCAGAGATCAGTAATATAGAGTAATATTCTATCTCTTCTTCGAACTCTGTAAACAATGAAGAAGGTCTTGAGTCTTCCTCCCATGGGCTCGTTAAACTTTTTACATGGTTGGATCTATTGAGTTTTTATTCTTTCTTGGACTCATTAAAACAACAAGAAAGGTATTATTTTATCTAAAAAGAATAAGGGATGGGAAAGATGTGTCATATCTTCAATGTCAAAGGTAGTTCAGTTAGTTCTATCCTTGAACACAACACCTACTTGAGTCTATCATGTCGGTTGGGTTTAGTTTTTTACCTCAGGGTGAACCTAATCTCTGAGTTTTTTACTCCCCCGGTTGGTTATTCTTCCAACCATATGGAGGGTCTGATAATGTCTCCTACATTTCAGGCTTATCATTTACCCCATTATGTCAGAAACTGCCTGAGTCACTTTGTGTCATGCTCACTATTCAAAGATATACCATGTGTCGACCATTCTACAATTTACCTTGACCTCATGTGTCGACCATCCTAGTGTCAGTCTTTTTACATATTACTCCATATCAGCTCATACCAGTTGAGTGTTCCTCGAGTTGGATGATGGGGGATTCCTTAAGGCCTCCCTTCCAACGGACTTCGTCCCATCGACACCAACTCATTTTACTCTGGGAATGAAGTTTAGAGTTTCGGTTAGTACCTTGGAGATTGTAGTCACCAGTGGCAATTTTCCTCGCTGTTGAATGTCGAGAATACATCAATGTCTCTTCTTCGACAGGATCCCCAAGTGTTCGACTCCAAGTCCATCTATTCACACTTGGCGGATCGTACTTGGTACCTTGGGCCCCATCATCATTATCGGTGGAATCCCTCACATTTGTTAATGGTATACATCAATGACCGGTAATCAAACGATAACCCCCATGTTTGACTATCAACTCATCTATTCACATGGTTAGGGTTTGTACCTCGGGTTGTTTTGGATGAAGACCTTGGGATTTTGGATGATATTACCTCATTTTGTTATCACCCAAGTTGCACAACACTGAGCCTCACTTATATTCAGCTCTCCATGAGACATAGATAAAGTTTGTTGTTATGGCTATGATCTCTCAGTTTGACATGGATCTACGCTTGTATTCTAAGTGGCCATGCTATATATACATCTCCTTGTTATGTATCGGAGATCATGTTGTATAACATTGCACATCTATATGATGTCAAGAATGTAATTGCTCGCTGACCTTGATCTTTGTTTCAAGTTTTCTTGTGACTTGTTTCCGCAGTTCCTTGCTCCTCCTCTGGCTTTGGATTATAATGTATTTCGGCCATTGTTTTCCCTCTGACCTCACACATTAGGGGGCATCTGTTATAGGTCAAACCTGCACCTCTCTATCCAAGATCACCTTGAGCTATTGATCATACAAAAGGACAACTTGGATGGAGGAGCATGTTGACCTTAGATGAGACCTTGACTTACTCCACCTCCTTGCAAGCTGGCAAAACCCTAAAAAATGTCATTTTGAGACATGAGCGCTACTCTACTTCAATATACTAGCTCCTGTACCCTACTCCAATGTACAATAGTAGCGCTCAAGCCTCATGACCGCTACTCCTCTTCAATAGAGTAGCGTTCAACATTTAAAAAGTGTTGAGCGCTAGTTTAAAAACACTATAGTAGTGCCCTGGGCGCTACTCCACTGAGAAATAGTAGCGTACACCTCAAAAGATGATTAAAAAATAATTAATTTCATGAAGAGGATTAGTTACAGTTAGTTTCCCAACTTCCCCAACTTCCACCATAACCATCTCTCGACTTGAACTACTTCCCTTGTCTTATAAATACGAGGAATGAAGAGAGGGGTCAGACATGAATGCTATTGAGAGACTTTTAAAAGAGAAGCTTGCATTGGAGGAGGTTATGCTAGAAGATATCCATGCTAGAGAAGAGCAGGAGCCCAGGATCAAGTTGCAGGAGCATGTTGCAAAGTCAGGTATACTTTGTATCATCAATTTGCATTTGACAATAAAAGGTTGAAGCATTTTTCTTGTCCCAAACTAGGTGATTCATTAAGTTATGTACTTGTTTGGATCTGTTTTGGTTAATATTTGATGTTTAATTGCTTTGTCCATTTCATCATTATATATTATCCAAGATATGCTGAGAAAGGTACTTGTATTGTAGGTTTATCGAACGGGAGGTTGACTTGAGGATCGAGCGCAAGATCGAATAAGAGCTAGGATCGAACTTCATTCGAAAGGTATGTTCAAGACCTATAACCTATTTCCATTCATAAACATCTCTGTAACACAGTTAGTATGCTTACCTGTCATGCTCTTTCAGTTGATAGTATATGTTTCCTTACTATAGGGTAGTTTTTCCCGCCAACAGTGGGGTGGGCGAGTTCTGTGTTGCGGTGGAGGGATGCGTGAATGTGGATGGGTGGTATATCGTGGTGGGATGGGGAAGGGTGGAAACATGATAAACTATAACGGAGGTGGTGGAAAGGTTGGGATGGAGTGATGGGACACAGGATATGAAACAAAAGGGGGAGCTGGATGTAAGTGTGGTGCTGGATAGGAGGGGGGGATGGATGGAAAGGGGTGGGGAGGGATGCATGGAAGGGGGAATGTATGCCATGGGATACAACTAGAATATACGGTGGCCGAAAGGCCAGGGAGGGAGGAATAATGGCACTGGAAGGCTGAGGTGCTTGCACCTGCATACACAATTATAACCTCATAGTTTAATATAGAAAAAATATAACTATACACAAACAAGTCATCATATTTGAAATTAAATTTATACTTTAATACACACAATACCTGCACACGTGGAGATCTATTGATCCCCAGTGGGGATGGTTGGTTGCTGGAGCCTACGAACACCTATGCAAACACTACAATTTTTAGATTGAATTTATAAAAATAGTATTAACAATATTAAACACAATGCCAATGATAGTACTTAAAAAACATGACAGCAATTAATTTAGATTCAAGTTAGATGATAGTGGTTTGATGGGCTTTGGATATTATATAAAGTTTTTATTGTATTGGTGAAGTCCATTTGTCCACGACTCGGTAAAGAACATGGTTGTGGGGACCGTGTCCTTTGACCCACAATGGATTGGGCTCATGATCGGAACAAATGACCCATTTTGTGGTCATTCATTGAAGATAATGTAGCAAAGAACATTGACAATTTATGCTTGCAGTGTTTGATGGCCAAAGTTGTCATTGATGACAACACATTAATGAAAAAGGTCAAATTGATGACATGGAAAAGACTTGATTGGACAAATGGTAAACATGACAAGCTTTGATGACTTGAAAAGTGGAAAGCAAGCATGAAAAGTGTAGAATACTTGACAAAGTGAAGACATGACAAAGTATTGATGACAAGGACTTGATAATGACATTGATGACAATACATTAATGACAAAGACATGGAAGAGTTAAGAACATGGAGCATACGCATTATGGCATGCACATAGGAGATGGTGACATGGCTTGAGGAATGGCAAAGGTGACAAGTATGAAAAAAATGGAAAGCATCAAACATGGCAAGCATGACAAGTTTTTATGACAAGCATTGAAGAAGGACATGGCAAGCTAAGGACAAGACAAAGACAAGCGACAAACAAGCAATCTTGATGACTTGTCAAGCATGGTGTTTGATGACATGGAACATGACAAGGAGGAAATGATTGATGACAATAAGGATTGATAACTTGGTGACATGGAGGATGATGACTTGGAAAACATAAGCTTAGAGTACAAAGACAAGATGATGAGGTGTACAAAGAAGATGTGCGGGAATTTGGAAGGCCCCTCATGGGCATTTCAAAGCCCCATTGCGGGCATAATCAAATGGACCCTACGGGCATTTTTTGAAGCACCCATGACGAGAATTTGTGGTGTATTGCAGGCATATTGATAAGGGCATGCGGGCATTTACATTATACCATTGAATGCATAATCCAAGACCAATATGGGCATGTGTTTATGGCCCTTCCGGGTATCAAAGTGGAGCCCACTGTGGGCATTTTTAAGAGTGCATTGTGGGCATCTTAAGGGCATATGTGTGTCTCACATTTAATATTCTGAAAGGATAGAAGGTGACATGGCATGGAATTAAAATTATTATTAACTCCCTGATTGATGGATGGCCATAATTAAATAAATCATATTTGATTTATTTAACCATCTTAATGATAAAATTAAAATAAAGAGGACAAGTCAGCCTTCTAATTGATGGTGATGAAGAGTATAAATATAAATAGAAGACAAGTTTCATTTTTAAGGAAGTAATGTGTGAAGATTTAGGGAGATTGAGAAGAGATCTGATTTTGGGGGTCAGGATGACTGAGGAAGGTTCGGTGAAGTAGCAGCAGCAGCAGCAACAGTGGTGCAGTAGTAAACTAATTTTTATCTCTAATCTTTTGGGATTCACTAAGGCAGCAGCAATGGTAGATTAATAACAACATGACCATGGACAGGTGAAGATATGTTTGGGGACAAAATGAGGACATGCTATTAAACAGAATGAAGACGATCAACTTATGGACAGATTGTTGATGGACAGAATGATGACAATGTCACGTACAGCAAATTGATGATGGAAATTTCTCTCCCATTTCTATAATCATTAGAGGTATTAATGGTATAGCTACAAAATTTGAATTTATTGAATATTTTCATATTCTTTGTTCATGTGATATCAAATTTACATAAACCATGGTGAATGTGATGGTGAAATTGGAAAAAGGAGTGTTATAACTCACTTAATTCCTTCATGAAATGCATTAGCAATCACACTTACTGGCATTTATGTGATAAATGGCAATGGATGCGGTTGGGGAAATCACTTTTAAGTCCTCCTCATTCAAGTAATCAATGCACAGATGAACTTGGATTATTTTGTTGTGGGAGTTTTAATTTGGTTTGGATGGAAAATATTGGTGCGTGTAGGATATCTCGAACTATTAATGCCAATAAAATTCATCATATGGTGAGTTGGTTTGACTGTATTCATTGTGTATTTACAGAGCTTCACAACATCCTAAGGTGATTATCACCACAGATAAACACCTTACAAGAGGTAATTTTACATACTAATAAAAGTATATGTAGTCATCATGAATACCAATTTGCTAGGCTTGTGGATATGGAAAAGAAAATGGCAGCACAGAGTGAAAGGTTAGAGAATTTGGTTATAGATTTAGAAATGCCTTGTAACATTACAACCTATAGTTTCCATAGGTTCAGTGAATGGTATTCGTCTAAAAGACTTTGCAGTTCAATGGGATTTCGGTGATTATGAAGACATAGAATAAGCAGAAGTAGCATAATAAATGAAAGAATTTGAAAATTGAGAAGCAAAGGATGCCTAAAGTGGACATGAACACATGTCTAGTTTTCTTAGGTTTTCATGTTTTATAAGGTTTCTTTGGTTGGATTATATGAATGTATAGCTCTCAAATAATTTAGACAATATGATAAACACAATTGTAAAATACGATGATAATATGATAGACATCTTTTGTGATAATTATTCATTTTACTTTTAGTTTTAAACAATGATAATATAAAAACTAGTTACTTTGTGCTAATTAATTTATAATTACTGAACACAAATTACTCATAAATGGATCTAATTATTTAAAGTAAAGAAGTTACCTGTGTGTATGGTGTCGTAATCTCCTCTATTGCTACCATGGCTCGGTTTAGGTCAAAGGAATCGATGTCCTACCACCTGGGGGATGGAGACTCGGCCCTGAATAACTGTACATTAAAACAAATAAAGTCAACAATGTGTAATTGAAAGTTAAATATATTAAAAAATACGATATCATATAAAAATACTTAAACATTAAATAAAACAATAGCTAACTTGGTCCATGTAGCTCTCTATGGCATGCTGCTACGTGTGACCATGGAAATAATGACCACAGTGCGAACAATGATGTGTCATTGTTCCAGTCGAACTAGATGGCCTCTCCTGGGTTCCACCTATACCTGGCATGTCCCGACCAATTCCCATAGACCGTGCAACTGTGTGTGTCTCATCGATGTCCTCCCGGATCTATGAAGACATAGCCACAAATGTGGTATGTCTAAGCAAATGACGTGTGGAATGTCTAACTGATTCATCAATCTCATCTAGGCCGCTACCAAACCTAGGTGGACGAGGAGGGGGGTTTGGCTCTCTCCTGGGTGCAAGAGGTCCTCTGAGTGGGTTGCGGCGAGCCTGAGGTCAATCTTGGGCAGAGCCAAGACCAACACCCTTAAACTTAGTGATGTCAAAATAATTGACATGGTAGCATAACTCAAACTTAGCTCACAATCTCCTAAGAAAATACCGTGGGACCTCTAAATTATTGGATGGGGGGATGTCAAACAACATAAACCATTTCTTTCTCCAGTTATCTCTCCATGGCTGGTAAATACACTAGTCCATGCAAACCTGTCTCTTCCTCACATCTAGAGGCTGTCTTGTCCTGGGATCTATGAATTTGCTGTACAACTGTGCTTTCGTGATGTTGAGGTTTTTGATTTATTCTTTGGATATCCTAGTGGAATAGTTCTCATTCATTCGAGCCCTGTATTCGCTCATATTTGTGATCTCACTGTGGGAAATGTTGATGGATTCAATGATGTTTTGCAATGATGACTCTAGGGAAACCTGAGAGGGTTCCTTGGTGCTCTTCAATTCATCGCATAGTACCCTTAATTCATTTAAATCTTGGTGTAATTGATCCTCGTGGTTTTTAGATGGTTCATCACTAGGTTCATTATCCGTTTCAATGTTGATTTTATCTTCTAATAGTTTGTTTTCATTGGTTTCCTCTAATGGTTGTGGTGTGTTTGTCATTTTGTTAGGTCTATTTCATCTGCAATGATAATTTTTTGGTTTTTTAATTAATTGTAATTTTTTTTTTAATTTAAAATTGCAATGGAAAACAAAAAATTCATTTGTTGAGCACTTACTTGGAGGCAATAGTTGCAATGGAGTGGAGGTTTAGATTGATGCTGAGTAGGAGGTTTTGGGTGCTCCAACACGTGCTCGCGGGGTCTTTGTTTTGTTAGAAAAATGGGATCGCAGAGCAATAACAATAAACATAAATGAAAATATAATCGCACAAACACATTACAAGAGAGACATAGATATATCGTGGTTCACCCCAAGATGGGCTACATCCACACTGAAAATTTCAGTCCTTGTTATTATACCATCCAGCAAAGTGAAGGGATACAACCTGCAGCACAGTCATTACACTTCCTCTTCACTGTCTCACGGTCTCTCTTCCGATCTCAGAGATCTTTACAATGCATAATACCTAATACATCAACCCTAGCCGTGTTACAATGTATTTCTTTTATAAGGGAAATACAATGGAAAAATACCATGGGTTACCCAAAACCATGGGCCCGAAACACTATTGGCGAAAATAGCCCCAAAATTTTTCCTCGGGGGCTCTACCCCCAAAACCCCATAACTCGGGGGCATTGTCCCCAAACCCCCTTTCTCTAGGGTGCTGCCCATGGACCCCCTGGGGATTGTTCCGGGATCATAACCAAACATGGGGTTCAAACACAGCTGAATCATCATCTATGAGACTGGAAGATCAGGTTCCACAACCATCAATCTCCCACTTGGAGACTGATCATAACAACTCCACCGCTACTTCACTTGTTGGACTTGGACATGGAAAATTTCTCATCTTTAACTTCATGCTAGAAGGCCAACTAAAACCGAGTAAGAACTTAGTTTATCTCTGGTCACTACCTTCGTGAACATGTCTGCAGGATTCTAGCTAGTGTGTGTCTTTTCCAGCTTCAACGGTTCATCTTCCAGAACAGAGCGTATGAAATGGTACTTGAGCTGTATATGTTTAGTCCTGGAATGGAATGCTGAGTTCTTTGCAAGATGAATGGCACTCTAGCTGTCACTATACAACTTGCTATCCTTTTTCTTCTTACCCAGTTCCTCCATAAACCTCTACAACCAAATCATCTCTTTACTCTCGTCTGTAACAACAACATACTTTGCTTTTGTTGTTGAAAGTGCAACAACCTTCTGCAGTTTCAAAATCTAACTTACTGTTGTTCCACCTACAATAAACACATACCCTGTGGTGCTCCTCCTGCTATCCTTATCACCTGCCATATTTGCATCAACATATCCTTGTAGAACAATGTCTGAACCTCCAAAACATAATGCCTGAGTGGTAGTAACTCTCAAATACCTAAGAATCCATTGTACTGCCTTCCAATGTTCTTTACCTGGATTGTTCATATATCTTCTCACAACTCCCACTGCTTGTTCAATATCTAGTCTTGTGCACACCATGGCATACATCAAACTACCAACTGTTGATTGATAGGGAATCTTGGACATGTAATCTGTCTCTTCTTGTGTCTTGGGACACATTTCCTTACTTAGACTGAAATGGATGGCCAAAGGTGTACTGACTGGTTTTGCATTCTACATTCTGAACCTCTCAAACACCTTTTGTATGTACTCACTCTGAGACAATGTCAATTTGTGATTTTTCCTGTTTCTCGTTATTCTCATACCAAGGATTTGCTTTGCAGCACCCAAATCCTTCATCGCAAATGAATTAGCTAGCTTCATTTTTAGCACATTTATATCCTGCATGTTACACACTACAACAAGCATGTCATCCACATACAATAACAAGATAATATATCTTTCATTGTCTAGCTTCTTGAAATAAACACAGTGGTCAGAATGACATCTATTATAACCTTGTTCTGTCATAAACTTGTCAAATTTTAGATACCACTGCCTTGGAGCTTGCTTCAATCCATACAAGCTCTTTTTCAACCTGCACACCAAATTCTCATTCCCTTTGACCTCATACCCTTGTGGCTGTTGCATATATATCTCTTCCTCCAAATACCCATGGAGAAAGGTTGTTTTTACATCTAACTGTTCAAGATGCAAATATTCTACCACCACTAAACTTAAAATAGTCCTAATTGAAGTCATCCTAACAACAGGAGAAAATATTTCACCAAAATCTATACCTTTCTTCTGTGCAAACCCCTTTACAACAAGTTCGGCCTTGTACCGCTTCTTCCCTCATTCTTCTTCCTTCAACCTGTAAATCCATTTGTTCTGCAATGCTCTTTTACCAGCAGAAAAATGAACCAAATCCCAAGTCTAGTTTCCTAACAATGAGTCCATCTCCTCATTCATGCCTTGCTCCCACTTCTTTCTAGTTTCCACCTGCATTGCTTCTTCATAGCACTCTGGTTCACCAGCATCAATCATCAATAAATAATACATTGAAGGAGAGTATCATTCAGGGAGTCTACTTAACCTGGTAGATCTTCTTGTAGTTCAGGAGTTTCAGGTACTTGCTGCTGTTCTTGATTTTCTGGCACCTTTGGAACTTCATTTTCTTCAATTTCATCAAGTACTGTGTACTCTGTGTTTTCCTTCTCCTGTTTCTTTCCCTACAACTGATCTTTATACATGACCTTTTCATTGAATATCACATCTCTACTCCTGATGATTTTGTTATTTTCATAATCCCATAAGCGATAACCAAATTCATCAACCCCATATCCGAGAAAGGTACATTTCTTGGATTTCGCTTCAAGCTTTGTTCTATTTTCTTTATCAATATAGACAAATGCTTCCCAACTAAACGTTCTCAGAAATGAGTAGTTTACCTTTTTATCTGTCCATGCCTCCTCTGGAATACCACCATCCAAAGCACCTGAAGGTCCTCTGTTTATTAAATAAACAGCAGTATTTACATCATTCGCACAAAACTGTAAGGGCAACCCTGCATGCAATCTCATACACCTTGCACGCTCCATGATCATTCTGTTCATTCTTTCTGACACACCATTTTCTTGTTGTGTTCATGGGACTGTCTTCTCTTTACGAATCCCATGGTATGAACAGTAACTATCAAACTCCTTGCCGTAGTACTCTCCTCCATTATCAGATCTGAGACACTTCAACATTTTTCCTGTCTCATTCTCAACCAAAGCTTTCCACTTCTTAAAAGTAGCAAACACATCAGATTTCTGTCTAATGCAATAAACCCAAGTTTTCCTAGTTGCATCATCAATAAATGTAACATAATAATGAGAGCCACCAAGAGATTGTACCTGAGCCGGTCCCCATACATCAGTATGCACAAGATCTAACTTTTCATTCTTCTTTTGTTTCCCAACCTTGAGAAATATGACTCTCTTATGTTTTCCATAAACACAATTTTCACAGAATTCCAAACTTACCTGCTTCAAATATGGCAGCAACTTCCTTGAGTGGAGAATCTGCATCCCCTTCTCACTCATGTGGCCAAGTCTATGATGCCACAATGTTGTATATGTTCCTGTGGAAGCTAAAGAGATAGAATGGTCAGTATTATAAGGACATAAATACAATGTACCTACTCTTTCTCCTTTTGCTATCACCATTGATCCTTTAGTGATCTTCCACCACGTTTCTCCAAAGGTAGATAGACAGTCGCCATCTCCCAACTGTCATGTTGAGATCAGATTTCTTTTCATAGTAGGAATATGCCTTACATCTTTCAACAACCAATCAATTCCATTCTTAAATTTTATCCATACCTTACCCATTCCAACAATTTTACATGGCTCATCATCACCTAATAAAACATGACCAAAATCGCCTGGAACATAATCATGAAAATATTTCCTATGGGGTGTTGCATGACATGAAGCCCCTGAATCTACTACCCAATAATCACTAGTATTGTCTAATGCAAGAATCAAAGCATCTCGTAACACATCACCTGCTACATTTGCTTCCTGGGTAGTTTCCTTCTATCCACCTCCTTACTTCTTTAGAGATCTGCAGTCTTTCTTCAGATGTCATTTCTTTCCACAGTTCCAGCACTCTATTTTTTCCAGTCTGGACTTGGATCTGCCCGTTTTAGACTTCTCACTATTACCTTGGATCTTTCCTCTCTCCTTTTCTCTTCCCCTGCTCTCCATGGTCAATGCATTACCTGATGTCTCACCTGTGCTTTTTCTTTGCATTTCCTCGCTAAGAATAACATCATCAAATTTCAAGGTGTTTGAACCATGGACAAAGTTACTTACAGCCATGACCAAGCTATTCCAGCTTTCTGGAAGTGAACACAAGATTATAAGAGACTTGACCTCATCATCTAAGTTCACACTTACATAACTTAGTTGATTTGTAACCGTATTAAAATAATTTAAATGATCAGTAATAGATACACCTTCAGACATCTTCATATTAAATAAATGCTTCATTAGAAATACCTTGTTGGAGGTCGAGGGTTTTTCATATAGCTTACCCATTGCGCTCATCAAACCCTCCGTTGTCGTTTCTTTTGAGATATTTAAAGCCACCGACAAAGCCAGGGACAGCCGTATTGTTCCCAGTGCCTTTCTGTCAAGAACCTCCCATTCTTCGTCCTTCATGGCCGCCAGCTGCTTTTCTCTTCCTCGCAATGGCAGGAATAGATCCTTCTGGTACAGATAGTCTTCCATTTGCATTTTCCATAACTAGAAGTTTTGGCCATTAAACTTCTCAACCTTAAACTTTCCTTCTTCCACCATTGCTCCCACTCGAACCAGTAACCCTAGCTTCCTGCAGTTTTATCTACCAAATAGACCTTTGGCTCTGATACCGATTGTTAGAAAAATAGTATCACAGAGAAATAACAATAAACATAAATGCAAATATAATCACACAAACACATTACAAGAGAGACACAGATATATCATGGTTCACCCCAAGATGGCCTACGTCCACACAGAAATTGCCAATCCTTGTTATTATACCGTCCAACAAAGTGAAGGGATACAACTTGTAGCACAGCCGCTGCACTTCCTCTTCACTGTCTCACAGTCTCTCTTCCAATCTCAGAGATATTTACAATGCATAATATCTAATACATCAACCGTATCTGTGTTACAATGTCTTTCTTTTATAAGGAAAATACAATGGGAAAATACCACGGGTTACCCAAAACCATGGGCCCGAAAAACTGTTGACGAAAATAGCCCCAAAACTTTTCCTCAAGGGCTCTGCCCCCAAAACCCCGTAACTTGGGTGCGTTGCCCCTGAACCCCCTTTCTCAGGGGCACTGCCCTCGGACACCCTGGGGGTCATGCTGAGATCATAACAAAACTTGTGGTTCAAACACGGTTGAATCATCATCTATGAGACTAGAAGATCAGGCGCCACAACCAACATGTTTCTCCTATCCATGCTTGCAGGTATGTTATTGTGATAACAAACCTGTGCTCTGGTTTTTTTTTATAAAAAAAACAAGCGCGCGCATGCATTAATGAGACATGTGCGCATATGTTTGCGTACGCGTTAATAGTGCATATGCGCACATTTTTTCCATGTCAACTCAACAATGTGGACGTTCTACATTGCCGAAGAAAGGGTGCGTACGCGTGTTTGAATGTGCATGTGCACCCTTGTTTTTTTTTCGGCTCGCCCGCTTCTGTGAAGAACTTGCAACAATTAATTAATGAAAATACACAAGATAGCAAAAATAAAAAAACTCAGAATCGCTTTATTGATCGCAGGCCACTTGGAGGGGGCAACCTCCTTTGAGCAAGCTCAATACAAATAACTTCACAGTGCCTTCATTGGCCTCAACACACATGTATATACTAATTCTATGCCAAATACTATGGGTCAATACAATGGGACGTATAATACTACGAGATGACTTACAAAGCATATGCATCCAATACTACAGGTCAATACCACGGGCTAATAAAAACTATAGATCAACAAATACTACGGGACGACTTACAAAGCATATGCATCCAACAACAATATACTAACAAAGTAAAGAGAAGGGTTGACACGAGTTCCTAACATCCCCTCTCCCTTAGAGAAAGATTTGTCCTCAAAGCTTTAGATGTGGAAATTGATGGGGAATTTAAAGGAGTGGTTCCCTTGGATCATCCTCAGGTTGCATTGCGTGCCACTAAATGAATACCTCTATGATAGATTGAGAGAGAAGCTGGCACCTTCTGAGTTTCAGGGAGGATTGTGTGTAAGGCTATAGATGAAGAAGAACCATGTTAGTTGCGTGAAAAGTGTGCTCAGAATGGTGTTGATCGGCTTGTTGTTTCCATCGAATTCGTTCCATGTGAAGATTGTCTTGCAGAATGAGAAGAATCTGAGTATAGTTTTGAAGAACCGAGTCAATTTCCTAAACTAGGGAACTGCTGAGGGTGTATGGAAGAAGAACTGGTGGTGCCTGTCCATAGACTGCTTCAAATGATGTCATTTGAGATGTGGTATTGTACCACCGGAGCGCTTCAAGTAAATCTATAGAAATAGTTGTCCAAATCTATGTAGGGATAGGAAAGGGTTTGAGGAGTCCCGAAAGGAGTGTTGGTTCACCCTTGTTGACCTGGAAAGTATGACAGTCAGCCACCATCTATTGAATTGTCATTTTCAGTCCCTTCCAAAAGAAGTTACATTGTTCCCAATCATACATTTTGAGGAACCTTGAGTGCCCTGCCAATGAAAAAGCATGGAGTTCATAGAAGAGATAGCCCTATTGAACAGATTGCAAACAATTTGGAACAAGCAGAGAAATAGCTGTAAGAGAAACTAGGTCATCCAATGTGTGAGAAGGAGCATCTTCCACAAGATTGTCCTTACCCTTCTTGTAAGTGATCACATAGGCATAACCTACGAGTTGGATAACCCATTTCAGGTGTGCTGGGGAGGAGACCCGTTGTTCTAGGAAATTTTCTAGACTCTGGAGATCAGTCTTGATGCAAAAATAATTCCCTAATAGGTATGGCTTCCACTTCTGTACTACATGCCAAATAGCCATCAGTTCTTGCTGAGATGTAGATGCAGCTAAATTATTACCAGAAATGTCTCTTGAAGGTGACAAGCCCACTGGTTTAGCAAAGACACCTGCATATCTATCCAAGGAAGTATTGGAGACCATTGATAGGTGCATCTGAATGGAGGGGAGCTAAGCGATGACACCATGTGAATTCTTCTTAAGGATATTTTCTAGTCGATGTGAACTGATGATGTAGAGAGACCCTAGTTGTAACCCCGTAAATTTGTGTTGTTTCCCATTGACTGAAAACTACATCAAAAGTTCAGCAAAATCCCATAAGATGGGGCCAAGAGTGCGTCACCATTGAATGCCCAAAACCACATCAGATCCACCTAAGGATAAGAAAAACATGTTGGAGCACAGGTTATAATCTTCCAGAGAGATATGCACATTGTGACACTTCCCCTTGCAAGGTAAGGTGCCCCCATTGGCAACCATGACTTCAAAGTTGGATCAAGGATGGACAAAACAATTAGCATGTTTTGCGATCCGAGGGTCAATGAAGTTATGAGTGCTACCATAATCAATGAGTATTGTAAGAGGAAGCTTCTTGAAGTAACCCCTGACCCGCATTATTTGGGGGATGGTGATTCTGGCTAAAGCATGGAGAGATATCTCTTGGTGGTCTTCCTGAAACAGAGGGTCAATAGGCGGCTCCTGAATGTCGACTTGATCATCCATTATATCTGGAGCTTCTTCACCAATTTCAGAGGCAGGCGGAGCATCCACATCCAAGAGATAGAGCTTTTGGTGAACACATCTATGTCCCCGAGTGAATTTCTCATCACAATTATAACAAAGCCCTTTTTCTCTATGTGCCTACATCTCTGTTTCAGGCAAATGCTTGATACGACTTGGTCGAGGAACTTGCGAGATGGGAGGTCATTGAGAAGCCATATTTCAGAAGGGAACAAAAGTGGGTTTGAAGCGTTGTTGGCTTGCAATCTTGTCTTCTGCCAACTTAGCCAACCCTAGGGATTCCATCATTGTGTTGGGACAGAACATTTAAACCTTTGAGTGGATTTCATCCTTAATACCACTGATAAAACAACTGCTGTAGAACTCATCAGAAAATCCTTCTAAGTGATTGGCTAGTTTCTCAAATTATGTCTGATACTCTCTCATAGTTCCAATTTGGCGAAGTTTAGTGAGGGCTCCTGTGAAGTCATCAAAAGCACTAGGACCAAATCATTACAAAAGGAGCTGGCAAAAATATGCCCATTTTGGCTGCCTTGATGTACCAACGGTACCATTGAAGAGTTTCATATTCCAAATGAAAGGATGTAAGTGGAACTTTGTCGACATTGAAAGTATTATGCAGACTGAAATATTGTTCGGCATGATAGATCCAGCCAGTCGGATCAATACCATTGAAGTGAGGAAAATCAAGCTTCAGACCATGAAAATTGCTAGAAGAAGAGAACCCATTGTCTAATGAAGAATCGAATTGTCGTTTGTTGTTCATGGCTGAATGCTCAAGATGGAGGCCGAGAAATTTTTCATCCAGATCCTGGAGTTTGGTTGGGATGGCTGCAAGTGCTTCCTCCATGGTTTTTGCTCCTGTGCGGGTGACAACCATAACCAGGAGCTTTTTTGTTTTTTAATAGATAGAAAAACACAAACATAAGCTGATATAGTAAAGGAAAATTTGGATTTGGGAAAAAATCTTATGGGTAATTGGGGTTTGAATAGGTTTTGGACACTTGCAAATAGATAGGGAAGCAGAAAATTAGGATTTCATCAGCGGGGTGAAAGAATGCGAAAATTTATCAGAGAGGGACAAAGAAGCAGAAATAGGGAATGAACACGGTGGCAAAATTTGAAGGCGATTGGGTGAAAATTAAAGAAGTTATGGCAAACCCTAAAAATAGACAAATGTGGGATTCCTGGGTTTGGGAAGTGGAATTTGGGATAAGGTCCTCAGGAATGAAAGATGCATAATGAGATTATAGGGGTGCCAGGGAAGTTTCAAGGGAAACCGAATGAAAACAAGGGACACATGACGAAATGGGATTTATTTATTTATTTTTTTTTTTTTTTTCAGAATGGATCTGCTATGGTTCAGAAGGGATCGAAAACAGATGGATCTACAATGGCACAGATGGGATCGACAACAGATGGAACTAAAACAACGCGAAAGGGTCGGAAATGACGCAGAAGGGTCTAAAACGACACGGAAGGGATCGACAATAGATAGATCTGAAACGACATGGAAGTGATCGGCAACAGATAGATATGAAACGACACGAAAGTGTTCGGCAACAAATAGATCTGAAATGACATGGAAGTGATTGACAAGAGTTATGGACAAAGGAAATCTGCAATCTATCAGCGGAAAATATATATGGACCCCGTATGCTCGACTTCCTAACGGTTCAGGGGAATCACTCGGACATTAATGTTGTCTGACGGCTTGCGTAATGGGAAGTACCCCTCACTCCATGGCTTAGGTAAAACTGATAACCGCTTTGCCACAAGCGACGGCTCTTGGTTTACCTCACGGATGGGAACTAGTCAATCGGGTAGGGGTCAGTGCCCTTTTCACTAATATGTCCTCTCAATGGGCCAGCTACTTTGGGGTTCCTGTGGTACTCCTCACAATTTGTTTTAGGGCTTATGCCCAAGTACTTCCCACAGTTAAGCGGATAGGGATTTTTCCCAAATCCGAACCTGCAACAGATGCGAATTTTTATTTTTTGCAGAAATTTCACCCAACGAGCCCAAGAAAGTGCTCTGATACCAGATGTGAAGAACCTGCAACAATTAATTAATGGAAATACATGAGATAGCAAAAATAATAGAACTCAGAATCGCTTTATTAATCGCAGGCCACTTCGAGGGGAAACCTCCTTTGAGCAAGCCAATACAAATAACTTCACAGTGCCTTCATTGGCCTCAACACACACTTATATACTAAGTCTATGCCCAATACTATAGGTCAATACCATGGGACATATAATACTACAGGATGACTTACAAAGCATATGCGTCCAATACTATGGGTCAATACCATGGGCTAATACAAATTATGGATCAACAAATACTACGGGATGACTTACAAAGCATATGCGTCCAACAACAATATACTAACAAAGTAAAGAGAAGGGTTGACACGGGTTCCTAATAGCTTCTATTGCGGCTTTTTTGGGTACTAGATTCGTGTGGGTACCCTTAACACTCAAGTATTACAGTCCCTATAAAATACTAGAAAGTATTGTGTTTATAACTTACAAATTGAAATACCTATGTCTTTTCTTTACTTTAAGTTCCTTTAAGGAAATGGTTTGTAATGGTGAAAATCTCCATCTTCTTTATTCTTAAATTTAAGTGAGGGAAATTTTTAAATATCCATACTTATCTTAAAGTATAGAAATCTTGGCAAATATTTCTAATTCTTAAACTATATTCAATTTATAAGAATTTTATACATATTATAAAACAAGAGAAAGTTGCGTCGCAACATATCCTTGTCAAAAGAACGTTTGAGAGAATTCAACAATGAATTGACATTGAGAATAAATTAATGACGTTTTTAGGTCATTTGAAGATGATATGATTCCCAAGATTTTGACAAAGCTACTGAGAATTGGAACTATTGTTAGTTTAAAATAGATTAATTATTAGTATACACCTTATTGAACTTATCTTATCGAAATTGTGGCTATGGATTGAATAAATTCAAGGGTCATTATTATTGTTAACTATATAATGTTTAAAGAAAATCGTATGTAAATTGTTGCTATAGATTGAATAACAGCCATCAAAGATTGTTCACTTTACATCTTGAGTGTCTTATTTACATTTGCATAAGTGGATATATCACTTTACATCTTGAGTCTTATTTACATTTGCACAAGTGGATATAGATATTTTATATTTCATAATATTAATGATTTGGTTTTGAAGAAAGGGAATGCAAGCAAGACAACAACTTATGAAAGCTAAAATAAATAAAAATTATTAAAATGTAATTTATGACAACTTCAAACTTGGAGTAGGATATTAATTTATTAAAGTGTTTAGAAAATAGAGCATGTTATTTATTTGCACTAAATGCATTACCCTATTCCGTTTGGGATTTTGGTGCAGTGGATACCCTTTGGAAGTTTATATTTTAAAAATTGGATCCACATAGTTGATTGGGACAATGCATGCACTCTCCTCTTCCACAAATAAATATTCCAAAGACATGTCTTTGGCACAGGTGCGATAATGCATACAGAGTGCAGCATCATCCCTTCTAAACACCCAACAATCCTTTAAAATCTCTTAAATCCAAATGCTATTCTTTATCGCATTAACTAGTAGATCCACCAGAATTTAAAGGAAGCAAATTTATATTAAGAAACTGATTGACTCGTCAATACATTTATATTATACCCAAATTTTCAAATCGATAAGATTAAGAACTATATATTTATGTCCATTAAAAGATACAAACACACATACTTACGTATATACTCTATGGTCTCTTATATCCTTTGCCAGATTTAAGGATTTAACAACTCTTCAGATTCTTGATGTTTTCACAGTGATTATTGGATGAGTATTGGGTAAGAGTCAATTGAATGTGACTTCTCTTCATCACTGGAAACGGTGTATAAGATTACTGCTGGAACAATTTCATGACTATTCCATACAACATATTTCCTGTTCTTTTAATCTTAGAGCAGATATATTGTCTAAATTGGGACTATAGATGGCAGAAGGTATACTACAAGTTACTCTATACATTGATCATCATCCAGGGGATATGTTTTATGTTAGACTTTATTAATTTCAATACGTCAATGTTCTCCTTTTTGTAGCGTTTGTATTCGAAGTTTTATGGTTTAGAATTACTCCATATTAGTGTTAGTTATGATGTAATCAGTAGCAATGTTATAAGTGGTCTACAATTGAATAGCTGCAAGTATTCTTGGATAAACAGTAAAAGGTTGCAGAGTCTGTATACAATGTCACTATCCCTGGGATAGGTATTACCGTAAGTTTTTTTGATTCAACTTAATGAATATCAAGGAACTTTTTTTTCGTTAAAAAAAAAGTCTATTCACAAAAAGTAAACTAAGATATAGATGATATTTCAGATATAGGATGTTTGCATGGTGTATATATACAAATGGATATACAAACTTGGGAAGAGTTCAGCAACTTCCATTCTCATTCTTGTCAATGTAATTGACAAGAATTGACAAGAATTAAGTCTTCCTCTAGAATCCATGGGCCCTCCTCCACTATCCATGGCCCCTTTTTAATCTGTAAGAATTTATTTCCCATCGAAGTTGTCCTACACCAATGAGAAAATCAAATTATTGTTTTATAAAAATTATTAAATTTATTTTAATTTTTAAAAATATTATATTTAAAATTTAAAATTTAAAATTGTAAAAAAAAACATAACTTTTATTTGATGAAAAATTAAAATTACAAAAATAAACCGAAGCTGCTAAAAAGATCATGAGTATCATTGCCACAAAGCCATAACCTTATGCATATTTACACTTTAGAATCAGAGATCAAACAATAAGGCTGCTTTGTAATTAGTTAAAATATTACAATTATATTCTTACCTGGGCAAATTAAAAAATTAATTAAAATAAAATACTTCAGTTTTTATATAATTTGAGTGAATCCATTTATAAAAAAAAATTACAATGAAATGAAATTATCTTTGTAAATTCTTTTAACTTTAAAATGCATTATATTTGATAGAAATATATTTAATTATATTTGTTAGACTTTATATTAAATCTTTATATAATGATTTAATGATTGACTGAAGATAGAGTAGCTTAATTTTGTAATAATAAATTATCTTTATAAAATATTTTGATGTTTAGCAAATGGTGTAGAAATATATTATATATATTTTTAAAAATCATATTTATATGTTATATGTTTATTAATTATGTATTTAGCTCTGGTTTTATTAACAACCTCCTTATCTGCTAATTCGAGCCTTCAATTCCATATTCTAGATGG
This sequence comes from Larix kaempferi, assembly GCA_027924585.1. Classification (NCBI taxonomy): domain Eukaryota; kingdom Viridiplantae; phylum Streptophyta; class Pinopsida; order Pinales; family Pinaceae; genus Larix; species Larix kaempferi. The sequence continues at coordinate 664,529 of BSBM01001167.1, forward strand.
GATTAATTGGAAATATATATACACCGTTTAAACACGCCAAGTTTCAACGTTGTGGCATTTCTAGGTAATATGCGTACTACTCTCAGCGGTGAAAATGTGTTTTCTCTTTAATTGTCAACGTTTACGATCAGCCCTGTTATTGTATATCCAGAGCTGCTATTATTTTCCCCCGCACATTTTCTGTAATTTTTCAAACGATCAAAACCCTAAGCTATACGGTCGATAGAATATCAAAAGTAATGAAGAAGAATACCAAAAACTTGTTCGATAAATAAAAATTACGAGAAGCATTCTATGTTCGGGGCTTTAAGTTTATTTTTGCCCTAATTCTGCAATTTCAACAGCAATTTATATTTCTATATTTCTGTTATGAAATTTGTCCAAAAGATAAAAGGTTTAATGTATACCAAGTCTTATGGGCCAACTATATGACTATATTATAGTTCAACTTTTTATTTTTCATAATAATTTTCTCAAATGCAAGGTTAGTGTGACGTTTTTATTTAATACATTGATAGAAGGTGTATATTTTTAATTATAAAAATATTGTGTGAGATCAATATTGAATAACAAAGTAATATTTATATTGATAGATGTTTATACCTTAGAATTTTATTATTTGGGGTGGATTATTATTTATATATTTCCTAGATTCAAAAAAAGATGAGATAAGTATACTTCTAGTCGTTCAAAATTTCAAATAAAAAAAAATAAAAAAATAAAAACTAATAGTTGATGCATGGATAACTAGTAACTCATGCATAGATAACAAATAAACAACCTATTTAATTAAAAAAGATAACATGTAGCAAGTAGCTGAAACATAGAGAAAAATAGATGATTACAATTAAACATAGAAAACAAGTAAAATATAACTTTTTCATGATACTTAACTTTTAATTTATTAAAGAATTGAACATGATACATTTAATTAAAATTAATTAATAAATAATATTATAGTTACACCCATAAACAATCAATCCAACATCTACTCATTTAATCCAGGAGCTGAAATTAATATGGGAATTAATCCAAGGTTTAATAAAATGACGTCCTTTCAGTTTCCGATAGCTCCACTTTCTTCACTAATTTTCCAATCCCTCCACTCCTCTCTACCCCTCTACGACCACTCCCTCTGCCAGTTCAACTACATAGAAATACCATAATTCTGATTTTGATTTTCGATTTTACAAAATAGACTTGAAAGAATAAATGATATGCATATAAAATCACAAATTGTGATTTGGTAACTCAGATTTCACTTGCATTCAATTGAGAAAAGTGGGTGCCTTCAATATAACTTAGAAAAATTCACTTCTTTGAGAAAATTGGGTGCCTTCAATATAACAAAAAATTCACTTCTTTTTAACATTGTTGTGTTATTTTCCCTTTGAAATATATTGCTTATGTTCACTATACAAATGAGATTATCATGAGGTTCAATATGAATAAATGCAAGCTAGTGTATTGGAACAAAATATGAAGCTCAATAGTGAAGATGAAACCAAAAAGATGAATGACACTTTGTATCTAGAGTTGGTGTGAAGTCTAAATTATGTTACATCAATTAGACCAGATAGTGAGTTCATGGCTAAGGATAACCAACAACCATCAAATGAGATAGACAAAGTTCCATCAAATTGACAAATAATCCAACATATCATGGCAGGTCCAAGATTATTGAAATGTTGCATCATTTTCATAAGGAGAAGATATAATGAAAGGAAATCTAGTATTTGGTCTACTATAATACATATGAGATGTGGATGTCATCTTCATTAATTCTTTGGAAAAGACAAAATTCAAAATGTGTAGAGATAATTTGTGTGTTTGGAAAAACTCTTCTTTTTTGAAATAATGAATGAATGAGTTGTTCTTGAGTTCATTACTAGAACCATAATAATTCATTGTGATGTTTCTAAGCTAATAAAATACATTATAGTGTGATATGAGTGAGACATTGATCTCATTGTTTAGGGAATTTTATTGTTCTTTTTTTACTTTATTATTCTTAGAACATGCACAATGCAAACTATTGATATATAGGTTTTCATTTTACACTTTAATGCGATGTAATAAGTATATCAGAGAATGATATTTATACACGCTACAAACTATGCCAAAATGCATTTGCATTTTACACTCAATAACTACCTTGATCCATGTGCTTGATGTGTGACAAAGTGTAAGATGCAAGACCCATCCAAATATAAGGGACTCATATTGAGGTCACATGGTGTCTAGAAATAACATCTATATGTATGTGAAAACTTTTCCATAACATTGTTATTGAAGACAAAATCATGTATGCAAAAAAGTAATCAAAGACAAAGTCATATAGACAAGTGCAGATCCATCTATTAATATGCAAAAATGATCCAATCATGTACACTTTTTGGAAAAATGAAAAATTGTTCCCAATGTCTATATAATGGAAACTCGTGCCCTGTACAAAATATGGCAACTCATGCCCTATACAAAATATGGAAACTCGTGCCCAAAATGTCACATCATGGCTAGTGTACATATGAGGGTCTCTCAATCCTCCTGCCACCCTCGGAGCTCATAAGTGCATCTCCAAAATCGATATTCATCTTCTTCGTGCTAGAGGAAGTTAGGTCCTTCTGGTGACTTGGACCGCGTCCCCCTATGCCCTAAAACGAAAACAATAATATGTCAACTTTTCCTAGCAATTATACAAGTATAAAACATAATTTAAAAATAAAAATAGTTTTCAAATCTTAAATAAATCACCGCATGCGAGACGGTAAGTCATCAAGGGGTCTCTCTCCTCCGTGCTCCAAGTATCTCAGCAATGCCACCCTGCAACATTTAGAGCAATCAGATAAATGATGAAATTCAATGCATATAGTAATTTTTGTTAAAATTGAATGAGATTTTCATAAACTAGTCAATCTCACCGTGAACACAACCGGCTGGTCTTTAGGGCTGGCAGATGGAGCAGTCGGTTGGACAACCTACTCCGATGCTAGAGTCAATGGCATAGGGGCGGATGTAGCCACATCAACGGTGGCTACACCACTCGGGGGCATAGTGGAATAAGGAGAGGTGGAAGGAGGAGGCATTGACTGGCATGGGCGAAGTGGAGATGCATTTCTAGGGTGATAAACCCGAACTGGATGTAATATGGATGGGGCCATCGTGGAAGGGGAAGCGAGTGTGGTGGGGGAACAACTGTAAGCTTAGGAACCATTTTTAGCCATAATTACACATTGCACATAAGTCTTATTTGCTTTCCATGTTTATAGTTCTTTTTCGTTTATAATAACAGAAAAAGAAAAAATTTGGTAGCTTAGGGTTGGTAAGGCTTATATTTTTTACAAGATAGCATAGTTATTTTGTTTACAATTTCATAAGAAAACAAAAAAGAAACTTGATTAGATTTTCTCAGTTTTCAGATTGGAACGAACATTAAATGAAAAAATAAAAAGTTTTGTTGTCGAAAGTTATAATTTATGCACTTTGCTTTTCTGTTGCAACCACGCCACACAAACGCACTACCTTTTGAGTAATAACAGCCCTAAAAATCTTTAATAAAATTAAATAGCAACAATTTTTCTTTTTAGGGATACACTACACCAACTAGGTTTGGTTAGGATCTTGGGTTTAAATCACCTTAAAAACCCAAGGTCACACATTACGCAAAAATTGTAGTTCGACAATCACAGGTAAACCCACTTCATTCAAAGCTTTCCTAGGATCTATGCAGTAGGACTTGTGAGATCAGATTGTTGGGAATACTCCTCCTACTTTATGTGTTGAGCATATACCAGGATTGGATCGCGTTTGGGGACTCTTTTGAGTTTTGGGCTCAGTTACCCTGCCCACGCCTTCCGATTCGACTAGAGACTGTTCCCCCAGGAGTTTTCGGTGTTGTGGTATCCTTAGTATTTGACCATAGGTTCATACACATGTGACAGCGGAGGGTATATCTGTTGTACCTAGGAAAGACGTGGGAGGAAATCTCTTGCAGGTCTTTGGGAGGGCGGTTGGGTGATTCCAGCGCTTGCACCCTTAGTCATTGTATTGTGGACCCCAGGTAATTGTTCTTCATACTTCATTGATTTGTTCTGGGCCCTCATCATCCGAGACTCTTCTCCAGAAGGCATCTTGTTTGCTTGGTTTTCATACTTAGGAATTTTAGTTGGCATGTTGTTTTCCCCCTAGTCTTAGTGGCCACTAGGTTTTATAGTTTTATTTTTATATATAATCGTGAAAAACCAAGACCTGCGTAGATCAAGAAGGTTACAAAACCTTCCGCCACTTAGAACAGAACCACTACCGCCATCGGGTAGACCCCAGTGTTCCTTTGGAAACCATTGGTGAAATAGAAATTCCTGAGGAGCTTTTTACAACAAAAAATCCTGAAATAGAAATTCCTAAGGAACTACCACCTGAAATTGAGTTTCCTGAAGAACTACAAACTGCAACTGAAAACCCTCAAATAGAGGTTCCTGGGGAACCACAACCGGGGACTCCAAATCAACGACATTTTAGTTCAGTTGAGATTGAATATCTCACTTCTGCGGTGTATAGTACTCCCTTTAATCCTCCTCTGACTAATCTTAGAAATTTGCTTCTGTTACCCGTTGGTTTCCAGCAGCCCGATTACAGTGCATATAATTTCCCACCTGAGCATTTTATGACTAATCCGGGAGGTGAACAGGGAGTTCCATAGACTTGCACCATAGGTATGAACACTAATACTGTAAATCTCCTCTTACTACTACACCGAGTTTGGCACAGACAACCTCTATGTCCACTCCATCCTTCAGTTTTAATACTGGCACGTTAGGTATGCCGAGTTCAACAACCATGGCATCTACCTCTACACCTACTTTTGGACCTAGTAGTATAGCCAATTTAGTTCCACCTCCTATGACTCCACCTTCATATCACATACCCAGTACTTGGATTTCCACACCCGCTATAAGGCCAAGTGCTTCTGCAACTGTGCTTGTCATGAGTACCATGACCGCACCATCTACGTCAGCTACTACTGGTTTTAATACCTTTACAGGTCCCAACATGAATCAAGGTAATATACCTGCAGGAAACGTCCCTTTTTCCTTATTTTCAGGAGGAGGGGGTAACATTTTTAACCAGCAATATGGTGGGGCTAACACCCAGCCAAAGTGGACGAACCCACAGAGCACTAACCCACTTTCATATGGGTGGGGAAATTTCAATAATACTTTCGTGCAACAACAGATGGCAGGGGGAAACCCTTACCAGCAAGTGACTGGGGGAAACCCCTACCAGCAGATGGAAAGAGGCAACCCCTATCAGCAAATGGTAGGGGGAAACCCCTATCCGAAAATGGCTGGGACCAACCCCTACCAGCAGATGGCTGGGGGAAACCCCTACCAGCAAATGACTGGGGGCAACCCCTACCAACAGACGGCTTGGGGAAACCCCTACCAGCAGTTCATGGGTCAAACTATGGGTGGTTCCCCCTTTGCGACCCCATCTTATCAAGTACTGTCTTGCATGCCTCATTTACCATTTCTGGAAACTTTAAATTTTCCAGATCTTTCCAAGTTGACCAACAATCCAGTGTATCATAACACTACATGGCCACCAGTTCCTACCAAGTTACCTTCAGGCATTCCAAAGTTTGAAGGCAAAACAAGCGAGGACCCTGGTGACCATGTCACTACTTTCCATTTATGGTGCTCCTCAAACTCATTAAATGAAGATTCCATTAGGTTGAGACTGTTCCAAAGGAATTTAACCGGTGCTGCAGCCAAATGGTACATTGAGTTACCTACAGCTACATTCTTTAATTTTTGGGATCTCGTGACTGTCTTTTTGAATCACTTCCAGCTTCCTGTTCGGTATGATGTCGGAACAGGCCTTTTGTCTACATTTAGGAAAAATAAATCCACTCATCTATCTGATCACATTCAGGAGTGGCGAAGACGGAAGAGGCTCATTAAAGTCAACATACCTCCAGAATTCCTTCTTGAGTGGTATTTGAAATCACTCCTTCCTTACATTTCTAAGGAAGTAGCTACTTCTGGAGTGTCTAACAAGGAAGAAGCCATCCTACAGACACAAAAGTTAGATCTCATTTACGCACAATCTGGGTTACTGTATGAGATCATACCTGATGCACCGCGATTGAATACCGATCTGAGCAGACCTAAACCTAGACCACATGCTGACGGCATAGTGGGTTCAGTTGACTCTGCAGCTTTCGAAGCATTGACCAAACAGGTTCATGCCTTATCTGTCAAACAATCGACTGCAGAAGTTTCTTTCGTCACAACCTCTCCTTCTACTTCTGAATCTGTCAACCAAGTTCAGAACAATCAAAAGGGCCCTCGGCATCCCAATAACAAAAAGAAGGGAAAGAAAGGAGAGGAGAATCATCAGAAGCCCAAAAAAGAGAATGCCGAGGAGGGTAACAAAGAGAAAAAGAAGGTTAAGTTCCCTTGTAAACTTTGCAAGCAGGATCACCTTACTCACCAATGCCCTCTGCTTGAAGAAGCCTAGAATCTATTACAAGAAAAAAATCTTGCCGTACTGAAAGACCCATTCCCTAAGGGGTAGAGCTCAGCTTCTGGCACCTCCAATACTAGGGGCACTACACATGCTTCGGTTGATAAAACTTTTATTAACATGGTTAATTCAGATGCACTCTTACAAATGAGAGCCAGGAATTATACCCCGAATGCACAGAAAAAGGATAAAGAGATTCTAGAATCCTCCACTCCACTCCACATACCTGTGGACCCAATGCCCAAGATCCTGAAAGGTGTCTTGAAATGGGCATCGCACAACCCCAACACTCGGGCCACCTCCAACTACAATGTGGTTGAAGACCTAGCCTAGACCCCTTGTGGCATGTCTACCTTAGAAGTCTTGCAAAGTTTTCCTTTACAACGAAATTCACTTCTTGTAGCTATTGGAAGTATGGAATCCTCTAACATGTCTGTGCGATTTGATATGGCTGACATCAAATACTAGTTTCCATACCACGTTGCTCTTCAGATTGAAGTCGTCCATGGCCCGATGACCAGTAGATGAGCTGTCGTAGATGAGGGGCATCGACGTGCGTAATGTCAATTTCTTGTTGGAAAGATTTAGGTTCTCCTGAGTTAGCCCCTTCTAACACACTACTTACTGCATTTGATGGCAGGACTTTCCGTCCACATGGGGTTTTGCCATCATTTGATGTCACATTAGACGGTAAGATAGTTGTTGTAGAAGTAGAAGTTCTGGACGCTCCGCTTGATTACAACATGTCATTAGGCAGGAGCTAGACATATGCCATGTGAGCTATTGCATCGGCAGTTTTTCGCGTTGTTATGTTCCCATTTGAAGGTAAGGTCGTTATAGTTGATCAGCTTTCTTTCACTCAGAGAAACAACCAGACTTCTTCAGAGACCACAATTCCCTTAGTTGATCAAACCACCCTGGTTAGTGAGAGTTTAGGAGCAGGGCTTTACGGGTCGTTAATAGGCACTTTCGACCTTCCCTCCTCTGTTCTTTTTATGTGTTTTGATGTGGGTACTTCTACTGAAACATTCACGGTTGGTAATAACTGATCCATGGATCCTTCCCACTACGTTGGAACCTTCTGTGCCTCTATCCGTTGCAGAAGCTTCCTATATGGAAGCACAACATGCTGCAATGGAATATATCGTGACTCCGTCAGTCTCTGCTGAGTTAGATATGGACTATGCTCTGGCATGGTCACTGAATTCCACCCACTCGTTTGATTGTTTAGACACAGTTTTGTTGTCTGATGAAGCCATCTTGGAAGTCATGATGGGCCTAGACCAACCATGGGAACATATGCATCACAGGTCCTACCTACTTCCAAGTCTAGACAGGATTGAGAGAGGGGAATTCCTTATGAGACCCGGTGGATTTGTTGATTTTTCATCTTTTCCTTCTACTTCGAGAGTTATTTATGCTGAGGGAAATATGGCTAATATATCGAGAACAATTCCGATTAGAATTTCCACCAAACCTGGGGTCATGGAAAACATTTTTATTAGCACAGACTGTTCTCCAGAAGAGATCGCTCTATATACAAAAATTTTCAAAGAATTCCGTGACATTTTTTCCTGGTCATATGAGGAGATGCCAGGCATTGACCTAGCCATCGTGGAGCATGTCATTACGACATACCCTAATGCAAAACTTGTGAGACAAAAGCTCCATCCTGTGAACCCTAGAAAAGCAGCCACCATCAAGGCGGAGGTTGAAAAGTTGCTTAAAGCCGGTTTCATATATCCGATTGACATGACGGAATGGGTTTCAAATCCTGTTCCGATTGATAAGAAGCAAGGTACCATTAGAGTCTGTACTGACTTCCGGGACTTGAATAAAGCTTGTCTAAAAGATAACTATCCTACATCGTTTATCGATCAAATCATAGACGCTTGTGCGGGACATGGGATGTTCTCTTTCATGGACGGATTTTCGCGATATAATCAAATACAAATCAAACTCGAAGATCAACATAAAACAACTTTCATTTTCCCATGGGGGACCTTCGATTACCAAAAGATGCCATTTGGCTTGAAGAATGCTGGAGCTACCTTCCAGCGTGCGATGAATTTTGCTTTTCATGATATCAAACACACAGTAGAACCTTGCTTGGATGACCTCCCGGTGCGATCTCGAAAGAGACGGGATCATCCAACTCATCTGAGACTGGTGTTTGAAAGATGCATACAATATAAGATTCATTTGAATCCTAACAAGTGTGTGTTCTGCGTCGAATCGGGATGTCTACTGGGCTCCATTGTCTCTAGTCGTGGCATAATGTTCAACCCGCTGAAAGTAGAGGCGATTGTAAATCTGCCTCCTCCTCGCACCTTGCGACAAATCCAAAATCTGCAAGGCATGTCTAATTTCTTACGGTGATTCATCATAAACTATGCTAAGATTACCAAAGGTTTTATGAGACTACTCAAACAAGAATCCTACTTTGTGTGGGATGAGGCTGCTCAAGCATCCTTTGAGGCCTTAAAAAAGGGACTTCTTTCAACACCATTGTTAAGCCCGCCAGACTATGCAAAAGAATTTCTTTTATATCTAGCAGCGTCTCTTAATACAATTGATATAGTATTAGTTTAGGAGGACGATACACTCCAAGAGCATGTTGTCTACTATCTTTCTCGCATATTGATAGCCCCTGAGGTTAAATATTCACACATTGAGAAGTTAGCACTTGCTGCGGTCTATGCGGTACAGAGGCTTCGTAACTATTTACTTTTACAAACAACTACTATGATAGCAGAAGTCAATCCTTTTCAGTACGTTCTCACCCGACGAATCATCGGTGGGAAATATAATTAATGGATTGTAATCCTACAGGAGTTCGATTTGGTCTTTCAGTCGGCCAAGTCAAAGAAATCACTAGTGTTCGCTGAGTTAATATCAGAGTTTCCGAGTGACCTAGAGTATGTTGAGGAAGAATCATCATTTCCAAATGAACATATCTTCCTCATTGCTTCCTTTGACCCATGGTACGGGGATATCTTAGTATATCTCCAGACCTTGAGGTGTCCTACTACTTTTTCTCAAGAAGAGCGACGCAAGCTAAAAAGCCATGCGAATAACTATCTCATCATCTCAGATACTTTGTATTGACGTGGGGTAAATTCCATTTTACGATGTTGCTTAGCTCTAGAAGAAGCCAAAGCAGTATTAAATGATGCCCATAATGGAGCTTGTGGGGGACATCTTTTTAGGTTGGCAACAACTCAGAAGATACTGTGTGTTGGATATTTTTGGCCCACAATCTTTAAAGATTGTGTGGAAGCTGTGAAATGCTGTCGTCCGTGTAAGTTTTTCACTAAGAAAATGAGGGCACACCCAACTCCTCTTCATCCTATGATTACAGCAGGTCCCTTCACAAAATGGGGGGTTGATTACATGACTTGCAATCCAATTTCGGCTGGAGGGCATCATTACATCATCATTGCCATCGATTAATTTACCAAGTGGGAGGAGGCAATGCCTACTGTTAAGGCAGATGGAGAAACTGCCACTTATTTCGTATTAAATAAGATTATTGCATGGTTCATCATACCTAAAGAGATAGTGATTTATCATGGCAGTCATTTCCAGAATAGCATGATGACCGAGTTGTATACAATGCTTGGTTTTAGACAAGAACATTCGTCTTCATACTATCCACAGGCAAATGGACAAGTCGAAGCAGTGAACAAAAATTTAAAGGTTATGCGGCAAATAATTGTTAATTCTAGTCGAAATAACTGGCACATCATGCTGTACCCAACTCTTTGGGCTTACCGAGCTAACGTTAAGACTGCTACTGGATTCTCTCCCTTCCAACTTGTGCATGGGATAGAAGCAGTCGTACCGATTGAATGCGAGATTCCTTCGCTGAAACTAGCCATTCAGTTACTACCAGATACTTCAATACTAGAAGAACGTTTGTTACACTTAGAACATCTAGATGAGCAGCGCCGCGACGTGCTCAAAACAAACGAGGTCCACAAAAAATGAGTCAAAGGACAGTATGACAAGTCTGTGAGACCTAGGTTTTTCCTTGAAGGAGACTTGGTCCTACTTTGGGATCAAGACAAAGAACCCCTAGGACCTGGCATGTTCAAGTCCATGTGGCTCGGCCCTTATATAATTTCCAAAGTACTAAAGAAAGGTTCCTACGAGCTGGTAGATTACGAAGGTAATAAGTTGGCCTAGCCTAGAAATGGGCTCTACCTGAAGAAGTACTACGCTTAGGATGTCGTGCTTTTTCTTGTAACATAGCTGTATATTTTTTGTAGAGCTAGTTTTCATTTATTCTTGTTAGTTAATCTTATGTGTGCTTTCATTCCATGTACCAGATGTCGACCGAACACTTCTTAGGATTTGTTGCATGTTAGTTGGCTTTAGCAACTTGGGTGATTTACTCACCCGCTGGCCAACTTGTCTCTTCTGGGGGGTGTTTGTTTGGGTCCCACCTAGAATAATGTGGCTGAATATAGTGCAGTTATAGAACTTCTCCGAGATGCTCTCAGTCATGGAATTTCACATTTGGAGGTAAGACTTGACTCACAACTAATTGTATTTCAGTTAACGGGTGTCTACTAGATTAGAGATCCTAGATTGCTACGTTAGTTTCTGCGAGTTAGACTATTAGAAAGACAGTTTGATTCTATTATATATGAACACATTCGAAGAAATTTAAACGCATTAGCTAATTCATTTGCAAACTATGTTCTAGACTGGCATTTGTATCATACACTTTCATAAACAACATTGCACACATAAAATTCAAACACATACACATGTAAATAACCGATACTGTATCAAAAAATATATGAGTTTTGGATCACAAGTCTATCAAGTCATGTCATAAAAGTACAAAACTGGGCACAATGGCCTCAAAAATATACATAGAATGTATCCCTCTCTTATGGAGAATGAGGGGCCTCATCATCATCTACTGCATTCCGATAACATATGACTAGCCTAGCTACCTTCCGCAACACTCTGAGCCATCCTGGGGGCACCCCAACTACATCTTCCTTCATATCAATAGGTCTCTGATCCATATGGCATGCAGGAATATCATGAGTCAACCGACTCACTTTTCTCTCTATGGTCCCCAACATAGCATCTGTTGTAGCAATATCAAATGGCCTCATGAAGATGGTAGGATGTCCCTTGGGACAGACAGGCCCAATGTTTGCATATGACACTTGTTTAGTACTTCAAAATTCATTCATAAAAATCAAATACTTGAAAAATTAGAAAAAATTAAATAATTCTCAAAATTAAACATACCAATAGCTCCCTAGGCTCCACCTGGAGGAGGTGCCAGCTCTGGATCATGGCGGAAATCCAATCCAGCATATGGAAACTGCTCGAAGGCGGGCACTTGCCTCTCTCACCACCCCCATAAATCATCAGTATGATAACAGTAGTGACTTTCCCCACCACCCTGGCGGAGGAATATGTCACCCCAATGGCCTAGTCTGGGCTCACGGGGGTTAACCTGAGGTAGAGGCATCCCCAAGCTAATAGCAGGCATCCTCTCGAAGAAGAAAGTACACAAAATGCTACCGTACCCAAAATTCTTCATTTTTCCGAATTTGCAACCTGTCAGTTGAGCTTCCATGCTCGCCAGTAAACTAGTACACCAATCGTATACATGACCTTGTAAGCATTGTACACCAACATGCATAAAGTGCCTAGAAGCTAGGTGTAGTGAGGCACTACCTGCCACTCGGTTAATCATACTCACAATCACCTTCAAGGGGAGGCCTTCAATGGTAGAAATCAAGATTTGGCTTGTTGATTTCTCAGCTCTAGCCACACAATATGTATTCAAGTACTCTTGCACCGACCCTATGCCCACACGAGAAGACCCCTTCAAATTTATTACATCTCCCCTCCATGAGAGACCAGTAATGAAGTAAATGTCATCAACTGTAAGATCCAAAGTTTTCCCACGGATGACAAAGGTATTGGTATCCACATCCCAGTACTGAATAAGTCTTCGAAATAATTTGTTTAGGGCCCTCATATTTACGGTTTGGTAGAACTTCAACAAACCGCATGTTCTGAGAGCATGGAGAGTGGCTGGGTATTGCATGGCTAGCCTATCCTTGTCCTCATGTTCCCTCTCCCTCCATTGAAGAGCCATCCTGCACAAAAAATGACAATTTTTCAGTCCTCGGCGCTTGTTTTTTCATTTTCAGGCTTGAGCGCTACTGTCTACACTACACAGTAACGTGTGGGCACTACTCTATGTGAGCATAGTAGCGCCCATCTCCTTCACATGCTACTACTCTTGTTACACAGTAGCGCTCGTGCACTAAACGATGTGAGCATTTCCTCGCAAGCATTTTTGGGCTCAAAAATTGAAAACTAAACCATACAAATGCAAGTTGGGAGGATTCTAACTTACTTGGTGGAAGAACAACGGTGATTGGGTGCTCGAATCGATCGCCACAGAGATTTGAAAGTGCAAAGTTTGCCCCAAATTTTTTCCCTACAAAAACAAATTGGAAATTGAGTTTTAAAATGAAATTATATATATTGAAATGCATTTTAATTTTTACCCACCATTGTTTAATTCTCTATAGTTTCAAATTTTACTAAAATGACCTAATTAATCAATTAATACATACACATGGTGCAATACTAATTTTCACTTATCTGGTTCTCAATTTTTCACTAAATTTTTGTAGGATCGATCTCCTAAGATTAAATTTCTCAATGTTAGACCTTGTTAACTAGTTAATAGTTCAAATTCATATATCATTCGAGATTTTTCTCGCGGTTACTAATATTTTGTTGAAGACCTAGTTTTGGCAGATTATGAAGCTATGATCCGAGAAGTTGACCTTTAAGTCATTTTAAGCTCTTGTTTGGACTATTTAAACCTAAACAAGATTGCCAAGCAGACTTGTCCTCTTCAAGCTTGTTAAAGTATTTGAAGGCTCATCCACTCAGGTATAGAATTACCCCTATTTCGGGCCTAGGTGGATTAACTATGGAAAAGGTATACTCTAGGTATACTTCTGTATGCGCTAGAAGAGTTCTTCTTCCTTTGTTTTATACTTTTTCGGGGGAGGAGACTAACTGCATGAAAAAGGACCTTTTGGAGCCTTTCTTTAGGGTTTTCAGGCTCTCTAAACATGAAAATACCAAGACAGCATTCACCTACTCGGGCTCGATGTGAAATCCACGAGAGGGTAAGTAGAGGACTGTTTAAGTTTTTCAACTCTATAAACGACAAAACACAGCTGAGCACAGACCAATCTAGGCTCGATATAAAATCCACGGATAGGTGTAAAGAGGATTGTTTAAGTTTTTCAGACTCTATAAATAGGAAAACACTGGCGAGCATTAATCTGCTTGGGCTTGATACTAAAATCCACGAGCAGATATATGGAGTTATTGTTTAAGTTTCTTAGACTCCTTAAAATTGAAAACACCGGCAAGCAAGAATAGATCTCGGCTCGATATTAAAATCCAGAGATCAGTAATATAGAGTAATATTCTATCTCTTCTTCGAACTCTGTAAACAATGAAGAAGGTCTTGAGTCTTCCTCCCATGGGCTCGTTAAACTTTTTACATGGTTGGATCTATTGAGTTTTCATTCTTTCTTGGACTCATTAAAACAACAAGAAAGGTATTATTTTATCTAAAAAGAATAAGGGATGGGAAAGATGTGTCATATCTTCAATGTCATAGGTAGTTCAGTTAGTTCTATCCTTGAACACAACACCTACTTGAGTCTATCATGTCGGTTGGGTTTAGTTTTTTACCTCAGGGTGAACCTAATCTCTGAGTTTTTTACTCCCCCGGTTGGTTATTCTTCCAACCATATGGAGGGTCTGATAATGTCTCCTACATTTCAGGCTTATCATTTACCCCATTATGTCAGAAACTGCCTGAGTCACTTTGTGTCATGCTCACTATTCAAAGATATACCATGTGTCGAGCATTCTACAATTTACCTTGACCTCATGTGTCGGCCATACTAGTGTCAGTCTTTTTACATATTACTCCATATCAGCTCATACCAGTTGAGTGTTCCTCGAGTTGGATGATGGGGGATGCCTTAAGGCCTCCCTTCCAACGGACTTCGTCCCATCGACACCAACTCATTTTACTCTGGGAATGAAGTTTAGAGTTTCGGTTAGTACCTTGGAGATTGTAGTCACCAGTGGCAATTTTCCTCGCTGTTGAATGTCGAGAATACATCAATGTCTCTTCTTCGACAGGATCCCCAAGTGTTCGACTCCAAGTCCATCTATTCACACTTGGCGGATCGTACTTGGTACCTTGGGCCCCATCATCATTATCGGTGGAATCCCTCACATTTGTTAATGGTATACATCAATGACCGGTAATCAAACGATACCCCCCATGTTTGACTATCAACTCATCTATTCACATGGTTAGGGTTTGTACCTCGGGTTGTTTTGGATGAAGACCTTGGGATTTTGGATGATATTACCTCATTTTGTTATCACCCAAGTTGCACAACACTGAGCCTCACTTATATTCATCTCTCCATGAGACATAGATAAAGTTTGTTGTTATGGCTATGATCTCTCAGTTTGACATGGATCTACGCTTGTATTCTAAGTGGCCATGCTATATATACATCTCCTTGTTATGTATCGGAGATCATGTTGTATCACATTGCACATCTATATGATGTCAAGAATGTAATTGCTCGCTGACCTTGATCTTTGTTTCAAGTTTTCTTGTGACTTGTTTCCGCAGTTCCTTGCTCCTCCTCTGGCTTTGGATTATAATGTATTTCGGCCATTGTTTTCCCTCTGACCTCACACATTAGGGGGCAT
The DNA here is from genome assembly GCA_027924585.1 of Larix kaempferi. Lineage (NCBI taxonomy): Eukaryota > Viridiplantae > Streptophyta > Pinopsida > Pinales > Pinaceae > Larix > Larix kaempferi. The sequence goes on from BSBM01001167.1 coordinate 679,868, forward strand.
CTGTTATAGGTCAAACCTGCACCTCTCTGTCCAAGATCACCTTGAGCTATTTATCATACAAAAGGACAACTTGGATGGAGGAGCATGTTGACCTTAGATGAGACCTTGACTTACTCCACCTCCTTGCAAGCTGGCAAAACCCTAAAAAATGTCATTTTGAGACATGAGCGCTACTCTACTTCAATATACTAGCGCCTGTACCCTACTCCAATGTACAATAGTAGCGCTCAAGCCTCATGACCGCTACTCCTCTTCAATAGAGTAGCGTTCAACATTTAAAAAGTGTTGAGCGCTAGTTTAAAAACACTATAGTAGTGCCCTGGGCGCTACTCCACTGAGAAATAGTAGCGTACACCTCAAAAGATGATTAAAAAATAATTAATTTCATGAAGAGGATTAGTTACAGTTGGTTTCCCAACTTCCCCAGCTTCCTCCATAACCATCTCTCGACTTGAACTACTTCCCTTGTCTTATAAATACGAGGAATGAAGAGAGGGGTTAGACATGAATGCTATTGAGAGACTTTTAAAAGAGAAGCTTGCATTGGAGGAGGTTATGCTAGAAGATATCCATGCTAGAGAAGAGCAGGAGCCCAGGATCAAGTTGCAGGAGCATGTTGCAAAGTCAGGTATACTTTGTATCATCAATTTGCATTTGACAATAAAAGGTTGAAGCATTTTTCTTGTCCCAAACTAGGTGATTCATTAAGTTATGTACTTGTTTGGATCTTTTTTGGTTAATATTTGATGTTTAATTGCTTTGTCCATTTCATCATTATATATTATCCAAGATATGCTGAGAAAGGTACTTGTATTGCAGGTTTATCGAACGGGAGGTTGAGGATCGAGCGCAAGATCGAATAAGAGCTAGGATCGAACTTCATTCGAAAGGTATGTTCTCAAGACCTATAACCTATTTCCATTCATAAACATCTCTGTAACACAGTTAGTATGCTTACCTGTCATGCCCTTTCAGTTGATAGTATATGTTTCCTTACTATAGGGTAGTTTTTCCCGCCAACAGTGGGGTGGGCGAGTTCTGTGTTGCGGTGGAGGGATGGGTGAATGTGGATGGGTGGTATATCGTGGTGGGATGGGGAAGGGTGGAAACATGATAAACTATAACGGAGGTGGTGGAAAGGTTGGGATGGGGTGATGGGACACAGGATATGAAACAAAAGGGGGAGCTGGATGTAAGTGTGGTGCTGGATAGGAGGGGGGGATGGATGGAAAGGGGTGGGGAGGGATGCATGGAAGGGGGAATGTATGCCATGGGATACAACTAGAATATACGGTGGCCGAAAGGCCAGGGAGGGAGGAATAATGGCACTGGAAGGCTGAGGTGCTTGCACCTGCATACACAATTATAACCTCATAGTTTAATATAGAAAAAATATAACTATACACAAACAAGTCATCATATTTGAAATTAAATTTATACTTTAATACACACAATACCTGCACACATGGAGATCTATTGATCCCCAGTGGGGATGGTTGGTTGCTGGAGCCTACGAACACCTATGCAAACACTACAATTTTTAGATTGAATTTATAAAAATAGTATTAACAATATTAAACACAATGCCAATGATAGTACTTAAAAAACATGACAGCAATTAATTTAGATTCAAGTTAGATGATAGTGGTTTGATGGGCTTTGGATATTATATAAAGTTTTTATTGTATTGGTGAAGTCCATTTGTCCACGACTCGGTAAAGAACAGGGTTGTGGGGACCGTGTCCTTTGAACCACAATGGATTGGGCTCATGATCGGAACAAATGACCCATTCTGTGGTCATTCATTGAAGATAATGTAGCAAAGAACATTGACAATTTATGCTTGCAGTGTTTGATGGCCAAAGTTGTCATTGATGACAACACATTAATGAAAAAGGTCAAATTGATGACATGGAAAAGACTTGATTGGACAAATGGTAAACATGACAAGCTTTGATGACTTGAAAAGTGGAAAGCAAGCATGAAAAGTGTAGAATACTTGACAAAGTGAAGACATGACAAAGTATTGATGACAAGGACTTGATAATGACATTGATGACAATACATTAATGACAAAGACATGGAAGAGTTAAGAACATGGAGCATACGTATTATGGCATGCACATAGGAGATGGTGACATGGCTTGAGGAATGGCAAAAGTGACAAGTATGAAAAAAATGGAAAGCATCAAACATGGCAAGCATGACAAGTTTTTATGACAAGCATTGAAGAAGGACATGGCAAGCTAAGGACAAGAAAAAGACAAGCGACAAACAAGCAATCTTGATGACTTGTCAAGCATGGTGTTTGATGACATGGAACATGACAAGGAGGAAATGATTGATGACAATAAGGATTGATAACTTGGTGACATGGAGGATGATGACTTGGAAAACATAAGCTTAGAGTACAAAGACAAGATGATGAGGTGTACAAAGAAGATGTGCGGGAATTTGGAAGGCCCCTCATGGGCATTTCAAAGCCCCATTGCGGGCATAATCAAATGGACCCTACGGGCATTTTTTGAAGCACCCACGACGAGCATTTGTGGTGTATTGCAGGCATATTGATAAGGGCATGCGGGCATTTACATTATACCATTGAATGCATAATCCAAGACCAATATGGGCATGTGTTTATGGCCCTTCCGGGTATCAAAGTGGAGCCCACTGTGGGCATTTTTAAGAGTGCATTGTGGGCATCTTAAGGGCATATGTGTGTCTCACATTTAATATTCTGAAAGGATAGAAGGTGACATGGCATGGAATTAAAATTATTATTAACTCCCTGATTGATGGATGGCCATAATTAAATAAATCATATTTGATTTATTTAACCATCTTAATGATAAAATTAAAATAAAGAGGACAAGTCAGCCTTCTAATTGATGGTGATGAAGAGTATAAATATAAATAGAAGACAAGTTTCATTTTTAAGGAAGTAATGTGTGAAGATTTAGGGAGATTGAGAAGAGATCTGATTTTGGGGGTCAGGATGACTGAGGAAGGTTCGGTGAAGTAGCAGCAGCAGCAGCAACAGTGGTGCAGTAGTAAACTAATTTTTATCTCTAATCTTTTGGGATTCACTAAGGCAGCAGCAATGGTAGATTAATAACAACATGACCATGGACAGGTGAAGATATGTTTCGGGACAAAATGAGGACATGCTATTAAACATAATGAAGACGATCAACTTATGGACAGATTGTTGATGGACAGAATGATGACAATGTCACGTACAGCAAATTGATGGAAATTTCTCTCCCATTTCTATAATCATTAGAGGTATTAATGGTATAGCTACAAAATTTGAATTTATTGAATATTTTCATATTCTTTGTTCATGTGATATCAAATTTGCATAAACCATGGTGAATGTGATGGTGAAATTGGAAAAAGGAGTGTTATAACTCACTTAATTCCTTCATGAAATGCATTAGCAATCACACTTACTGGCATTTATGTGATAAATGGCAATGGATGCGGTTGGGGAAATCACTTTTAAGTCCTCCTCATTCAAGTAATCAATGCACAGATGAACTTGGATTATTTTGTTGTGGGAGTTTTAATTTGGTTTGGATGGAAAATATTGGTGCGTGTAGGATATCTCGAACTATTAATGCCAATAAAATTCATCATATGGTGAGTTGGTTTGACTGTATTCATTGTGTATTTACAGAGCTTCACAACATCCTAAGGTGATTATCACCACAGATAAACACCTTACAAGAGGTAATTTTACATACTAATAAAAGTATATGTAGTCATCATGAATACCAATTTGCTAGGCTTGTGGATATGGAAAAGAAAATGGCAGCACAGAGTGAAAGGTTAGAGAATTTGGTTATAGATTTAGAAATGCCTTGTAACATTACAACCTATAGTTTCCATAGGTTCAGTGAATGGTATTCGTCTAAAAGACTTTGCAGTTCAATGGGATTTCGGTGATTATGAAGACATAGAATAAGCAGAAGTAGCATAATAAATGAAAGAATTTGAAAATTGAGAAGCAAAGGATGCCTAAAGTGGACATGAACACATGTCTAGTTTTCTTAGGTTTTCATGTTTTATAAGGTTTCTTTGGTTGGATTATATGAATGTATAGCTCTCAAATAATTTAGACAATATGATAAACACAATTGTAAAATACGATGATAATATGATAGACATCTTTTGTGATAATTATTCATTTTACTTTTAGTTTTAAACAATGATAATATAAAAACTAGTTACTTTGTGCTAATTAATTTATAATTACTGAACACAAATTACTCATAAATGGATCTAATTATTTAAAGTAAAGAAGTTACCTGTGTGTATGGTGTCGTAATCTCCTCTATTGCTACCATGGCTCGGTTTAGGTCAAAGGAACCGATGTCCTACCACCTGGGGGATGGAGACTCGGCCCTGAATAACTGTACATTAAAACAAATAAAGTCAACAATGTGTAATTGAAAGTTAAATATATTAAAAAATACGATATCATATAAAAATACTTAAACATTAAATAAAACAATAGCTAACTTGGTCCATGTAGCTCTCTATGGCATGCTGCTACGTGTGACCATGGAAATAATGACCACAGTGCGAACAATGATGTGTCATTGTTCCAGTCGAACTAGATGGCCTCTCCTGGGTTCCACCTATACCTGGCATGTCCCGGCCAATTCCCATAGACCGTGCAACTGTGTGTCTCATCGATGTCCTCCCGGATCTATGAAGACATAGCCACAAATGTGGTATGTCTAAGCAAATGACGTGTGGAATGTCTAACTGATTCATCAATCTCATCTAGGCCGCTACCAAACCTAGGTGGACGAGGAGGGGGGTTTGGCTCTCTCCTGGGTGCAAGAGGTCCTCTGAGTGGGTTGCGGCGAGCCTGAGGTCAATCTTGGGCAGAGCCAAGACCAACACCCTTAAACTTAGTGATGTCAAAATAATTGACATGGTAGCATAACTCAAACTTAGCTCACAATCTCCTAAGAAAATACCGTGGGACCTCTAAATTATTGGATGGGGGGATGTCAAACAACATAAACCATTTCTTTCTCCAGTTATCTCTCCATGGCTGGTAAATACACTAGTCCATGCAAACCTGTCTCTTCCTCACATCTAGAGGCTGTCTTGTCCTGGGATCTATGAATTTGCTGTACAACTGTGCTTTCGTGATGTTGAGGTTTTTGATTTATTCTTTGGATATCCTAGTGGAATAGTTCTCATTCATTCGAGCCCTGTATTCGCTCATATTTGTGATCTCACTGTGGGCAATGTTGATGGATTCAATGATGTTTTGCAATGATGACTCTAGGGAAACCTGAGAGGGTTCCTTGGTGCTCTTCAATTCATCGCATAGTACCCTTAATTCATTTAAATCTTGGTGTAATTGATCCTCGTGGTTTTTAGATGGTTCATCACTAGGTTCATTATCCGTTTCAATGTTGATTTTATCTTCTAATAGTTTGTTTTCATTGGTTTCCTCTAATGGTTGTGGTGTGTTTGTCATTTTGTTAGGTCTATTTCATCTGCAATGATAATTTTTTGGTTTTTTAATTAATTGTAATTTTTTTTTTAATTTAAAATTGCAATGGAAAACAAAAAATTCATTTGTTGAGCACTTACTTGGAGGCAATAGTTGCAATGGAGTGGAGGTTTAGATTGATGCTGAGTAGGAGGTTTTGGGTGCTCCAACACGTGCTCGCGGGGTCTTTGTTTTGTTAGAAAAATGGGATCGCAGAGCAATAACAATAAACATAAATGAAAATATAATCGCACAAACACATTACAAGAGAGACATAGATATATCGTGGTTCACCCCAAGATGGGCTACATCCACACTGAAAATTTCAGTCCTTGTTATTATACCAGCCAGCAAAGTGAAGGGATACAACCTGCAGCACAGTCATTACACTTCCTCTTCACTGTCTCACGGTCTCTCTTCCGATCTCAGAGATCTTTACAATGCATAATACCTAATACATCAACCCTAGCCGTGTTACAATGTATTTCTTTTATAAGGGAAATACAATGGAAAAATACCATGGGTTACCCAAAACCATGGGCCCGAAACACTATTGGCGAAAATAGCCCCAAAAATTTTCCTCGGGGGCTCTACCCCCAAAACCCCATAACTCGGGGGCATTGTCCCCAAACCCCCTTTCTCTAGGGTGCTGCCCATGGACCCCCTGGGGATTGTTCTGGGATCATAACCAAACATGGGGTTCAAACACAGCTGAATCATCATCTATGAGACTGGAAGATCAGGTTCCACAACCATCAATCTCCCACTTGGAGACTGATCATAACAACTCCACCGCTACTTCACTTGTTGGACTTGGACATGGAAAATTTCTCATCTTTAACTTCATGCTAGAAGGCCAACTAAAACCGAGTAAGAACTTATTTTATCTCTGGTCACTACCTTCGTGAACATGTCTGCAGGATTCTAGCTAGTGTGTGTCTTTTCCAGCTTCAACGGTTCATCTTCCAGAACAGAGCGTATGAAATGGTACTTGAGCTGTATATGTTTAGTCCTGGAATGGAATGCTGAGTTCTTTGCAAGATGAATGGCACTCTAGCTGTCACTATACAACCTGCTATCCTTTTTCTTCTTACCTTGTTCCTCCATAAACCTCTACAACCAAATCATCTCTTTACTCTCGTCTGTAACAACAACATACTTTGCTTTTGTTGTTGAAAGTGCAACAACCTTCTGCAGTTTCAAAATATAACTTACTGTTGTTCCACCTACAATAAACACATACCCTGTGGTGCTCCTCCTGCTATCCTTATCACCTGCCATATTTGCATCAACATATCCTTGTAGAACAATGTCTGAACCTCCAAAACATAATGCCTGAGTGGTAGTAACTCTCAAATACCTGAGAATCCATTGTACTGCCTTCCAATGTTCTTTACCTGGATTGTTCATATATCTTCTCACAACTCCCACTGCTTGTTCAATATCTAGTCTTGTGCACACCATGGCATACATCAAACTACCAACTGTTGATTGATAGGGAATCTTGGACATGTAATCTGTCTCTTCTTGTGTCTTGGGACACATTTCCTTACTTAGACTGAAATGGATGGCCAAAGGTGTACTGACTGGTTTTGCATTCTACATTCTGAACCTCTCAAACACCTTTTGTATGTACTCACTCTGAGACAATGTCAATTTGTGATTTTTCCTGTTTCTCGTTATTCTCATACCAAGGATTTGCTTTGCAGCACCCAAATCCTTCATCGCAAATGAATTAGCTAGCTTCATTTTTAGTACATTTATATCCTGCATGTTACACACTACAACAAGCATGTCATCCACATACAATAACAAGATAATATATCTTTCATTGTCTAGCTTCTTGAAATAAACACAGTGGTCAGAATGACATCTATTATAACCTTGTTCTGTCATAAACTTGTCAAATTTTAGATACCACTGCCTTGGAGCTTGCTTCAAGCCATACAAGCTCTTTTTCAACCTGCACACCAAATTCTTATTCCCTTTGACCTCATACCCTTGTGGCTGTTGCATATATATCTCTTCCTCCAAATACCCATGGAGAAAGGTTTTTTTTACATCTAACTGTTCAAGATGCAAATATTCTACCACCACTAAACTTAAAATAGTCCTAATTGAAGTCATCCTAACAACAGGAGAAAATATTTCACCAAAATCTATACCTTTCTTCTGTGCAAACCCCTTTACAACAAGTTCGGCCTTGTACCGCTTCTTCCCTCATTCTTCTTCCTTCAACCTGTAAATCCATTTGTTCTGCAATGCTCTTTTACCAGCAGAAAAATGAACCAAATCCCAAGTCTAGTTTCCTAACAATGAGTCCATCTCCTCATTCATGCCTTGCTCCCACTTCTTTCTAGTTTCCACCTGCATTGCTTCTTCATAGCACTCTGGTTCACCAGCATCAATCATCAATAAATAATACATTGAAGGAGAGTATCATTCAGGGAGTCTACTTAACCTGGTAGATCTTCTTGTAGTTCAGGAGTTTCAGGTACTTGCTGCTGTTCTTGATTTTCTGGCACCTTTGGAACTTCATTTTCTTCAATTTCATCAAGTACTGTGTACTCTGTGTTTTCCTTCTCCTGTTTCTTTCCCTACAACTGATCTTTATACATGACCTTTTCATTGAATATCACATCTCTACTCCTGATGATTTTGTTATTTTCATAATCCCATAAGCGATAACCAAATTCATCAACCCCATATCCGAGAAAGGTACATTTCTTGGATTTAGCTTCAAGCTTTGTTCTATTTTCTTTATCAATATAGACAAATGCTTCCCAACTAAACGTTCTCAGAAATGAGTAGTTTACCTTTTTATCTGTCCATGCCTCCTCTGGAATACCAGCATCCAAAGCACCTGAAGGTCCTCTGTTTATTAAATAAACAGCAGTATTTACATCATTCGCACAAAACTGTAAGGGCAACCCTGCATGCAATCTCATACACCTTGCACGCTCCATGATCATTCTGTTCATTCTTTCTGACACACCATTTTCTTGTTGTGTTCATGGGACTGTCTTCTCTTTACGAATCCCATAGTATGAACAGTAACTATCAAACTCCTTGCCGCAGTACTCTCCTCCATTATCAGATCTGAGACACTTCAACATTTTTCCTGTCTCATTCTCAACCAAAGCTTTCCACTTCTTAAAAGTAGCAAACACATCAGATTTCTGTCTAATGCAATAAACCCAAGTTTTCCTAGTTGCATCATCAATAAATGTAACATAATAATGAGAGCCACCAAGAGATTGTACCTGAGCCGGTCCCCATACATCAGTATGCACAAGATCTAACTTTTCATTCTTCTTTTGTTTCCCAACCTTGAGAAATATGACTCTCTTATGTTTTCCATAAACACAATTTTCACAGAATTCCAAACTTACCTGCTTCAAATATGGCAGCAACTTCCTTGAGTGGAGAATCTGCATCCCCTTCTCACTCATGTGGCCAAGTCTATGATGCCACAATGTTGTATATGTTCCTGTAGAAGCTAAAGTGATAGAATGGTCAGTATTATAAGGACATAAATACAATGTACCTACTCTTTCTCCTTTTGCTATCACCATTGATCCTTTAGTGATCTTCCACCACGTTTCTCCAAAGGTAGATAGACAGTCGCCATCTCCCAACTGTCATGTTGAGATCAGATTTCTTTTCATAGTAGGAATATGCCTTACATCTTTCAACAACCAATCAATTCCATTCTTAAATTTTATAAATACCTTACCCATTCCAACAATTTTACATGGCTCATCATCACTTAATAAAACATGACCAAAATCGCCTGGAACATAATCATGAAAATATTTCCTATGGGGTGTTGCATGACATGAAGCCCCTGAATCTACTACCCAATAATCACTAGTATTGTCTAATGCAAGAATCAAAGCATCTCGTAACACATCACCTGCTACATTTGCTTCCTGGGTAGTTTCCTTCTATCCACCTCCTTACTTCTTTAGAGATCTGCAGTCTTTCTTCAGATGTCATTTCTTTCCACAGTTCCAGCACTCTATTTTTCCCAGTCTGGACTTGGATCTGCCCGTTTTAGACTTCTCACTATTACCTTGGATCTTTCCTCTCTCCTTTTCTCTTCCCCTGCTCTCCATGGTCAATGCATTACCTAATGTCTCACCTGTGCTTTTTCTTTGCATTTCCTCGCTAAGAATAACATCATCAAATTTCAAGGTGTTTGAACCATGGACAAAGTTACTTACAGCCATGACCAAGCTATTCCAGCTTTCTGGAAATGAACACAAGATTATAAGAGACTTGACCTCATCATCTAAGTTCACACTTACAGAACTTAGTTGATTTGTAACCGTATTAAAATAATTTAAATGATCAGTAATAGATACACCTTCAGACATCTTCATATTAAATAAATTCTTCATTAGAAATACCTTGTTGGAGGTCGAGGGTTTTTCATATAGCTTACCCATTGCGCTCATCAAACCCTCCGTTGTCGTTTCTTTTGAGATATTTAAAGTCACCGACAAAGCCAGGGACAGCCGTATTGTTCCCAGTGCCTTTCTGTCAAGAACCTCCCATTCTTCGTCCTTCATGGCCGCCAGCTGCTTTGCTCTTCCTCGCAATGGCAGGAATAGATCCTTCTGGTACAGATAGTCTTCCATTTGCATTTTCCATAACTAGAAGTTTTGGCCATTAAACTTCTCAACCTTAAACTTTCCTTCTTCCACCATTGCTCCCACTCGAACCAGTAACCCTAGCTTCCTGCAGTTTTATCTACCAAATAGACCTTTGGCTCTGATACCGATTGTTAGAAAAATAGTATCACAGAGAAATAACAATAAACATAAATGCAAATATAATCACACAAACACATTACAAGAGAGACACAGATATATCATGGTTCACCCCAAGATGGCCTACGTCCACACTGAAATTGCCAATCCTTGTTATTATACCGTCCAACAAAGTGAAGGGATACAACTTGTAGCACAGCCGCTGCACTTCCTCTTCACTGTCTCACAGTCTCTCTTCCGATCTCAGAGATATTTACAATGCATAATATATAATACATCAACCGTATCTGTGTTACAATGTCTTTCTTTTATAAGGAAAATACAATGGGAAAATACCACGGGTTACCCAAAACCATGGGCCCGAAAAACTGTTGACGAAAATAGCCCCAAAACTTTTCCTCAAGGGCTCTGCCCCCAAAACCCCGTAACTTGGGTGCGTTGCCCCTGAACCCCCTTTCTCAGGGGCACTGCCCTCGAACACCCTGGGGGTCATGCTGAGATCATAACAAAACTTGTGGTTCAAACACGGTTGAATCATCATCTATGAGACTAGAAGATCAGGCTCCACAACCAACATGTTTCTCCTATCCATGCTTGCAGGTATGTTATTGTGATAACAAACCTGTGCTCTGGTTTTTTTTTATAAAAAAACAAGCGCGCGCATGCATTAATGAGACATGTGCGCATATGTTTGCGTACGCGTTAATAGTGCATATGCGCACATTTTTTCCACGTCAACTCAACAATGTGGACGTTCTACATTGCCGAAGAAAGGGTGCGTACGCGTGTTTGAATGTGCATGTGCACCCTTGGTTTTTTTTCCGCTCGCCCGCTTCTGTGAAGAACCTGCAACAATTAATTAATGAAAATACACAAGATAGCAAAAATAAAAAAACTCAGAATCACTTTATTGATCGCAGGCCACTTGGAGGGGGCAACCTCCTTTGAGCAAGCTCAATACAAATAACTTCACAGTGCCTTCATTGGCCTCAACACACATGTATATACTAATTCTATGCCAAATACTATGGGTCAATACAATGGGACGTATAATACTACGAGACGACTTACAAAGCATATGCATCCAATACTACAGGTCAATACCACGGGCTAATAAAAACTAAAGATCAACAAATACTACGGGACGACTTACAAAGCATATGCATCCAACAACAATATACTAACAAAGTAAAGAGAAGGGTTGACACGAGTTCCTAACATCCCCTCTCCCTTAGAGAAAGATTTGTCCTCAAAGCTTTAGATGTGGAAATTGATGGGGAATTTAAAGGAGTGGTTCCCTTGGATCATCCTCAGGTTGCATTGCGTGCCACTAAATGAATACCTCTATGATAGACTGAGAGAGAAGCTGGCGCCTTCTGAGTTTCAGGGAGGATTGTGTGTAAGGCTATAGATGAAGAAGAACCATGTTAGTTGCGTGAAAAGTGTGCTCAGAATGGTGTTGATCGGCTTGTTGTTTCCATCAAATTCGTTCCATGTGAAGATTGTCTTGCAGAATGAGAAGAATCTGAGTATAGTTTTGAAGAACCGAGTCAATTTCCTAAACTAGGGAACTGCTGAGGGTGTATGGAAGAAGAACTGGTGGTGCCTGTCCATAGACTGCTTCAAATGATGTCATTTGAGATGTGGTATTGTACCACCGGAGCGCTTCAAGTAAATCTATAGAAATAGTTGTCCAAATCTGTGTAGGGATAGGCAAGGGTTTGAGGAGTCCCGAAAGGAGTGTTGGTTCACCCTTGTTGACCTGGAAAGTATGACAGTCAGCCACCATCTATTGAATTGTCATTTTCAGTCCCTTCCAAATGAAGTTACATTGTTCCCAATCATACATTTTGAGGAACCTTGAGTGCCCTTCCAATGAAAAAGCATGGAGTTCATAGAAGAGATAGCCCTATTGAATAGATTGCAAACAATTTGGAACAAGCAGAGAAATAGCTGTAAGAGAAACTAGGTCATCCAATGTGTGAGAAGGAGCATCTTCCACAAGATTGTCCTTACCCTTCTTGTAAGTGATCACATAGGCATAACCTAGGAGTTGGATAACCCATTTCAGGTGTGCTGGGGAGGAGACCCGTTGTTCCAGGAAATTTTCTAGACTCTGGAGATCAGTCTTGATGCAAAAATAATTCCCTAATAGGTATGGCTTCCACTTCTGTACTACATGCCAAATAGCCATCAGTTCCTGCTGAGATGTAGATGCAGCTAAATTATTACCAGAAATGTCTCTTGAAGGTGACAAGCCCACTGGTTTAGCAAAGACACCTTCATATCTATCCAAGGAAGTATTGGAGACCATTGATAGGTGCATCTGAATGGAGGGGAGCTAAGCGATGAAACCATGTGAATTCGTCTTAAGGATATTTTCTAGTCGATGTGAACTGATGATGTAGAGAGACCCTAGTTGTAACCCCGTAAATTTGTGTTGTTTCCCATTGACTGAAAACTACATCCAAAGTTCAGCAAAATCCCATAAGATGGGGCCAAGAGTGCATAACCATTGAATGCCCAAAACCACATCACATCCACCTAAGGATAAGAAAAACATGTTGGAGCACAGGTTATAATCTTCCAGAGAGATATGCACATTGTGACACTTCCCCTTGCAAGGTAAGGTGCCCCCATTGGCAACCATGACTTCAAAGTTGGATCAAGGATGGACAAAACAATTAGCATGTTTTGCGATCCGAGGGTCAATGAAGTTATGAGTGCTACCATAATCAATGAGTATTGTAAGAGGAAGCTTCTTGAAGTAACTCCTGACCCGCATTATTTGGGGGATGGTGATTTTGGCTAAAGCATGGAGAGATATCTCTTGGTGGTCTTCCTGAAACAGAGGGTCAATAGGCGGCTCCTGAATGTCGACTTGATCATCCATTATATCTGGAGCTTCTTCACCAATTTCAGAGGCAGGCGGAGCATCCACATCCAAGAGATAGAGCTTTTGGTGAACACATCTATGTCCCCGAGTGAATTTCTCATCACTATTATAACAAAGCCCTTTTTCTCTATGTTCCTACATCTCTGTTTCAGGCAAATGCTTGATACGACTTGGTCGAGGAGCTTGCGGGATGGGAGGTCATTGAGAACCCATATTTCAGAAGGGAACAAAAGTGGGTTTGGAGCGTTGTTGGCTTGCAATCTTGTCTTCTGCCAACTTATCCAACCCTAGGGATTCCATCATTGTGTTGGGACAGAACATTTAAACCTTTGAGTGGATTTCATCCTTAATACCACTGATAAAACAACTCCTGTAGAATTCATCAGAAAATCCTTCTAAGTGATTGGCTAGTTTCTCAAATTATGTCTGATACTCTCTCATAGTGCCAATTTGGCGAAGTTTAGTGAGGGCTCCTGTGAAGTCATCAAAAGCACTAGGACCAAATCCTTACAAAAGGAGCTGGCAAAAATATGCCCATTTTGGCTGCCTTGATGTACCAACGGTACCATTGAAGAGTTTCATATTCCAAATGAAAGGATGTAAGTGGAACTTTGTTGACATTGAAAGTATTATGCAGACCGAAATATTGTTCGGCATGATAGATCCATCCAGTCGGATCAGTACCATTGAAGTGAGGAAAATCAAGCTTCAGACCACGAAAATTGCTAGAAGAAGAGAACCCATTGTCTGATGAAGAATCGAACTGTCGTTTGTTGTTCATGGCTGAATGCTCAAGATGGAGGCCGAGAAATTTTTCATCCAGATCCTGGAGTTTGGTTGGGATGGCTGCAAGTGATTCCTCCATGGTTTTTGCTCTTGTGCGGGTGACAACCATAACCAGGAGCTTTTTTGTTTTTTAATAGATAGAAAAACACAAACATAAGCTGATATAGTAAAGGAAAATTTGGATTTGGGAAAAAATCTTATGGGTAATTGGGGTTTGAATAGGTTTTGGACACTTGCAAATAGATAGGGAAGCAGAAAATTAGGATTTCATCAGCGGGGTGAAAGAATGCGAAAATTTATCAGAGAGGGACAAAGAAGCAGAAATAGGGAATGAACACGGTGGCAAAATTTGAAGGCGATTGGGTGAAAATTAAAGAAGTTATGGCAAACCCTAAAAATAGACAAATGTGGGATTCCTGGGTTTGGGAAGTGGAATTTGGGATAAGGTCCTCAGGAATGAAAGATGCATAATGAGATTATAGGGGTGCCAGGGAAGTTTCAAGGGAAACCGAATGAAAACAAGGGACACATGACGAAATGGGATTTATTTATTTTTTATTTTTATTTTTTTCAGAATGGATCTGCTATGGTTCAGAAGGGATCGAAAACAGATGGATCTACAATGGCACAGATGGGATCGACAACAGATGGAACTAAAACAACGCGAAAGGGTCGGAAATGACGCAGAAGGGTCTAAAACGACACGGAAGAGATCGACAATAGATAGATCTGAAACGACATGGCAGTGATCGGCAACAGATAGATATGAAACGACACGAAAGTGTTCGGCAACAAATAGATCTGAAATGACACGGAAGTGATTGACAAGAGTTATGGACAAAGGAAATCTGCAATCTATCAGCGGAAAATATATATGGACCCCGTATGCTCGACTTCCTAACGGTTCAGGGGAATCACTCGGACATTAATGTTGTCTGACGGCTTACGTAATGGGAAGTACCCCTCACTCCATGGCTTAGGTAAAACTGATAACCGCTTTGCCACAAGCGACGGCTCTTGGTTTACCTCACGGATGGGAACTAGTCAATCTGGTAGGGGTCAGTGCCCTTTTCACTAATATGTCCTCTCAATGGGCCAGCTACTTTGGGGTTCCTGTGGTACTCCTCACAATTTGTTTTAGGGCTTATGCCCAAGTACTTCCCACAGTTAAGCGGATAGGGATTTTTCCCAAATCCGAACCTGCAACAGATGCGAATTTTTATTTTTTGCAGAAATTTCGCCCAACGAGCCCAAGAAAGTGCTCTGATGCCAGATGTGAAGAACCTGCAACAATTAATTAATGGAAATACATGAGATAGCAAAAATAATAGAACTCAGAATCGCTTTATTAATCGCAGGCCACTTCGAGGGGAAACCTCCTTTGAGCAAGCCAATACAAATAACTTCACGGTGCCTTCATTGGCCTCAACACACACTTATAAACTAAGTCTATGCCCAATACTATAGGTCAATACCATGGGACATATAATACTACAGGATGACTTACAAAGCATATGCGTCCAATACTATGGGTCAATACCATGGGCTAATACAAATTATGGATCAACAAATACTACGGGATGACTTACAAAGCATATGCGTCCAACAACAATATACTAACAAAGTAAAGAGAAGGGTTGACACGGGTTCCTAATAGCTTCTATTGCGGCTTTTTTGGGTACTAGATTCGTGTGGGTACCCTTAACACTCAAGTATTACAGTCCCTATAAAATACTAGAAAGTATTGTGTTTATAACTTACAAATTGAAATACCTATGTCTTTTCTTTACTTTAAGTTCCTTTAAGGAAATGGTTTGTAATGGTGAAAATCTCCATCTTCTTTATTCTTAAATTTAAGTGAGGGAAATTTTTAAATATTCATACTTATCTTAAAGTATAGAAATCTTGGCAAATATTTCTAACTCTTAAACTATATTCAATTTATAAGAATTTTATACATATTATAAAACAAGAGAAAGTTGCGTCGCAACATATCCTTGTCAAAAGAACGTTTGAGAGAATTCAACAATGAATTGACATTGAGAATAAATTAATGACGTTTTTAGGTCATTTGAAGATGATATGATTCCCAAGATTTTGACAAAGCTACTGAGAATTGGAACTATTGTCAGTTTAAAATAGATTAATTATTTGTATACACCATATTGAACTTATCTTATCGAAATTGTGGCTATGGATTGAATAAATTCAAGGGTCATTATTATTGTTAACTATATAATGTTTAAAGAAAATCGTATGTAAATTGTTGCTATAGATTGAATAAGTTCAACAGCCATCAAAGATTGTTCACTTTACATCTTGAGTGTCTTATTTACATTTGCATAAGTGGATATATCACTTTACATCTTGAGTGTCTTATTTACATTTGCACAAGTGGATATAGATATTTTATATTTCATAATATTAATGATTTGGTTTTGAAGAAAGGGAATGCAAGCAAGACAACAACTTATGAAAGCTAAAATAAATAAAAATTATTAAAATGTAATTTATGACAACTTCAAACTTGGAGTAGGATATTAATTTATTAAAGTGTTTAGAAAATAGAGCATGTTATTTATTTGCACTAAATGCATTACCCTATTCCGTTTGGGATTTTGGTGCAGTGGATACCCTTTGGAAGTTTATATTTTAAAAATTGGATCCACATAGTTGATTGGGACAATGCATGAACTCTCCTCTTCCACAAATAAATATTCCAAAGACATGTCTTTGGCACAGGTGCGATAATGCATACAGAGTGCAGCATCATCCCTTCTAAACACCCAACAATCCTTTAAAATCTCTTAAATCCAAATGCTATTCTTTATCGCATTAACTAGTAGATCCACCAGAATTTAAAGGAAGCAAATTTATATTAAGAAACTGATTGACTCGTCAATACATTTATATTATACCCAAATTTTCAAATCGATAAGATTAAGAACTATATATTTATGTCCATTAAAAGATACAAACACACATACTTACGTATATACTCTATGGTCTCTTATATCCTTTGCCAGATTTAAGGATTTAACAACTCTTCAGATTCTTGATGTTTTCACAGTGATTATTGGATGAGTATTGGGTAAGAGTCAATTGAATGTGACTTCTCTTCATCACTGGAAACGGTGTATAAGATTACTGCTGGAACAATTTCATGACTATTCCATACAACATATTTCCTGTTCTTTTAATCTTAGAGCAGATATATTGTCTAAATTGGGACTATAGATGGCAGAAGGTATACTACAAGTTACTCTATACATTGATCATCATCCAGGGGATATGTTTTATGTTAGACTTTATTAATTTCAATACGTCAATGTTCTCCTTTTTGTAGCGTTTGTATTCGAAGTTTTATGGTTTAGAATTACTCCATATTAGTGTTAGTTATGATGTAATCAGTAGCAATGTTATAAGTGGTCTACAATTGAATAGCTGCAAGTATTCTTGGATAAACAGTAAAAGGTTGCAGAGTCTGTATACAATGTCACTATCCCTGGGATAGGTATTACCGTAAGTTTTTTTGATTCAACTTAATGAATATCAAGGAACTTTTTTTTCGTTAAAAAAAAAGTCTATTCACAAAATGTAAACTAAGATATAGATGATATTTCAGATATAGGATGTTTGCATGGTGTATATATACAAATGGATATACAAACTTGGGAAGAGTTCAGCAACTTCCATTCTCATTCTTGTCAATGTAATTGACAAGAATTGACAAGAATTAAGTCTTCCTCTAGAGTCCATGGGCCCTCCTCCACTATCCATGGCCCCTTTTTAATCTGTAAGAATTTATTTCCCATCGAAGTTGTCCTACACCAATGAGAAAATCAAATTATTGTTTTATAAAAATTATTAAATTTATTTTAATTTTTAAAAATATTATATTTAAAATTTAAAATTTAAAATTGTAAAAAAAAACATAACTTTTATTTGATGAAAAATTAAAATTACAAAAATAAACCGAAGCTGCTAAAAAGATCATGAGTATCATTGCCACAAAGCCATAACCTTATGCATATTTACACTTTAGAATCAGAGATCAAACAATAAGGCTGCTTTGTAATTAGTTAAAATATTACAATTATATTCTTACCTGGGCAAATTAAAAAATTAATTAAAATAAAATACTTCAATTTTTATATAATTTGAGTGAATCCATTTATAAAAAAAAATTACAATGAAATGAAATTATCTTTGTAAATTCTTTTAACTTTAAAATGCATTATATTTGATAGAAATATATTTAATTATATTTGTTAGACTTTATATTAAATCTTTATATAATGATTTAATGATTGACTGAAGATAGAGTAGCTTAATTTTGTAATAATAAATTATCTTTATAAAATATTTTGATGTTTAGCAAATGGTGTAGAAATATATTATATATATTTTTAAAAATCATATTTATATGTTATATGTTTATTAATTATGTATTTAGCTCTGGTTTTATTAACAACCTCCTTATCTGCTAATTCGAGCCTTCAATTCCATATTCTAGATGGGATTAATTGGAAATATATATACACCGTTTAAACACGCCAAGTTTCAACGTTGTGGCATTTCTAGGTAATATGCGTACTACTCTCAGCGGCGAAAATGTGTTTTCTCTTTAATTGTCAACGTTTACGATCAGCCCTGCTATTGTATATCCAGAGCTGCTATTATTTTCCCCCGCACATTTTCTGTAATTTTTCAAACGATCAAAACCCTAAGCTATACGGTCGATAGAATATCAAAAGTAATGAAGAAGAATACCAAAAACTTGTTCGATAAATAAAAATTACGAGAAGCATTCTATGTTCGGGGCTTTAAGTTTATTTTTGCCCTAATTCTGCAATTTCAACAGCAATTTATATTTCTATATTTCTGTTATGAAATTTGTCCAAAAGATAAAAGGTTTAATGTATACCAAGTCTTATGGGCCAACTATATGACTATATTATAGTTAAACTTTTTATTTTTCATAATAATTTTCTCAAATGCAAGGTTAGTGTGACGTTTTTATTTAATACATTGATAGAAGGTGTATATTTTTAATTATAAAAATATTGTGTGAGATCAATATTGAATAACAAAGTAATATTTATATTGATAGATGTTTATACCTTAGAATTTTATTATTTGGGGTGGATTATTATTTATATATTTCCTAGATTCAAAAAAAGATGAGATAAGTATACTTCTAGTCGTTCAAAATTTCAAATAAAAATAAATAAAAAAATAAAAACTAATAGTTGATGCATGGATAACTAGTAACTCATGCATGGATAACAAATAAACAACCTATTTAATTAAAAAAGATAACATGTAGCAAGTAGCTGAAACATAGAGAAAAATAGATGATTACAATTAAACATAGAAAACAAGTAAAATATAACTTTTTCATGATACTTAACTTTTAATTTATTAAAGAATTGAACATGATACATTTAATTAAAATTAATTAATAAATAATATTATAGTTACACCCATAAACAATCAATCCAACATCTACTCATTTAATCCAGGAGCTGAAATTAATATGGGAATTAATCCAAGGTTTAATAAAATGACGTCCTTTCAGTTTCCGATAGCTCCACTTTCTTCACTAATTTTCCAATCCCTCCACTCCTCTCTACCCCTCTACGGCCACTCCCTCTGCCAGTTCAACTACATAGAAATACCATAATTCTGATTTTGATTTTCGATTTTACAAAATAGACTTGAAAGAATAAATGATATGCATATAAAATCACAAATTGTGATTTGGTAACTCAGATTTCACTTGCATTCAATTGAGAAAAGTGGGTGCCTTCAATATAACTTAGAAAAATTCACTTCTTTGAGAAAATTGGGTGCCTTCAATATAACAAAAAATTCACTTCTTTTTAACATTCTTGTTTTATTTTCCCTTTGAAATATAATGCTTAAGTTCACTTCAAGACGCCAGTTTATTATCAAAATGATATAATTTTTTAATGAAAAAAATACACTTGTACATAATAGTCGTTTCTTGTATGTCATTATTTTTTCATATTTCTTAATCTTAATTCAATTATTTCGAAAATTAAATTAAAGAGAAGGAACTCTTGAAACTCTTGGTATTGTCTTTGTATTCTCATTAATAGAATTTTTGTGTACGATCTGTCCATCTCTATTGTCTAAATTGTTTCTGTCTCCATTGTGTAAATTGTTTCCGCTGTGTACCCTGGTAAAAAGTTCATAAGTAATTGTTTATTTCTTGAATGTCTAATGTTCTTAGCCTCTTCTGTCAGAAGATTGCTGAACTCGAAGAAAAGAAAGCCAATCTTGCTTCAGGGTTGGTAATCATCTAAAAAGTTCATAAGTAATTGTTTATTTCTTGAATGTCTAATGTTTTCAGCCTCTTCTGTCAGACAGCAGATTGCTGAACTCGAAGAAAAGAAAGCCAATCTTGCTCCAGGGTCGGTAATCATCTTTCCGCTGTGTACCCTGGTAAAAAGTTCATAAGTAATTGTTTATTTCTTGAATGTCTAATGTTTTCAGCCTCTTCTGTCTAATGTTTTCAGCCTCGTCTGTCAAACAGCAGATTGCTGAACTCGACGAAAAGAAAGCCAATCTTGCTCCAGGGTTGGTAATCATCAGAAGAAGACTTCAAGAGAGAATTGATGATTTAAGAAAGAAGCTGCCAGAACCAAAGATGAAAGAAGTTCAGAATGAAAATGCAGAAGATGAAAGTTGGTTTGATGATTTCTCAGCAGACCAAGGTGAGTCCTTTGTTTCGAGAAAAATTGCTCAGCTAGACGAAAAAGTAAAAAGAGACACAGAACAAATGGCTAAATTAGCATAAGGTATCCAAAGTTCTCTACATGAATTAGATGAATTAAATTCTGAATACATTCAGCTCACAATGAGAAAAGCACAACGTTTCTATCCAGATCATACATCCAGTACTCCAGAACCTGTCTTAGAACAAGTTTTTGAACAAAAAGCTATCGGTGATAGAATGGTTATACCAATAGGCATTAAGACAGAAGGTTACGAAAGATATTATCTAGATGCTCAAGAAGATACAGGTGCTATGAGTAGTTGTTGCAAGTTTAAGGAAATTCCACAATATTTTTGACAACAAACAAAAATCCAGTTCCGAGCAGTTAACAAAGAATTGATTCAAATCAATATTCTTGGTCCATATTTTCCAATTTTGCTTGGAAATTTACAAACATATGTTACTTTGTATTGTCTTGAAACTGGTGCATATATGTTGTTAGGATAGGATTTTGTTCAGAAACATTTTCCCATGACTGTAAATAAAGAATCAGTAAACTTCACAGTACAAGGTAAACAAGTCTCAGTCCCTCTTAAAACAGAGTATGCAATTAGGATATCAGCATAAACTCTCGACTTGGTAGAAGACTCAATGAAGGATCTTGCAAAGATCAAGAAAATTGTAAAACATGCAGACCTTCATGGGCAATAAATTTTGATTGAGATTGTAAAGAATCTGAAGGAAGATTGTATATCAGAGCATCCAGATGACTTTTGGACAAGAAAAAAATATTATGTAAATCTTCCATATAAGAAGAATGTACAGATAAAGCCACAAAAATCTTCATCAAATCATATGATTCCTACAAAACAGCAAGCCTGCAAAGAGGAGATACATCAATTGCTTGAAAGGAAATTGATAGAGCCGTGCAAGAGTGGTTGGGCTTGTCCAGCATTCTATGTCAATAAACACTCTGAACGAAAAAGAGGCAAGAAAATGTTAGTGGTAAAATATGATGCATTGCAATCTCTTGAACCAGTCAGGTATCCACTTCCCAATAAAGAATTACTTCTTGCTAAGATTGCCAAAGCAAATGTGTTTAGTAAATTTGATCTAAAGAGTGGTTTTTGGCAAATAGGAATATCTCCAGCAGACAGATTCAAATCAACAGTTGTTGTTCCTAATGGACAATATCAGTGGCTGGTAATGCCTTTTGGTCTAAACAACGCTCCCTCTGAATTTCAAAAACTCATGGAGGAAAATTTTAGGCCATTAGAGTTTGTAATTGTGTATATAGATGATCTTCTTGTTTTTAGTAGAGATATAGCTCAGCACAAGCTACATCTAGAATACTTTTATGTTTATGTATATAAGCATGGTTTGGTTCTTTCTTCATCACCAGAAAAATTTCAGATTGCAAAGACTGTCATAGAATATCTTGGTTTGCAAATCTCACAAGGAAAGATCTAGTTGCAACCTCATGTCTTGCAGAAGTTGTTAAATTTTCTAGACAAATTGCATCACTTGAAATTTGTTCAAAGATTTCTTGGATGTTTAAATTATATTCAGCAATTCTATCAGCATCCAAGATACTGCAACAAAGGCTGAAATGTGGTTCATCTTGGATAGATGAAATGACTTTTGAAGTTAGAAGAATAAAGTCTCACATTCAATATATTCCTTCTTGATCTCTTCGAGATCAAGACTTACCTTTCATTTTCGTCGGCATGCAAAGCATACCTCATCACATGAAGCACCACCTCAACACATGAGGATCTTTGTTGACACACAACAACTTATCCTTGACTAGCAAGACTGTACACCATCATCATTTTAACATACAAAGCAATTGCCTCAACACATGAAGATTAACCATTCTTGAGTCCAACTAATCAAAATTATTCTCCATGTTTCCTGAGTCCAACTCAGGATCCTATAAGGCACTACCTCGACACACGAGGCTCAATATTGACACACAATATTATTGACCTCAAGAATGACTCATGATGCTATAACTTTAACATACAGGAAATGCTAATGCAGGTTACTATTTTCAAATATTTGTACAAAGATCCCATCGTGAAGGGGATGGAAATCCCATGGGATGGAAGTGGTGATTTATATTCCTCCGAGAAATAAAGGAATGCAAACTTGGGTTATAAATGGTGACAACATATTTGCAATGTGGAAATTGCCTTATCAGGCAAAGACATTGTGGAATTTCTAAATAGAGATTTTGAGTTGTTGGAAACCCTCAAAGTGATTTTCAAAAGTTTACCCCTACCCTCTTATGGATTCTATAAAAGTTTAGATGCAACATTTATAAGGATGAGGGAATATTTTTACCCCATGTGAAACCACTGGCTCAATATAGCTAAGTATGAGAAAGTTGTCAATCAAGCCCAAGTACAAGGTTCCATGTCAGCAACATCTCAACAAAGGCAAGGGGAAACCTATGCAAAAACTAGGTAATATTTTGATTTGATGTCAAAGTAGGTGTGTCATACTAAGTCCAAAAAGGAAACAACTTTATCCAAAGTGTCAAAGAACTAAATATGTGATAAATAAACAACTGAGAAAGGCCTATTTAAAGAAGAATGTGAGCCATTCCAAGGGGTGGAAATTTTGAGAGAGAAGTAGAACTTATGTAAAGGGTCTCTCTATGAGTTTACATTCTGGAAAAACATGAAAGCTTTGTTCTAACTTGTATCGGCGATTCATCATTGTAATGTGTACCAGTTCTTCTTTCTACAGTCTTCTCATATTTTCCATCTTCTTTTACATTAGTTCCACCAAATTATATTTTATATTTTTCATAATAAAAGCCTTAGGAAACTTTACAGGTTCTTCTAAAACAATATAATTGTGAGATACACATTTGTTCTCAAGTGAATTTATCCTATATAATGAATTCCTTACATATTATGTGGAATGAATTCATGGAAAATGTGATGTTTTATGTTTGTCATTGATTTATTTTACATATCTTAGTTGTATTGTACGAATGCCCATTTCAAATGCAATATATATGTGTGTGCGTGTGTGTGCATGTGTGTGTTTGGATTATTGAAATCTTCATTCCTCAATAGCTCATCTCCACCTAAAAAATCATGCACACAAGTTTAATATGAATGTCTTGTAGTAAAAACATTTTTATTTTTTAGTTTCTTCCATTTCAACACCTTTCACAACCTATCAAATAGTTGATATACACACAAACGATGCCTCCATACAACTAAGATCCCTATATGTTGTATCGGTTCCCTTCAGAAATTGAGTGAGTCAAGAGAGAGAGAAATCCTTCATTCTTGATAAATTTTTGTGCAAGGAAATATGTCCTTAAAATATTTCTTAGAGGTTTTGGATCCCAGATGTACTGTGGCATTGTTCTAGATTCCTCCTTAGAATATCTCAAAGCTACAACACAAGGGATGGCATCACCCTAGGGGGTATATGGGTATGCCAATCATGAGGGTAGGGTTCCCAGGCACATGACTCATCATGGACTATGGAATTAATGGACTAGGTGGAAGATAGGGAGGGATGGGTGGGTATTGTGATGAATTTTATATCAAATATATAATTAATTTAACACATGTTACCTAGGTGAGTGGTGATTTGCTTAGCTCAGATGGATATATGTGCTTTATCATTTCGGCAAGCACCTGTGGGAACACAACAACATTAAGATTGATTTCTCGTATATACCTTTGACAAATGCAACTAAATCAATTTTTAAATCCTACAATCTCTAATACTCCCAATTTTGACTTGGAACGTATTTAATCAAAATCATGTAAATGATGTAAATATGCTAGTATGGATTCCTAGTGTGGAGCTCAAGGCCAAGACCCAACTAGTGAATAGCTAGGCATGTATGATGTATATATTTTTAGTTGGACGATATGATTGGCTTATCATGCCAATTTGAAATGTATGTAAATATTACGTTTGAAATTAATAAAACGGTCCAAGATGGTTGTGTAAAGAGAACTAGAGAGGCTATGATTCCACTAGAGAGGAGGAGGAAAGGGGGGCTATGGGGAGACCAAATCCTATGTTGCCAAGTGTCAACCTTAAAACTCATCCAAAATATGCCATGTGTCTTAAATGAGTCAATTACCTTCTCTTGACTATTAAAACCAATCATTGAATGCACATGTGAGGTTGGTGGGAAAAGTCACTTCATGTAGTTATTGAAGCATGGAAGTTGTGGCAGTTATGTCAGTTGTCAGCAGTCTTATTTCTTCTATGGTCAGAAGCTATGTCATTTGCTTTTTCACCCTTACCTCATATCCTTCGAGACAACACTCTTTTAATCACTCTCTCATGCAAGATTCTACACTACGTATAGTTTTCCATTGTTGTTCATGTCCTTTACCAAACTATGTTTAACCCCAAAATTCGAATTTGGAGACAGAGCTACATTTTTTGGAAAGGAAAATAGATGGTTGTAGGTGAGATTGGAGGTTTGGAAAGCTAGGAACCTTTACCCATTGAGTTCTACTAATTTTGGATGCTTGAGAAGCCATGGATTAATGTTGTAAGAGGTTCTCCATTAGCATACAAAAGGTTGGACTCTTATTGCACACATTGGTAAGCACTATCAGGATTGGATTTCATGAGGGAACTGTGGATCAGTGAAGGGAAATTCCTTCCTTGTGTTTGGTGGGGCAGTTGGAAGGATTTCCATGGCTGTGATGTCTTAGTGAGACCCCTTTAGGGCTCTGGTTGAACATTTTGGCTAAGAACAGTGAACAAAATAGGTTGTGGGCTGAGGGATAGAATCCTGTAGGTGTTTCCTTCGCCCTAATGGCCTCATAGCCCATCTTGGGGGTTTCCTCTCAATAGAAAGAGTATATGCTGGACAGAGTTCCTATGGCTGGGTGGAAAATCACTCTTACACCACTAGCTGCTTAAATCTTCTTTGCTTAAAGATAAGTATTCTTATGTATTTGATGTGCAATGATTTTTATCTGTGTTCATGTGATAATTATGCCTTTAAATTGCATGTTGTGTGTGTGAATTTAGTTTATTCCACTGTGTGTTTTATTTTCATGTTTGCACACGCATTGTAACTATTAAAAATTAATAATTATGGTTATGGGGCAAAATTTAGAAGCCCGATTTAGTGAATGTCCTCTCCTGCTAGTCGGATTGAGGGATGGGGATGTTACACAATCATGCACTTATTTTAATACATGTATGTGAGGTGTTTCAATATCCTCTACTATTGCCAACATAATTAAGGGTTGGAGGACTAATGTTGTCCCACCTTGATGGAGTTTTTTCATCTTGGAACAATTGTCAACGTGCTAGAAAACATCAGTTAAATATAAATACTTCAAGAAATGTTTATCTAATTATTTTCAATTGTACAATTAAAGATATACTCAATGATTTACCACCATTTATAAATCATACTAACCTCAAACAAAAAACTATCTTGTGCACGATCCTCCATTGGGCCATGGAAAATATGCCTGCAATAAGTGCATTGATGGGGTAACGCTCAATTGTCGAAAGAATCCATTTCTTGAATGGATGTCATAAATGGTCCATGATCAGTGGGGCTTGAAGGACCTAAACCTGAGGTTCGTCCATGTTTATCTGATGGTTCATGTCTAGATGACTCCACAAATTAACCGTGTTGCAATACACTATTGTAAAACGTGATAAGGCAGTGGTAGTGTTAGCTAGGATATCTAGTAATTGGGGTGTTTTTAGGGGGGGTTAGGTGTACGCCTAGGAGATGGTGTCCCTCTCATTGGGTTATTTGAATCTATTGGTTAATCCTAGACAGGTCCAAGACCGACCCCCTGAAACTCAGTAATGTCAAAATAGCTCACGTGGAGACCCAGCCGAAACTCTGCATATAGTTTTTGAAGAAAATATAGTGGAACCTCCTTATTGTTGCAAGGAGGTTTGTCGAATACCATGAACCAATGACTCATCCAGTTTTGTTTCCATGGATCGTATGTGCACCAATCCATGCAAGGGTGCCTCTTATGTGGATCACGGGGTTGGTTGATCCTGGGTTCAATGAAAAAACTAACAATAACTTGTTTTGAAATGTTCAAATCTTTGATTTGTTCTTTATTGAGTCGAGTGGAATAGAATTGTCTCATCGTTGCCCTATATTTAGTTATGCTCAACAATTGACCATGGGCATTCTCAACAAGGGAAATTGTGCTATTAAGAAATGTGGATAAGCCAATAATATTAATGGTTCCCTTGTGGTTCTAAGCTCTTGAACCAAGATTCTTAGTTGGTTTAAATGTTGGTGAACCTCAGTTTTTGTGATTGGGTTATACTCAGGGTTCTAGATTTGGTACAGGGTTTTTTGTTCTTGGTGGATTTGTTTCTAGTTTTTTTGCCATTGTGATGGAAGAGAGACATTTTGCATGCAAAAGATATGGTTTTTTTTAATTATGATTCATTTACAATTGAGTTTTTATTTTAATAAATCACAAAACAATCATATAAAAATTACAGAATGTGACGAAAATTACCTAGAGGGATGGCTTGGATGGTTTTTTACTGGTGGAGGTGTGCATGTATTATGTATTGTCACTGTGGAAGTTGTTGATGTCGTTGAAAAGGGAGACAATGGTGAAGAAATGTGTTGTGTGTTGTTTTTTAATAAATAGAGGAGCATGCACATCTTATTAATGTATGTTTTATTTAAGGAAGTGCATGTGTTAATAGCATGTTTGCACTTTAAGAATTTATGTTCATTCCTTTATCCACATTACTTCTTGTGTGGAGGTTCATTAATTGCAGAACTAGGAATGTGTGCACGTTTTTGATAGTGCATGCATGTTTTTTAATTTTAGTGCTGGTTCCCTTCCATTGTAATGAAAATGGGTACGATATTTTTGCAAGGACCCACATATACAACTTAGGTACCATTTCATACAATTGGTTTTGGAATAGGGATAGTTGAAGCTAGAAAAGATACACACTAGCTAGAATCTTGTAGAAATGTTAACAAGGGTAGTAACTAGGGAGAAAATAAGTTCTTACTTAGTTTCACTTGGCCTTCAATCATTATGGTGAAGATGAGAAACTTTCTAGGTCCAAAGTTGGAGGATAGTCCAGCAGTTGCAGTAGCAGTGGAGTTGTTGTGAATAGTATCCAAGTGAGATTTTGTTGCTAGTGGAGCCTAATTATATTCTTTATTTATAGGTCTTGTTTCAACCATGTTTCATTCCTATTTCCTGATGGGGGTTTGAATGTGTGTGTGTGGGGGGGGGGGGGGGGGTTTCCCCCACTATGTCACCAGGGGGTCCAAAGGGGGGTGACGACAACCTTTTGGATCATTGTAGGTGGGGGTTGGAGGTAGTGACCTCAAAGATAATGTTTTCGGAAAAAATGCCTTGTAAAATAGTGTACCTCCATAGTTAATATGGACCATTCATCATTAGGTCATAGATTAGACGATATAAGTTATGTTGGTTCTTTTTTCCTTAGAAGGAAACCCTATTTTTATGAGGGAATTGTATTACAACTATGTAGAGTGTGTGAGAGACTATAAGAGAGTGAAGAGGAGGTTGCAGTGGATTTTTTGCAGGTTTTATCCCTTCATTTTGTAGGATGGAATAAAGGAAGGACTAGCTATTTCTTCGTGGATGTGTCCTATATCAAGTAAACCACTTATATTGTGTCTCACTTGTATTTTTTTCTTCTGTGTTTTATTTCCACATTCATTTTTTTTAATTTCTTTGTGATCTTATTCCTAACAATATGGATATACCCCATCAATTCCAAGCCACCTCTACTCTATATAGTTGAATATGGCCATTACTCTATAATTGACCTTGATCTTAGCCTTACCCTAGAGAGAACAATACATGCACAAAAATCAAGTAAAGGTCGTATCCTAAACCACTAAAATTACATTTCTTAGCCTTAGATACATGCCTAAGAATGTTTATAAAACAAACATATTTAGCCTAGCTTAAACCACCCCAAAAGGGTGAAAAACAAGGTTTATTAGCAAAGATAATAGAACTAGAAATATATTCATTGTGTGGATCGTCAGAATAGATATTACCAGGATCTGAAGGAATAATATTGATAACATATATTTCCAAATGGAAAACTAAGACAAATCTAAACTATAATTTACCCCATGCTACTATGTCTACATAGGATCTTTGCCCCTTATAAAAGTTGGATTTCTAGTTTTTTGCCCTTAATCCTTACCATAGTCATTATTATTATTGTCACACATGGGTTCAAATTAAGAAACTAATGCCCCAAAGAAAATCCAATCCCCTAGATGTTAATGGTAGGGTTGATGGGTGGGTGCAAATAATTCAAAGTAATAATCAAAATACAAAGCCATTTATTGTTTTGACAATCCAAGGCCATAAAGTGACTGCAAATGAGGGGAAAACACTAGATGGCATTGTGCCTATGGTACAATGGAGGAAAATTTGCATCCTCATTTTCTTCTTCCTCTTAGGGGAAACGAAAAATGCTTGTTCTTGGCCTCCCTTGCTAAAGAATAAAGGAAATGATATGGAAAATGACTCTTAGAAGAAGCTTAAGGTCAGTTCCCTAGACTAATGGATGCATGTTGCTTTAAAAAACCTAAAACATTAAATGAATTTAATGTTTTGGATGGGATAGGTGGATATGAGCATGAAATAAACTTTCTAGTAATCCACACATTCACGCACAAACATACATATGCATACACTTGCAAACACAAGAATATGATAACACCTAAAAACATGGGTTGTTTGTCTACCTATGTTGACCATGCCAATATGCTTTCAAAAAATTGACAGGTGTAGGCATAGTGGATATAGCAATAGGGGATGCAAGTCAATTTATAAATAATGACTTAGAAACACATTTAACTAAGAGAAAAAAAAAGTAATTATTGAGATAGGGTTCCATCATCTTCTACCCTTGAAATATTACCAAGCCTCTTACTACAAAGAGTTATACAAGTGCTACCGCCACCACATTTTCATGTCCGTCCCATTGTTTCTCATGTTGCTTCTATTTGTACCTTTTTTCTTCTAGTACTAGATCTGATTCTCAATCAACCTTGGAGAGTACATGATGGAAGTGAACACTTAATGAGTAAGCATATAAATCCATTAGTAACTTTTGGTTTTAATCAAATTTGGTTCGAATGTTTCTAAATCCCTATACTAGTAAGTTATGTTAGATAGTTTTTTTATATCCATATACTCGAAAGTTGTGATAGATAGTGTTTCTATGTGTGGCATGTTTCTAAATCTTCTACTTTTGAGAATATGATGGATAAAATTATGACTGTGGTTGTTAAGAATGTGCACAAGTCATTTCTAGCACCATCTTTCGTGGAAAAAATAGGTTCTACAATCATGTTTAATGGGTGGGATGATCATGAACTGAAGAAAACAATAATTTCATTGTTTCTTGTCCCATATTCATCATGTTCCTTAAATATGTAGATGTGTTTTACCATGTTAAGAGTGTCTTGTTGTTGTGTGACTTAGTTGAGTCAATTGTGTCGAAGGTGGGAGTGAAGAATATTATCAATGCTTTTAATATTTTAACTATTCAACAAAATATTGTCTATTGATGGATAAATCCATACATAGATCCTCAATGTTTTTGAACTTATCTTCGAGCAAGAGTATAATATCTCTTTGAAATCATGTTATCGATATCCCTTAATGCATGGGAGGGCTAATTTTTGGGCTTTGTTGAACACTTGCGTCGAGAGGCGCTCTAAAGCCCAATATGAGGGAGATCTTGTAACGTTTTTGGAGTAACGTTTGTCGATATTGTCGGCTATTAATAAAATAATAAAAAGTAATAATATGAGAGAGATCTTGTAACATTACATGTAACGTTTGTCAATATTATTGTCAGCCATTAATAAAATGTAAAAAGTAATAATATGAGGGAGATCTTGTAAGGTTACATGTAAAGTCTGTCAATATTATTCTCGATCATTAATAAAATGTAATAAAAATTAAAAAGTAATAAATATTTTGTCGGCCATTAATAAACGTTTGTTGAGTAATGTTTGTCCAGTATGAGGGAGATGTTGTAACGTTTGTTCCTAACATGTAGGCCATAAAAAATATAAATATAAGAAGTAAAAATGATAAAGAAATAAAAAAAATATTAGAAATAAAAGAAGTAAAAAAGATAAAGAATAGATGACATAAAAAGTAGAAACATAAGAAATAAAAGAAAGAAGTAAAAAATATATTATAGTAGCCATAAGAAGTAGAAACAATAGAAGGGATTTGAACCTTAATAAGAAAACATGGTTGCATTGATTTCAACAATGCGTAAAACAAATATTAGATATATAAGAAGTAAAAAAAGATAAAGAATAACTGACATAAAAAGTAATTAGAAATATAAGAAGTAGAAACATGGTTGCATTGATTTCAAAAAAAATTACTATAACCAACATAAGAAATATAAAAAATAGAAGGGATTTGAACCTTAATAAAAAAAAACATGGTTGCATCGATTTCAACAATGTGTAAAACAAATATTAGAAATATAAGAAGTAAAAAAGATAAAGAATAACTGACATAGAAATGAGAAACATGGTTCCATTGATTTCAACAATGCGTAAAACAAATATTAGAAATTTAAGAAGTAAAAAAGATAAAGAATAGCTAACATAAAAGTAGAAACATAAGAAATAAAAGAAAGAACTAAAAAATATATTGTAGTAGCATAAGAAGTAGAAACAAAAGAAGTAAGGGTTGGTGCAAGGTAATGATACCCATTTATGACACGTTTGTTGCAATGACATTCTGGAAAAACAGAAATGTTATCATTAAAATCAATTATTAAAGGTACCTACAAAAATTTTTCTGATTAGGTGTAAAAAGATGAAACGTAGAAAAATAGATGACCTTCCGGAATATATAATTTTTATTTATGGAAAAGTGGTATAACCACCCCAAAATGTCATTATTCGAAGATTGGTATGTTATCTTTTTTCTAAAACATAATGCACATGTTTTTGTTGACCAACCTGTTTGCTATGTAAATTTTCAATTTATGAGAACAAAAATATGTAGAGGCGTAGGCAACAGAAAAATATTGTGAGGGGCTATTTTTCCAAAATTTTAAAAGTCAATTTTATATTTTTTTTAAATTACCAAAGTCAGTGAAGCCCTAAAACGACATGGTCAATTGTCGATCCACCATATCATGGTCTAAAAATAATCAAAATGCATTTTTTTTTTTAGGTTGTAGGTATTTTCATGCTCTTATGTGGGTGATTTTCCGTTTTCTAAATAGGTAAGCCAATCAAAAGTTATAGGCCAAATAAACGGCTTATGTTTTTTACAAATTTGACATGAGTGCAGTTAAAAATGAATTAAAAATAGAAAACAACAACATATCTATTCAAAAATTATATATTTAGAATCTGCACACAAAGCTCGACAAGTGTGTGCAATTTCATCTGCAGTGCACTCGTGGAGCATATGCGGAACTAGTTGTGAAAAACATAAAGTTATAGCATTTGATGTGTTTTGCCATAAATTAGACATAAATCAAACCGAACCTCAAGGTGCAATTCGAAGCTAATTCCAATCCTGCAAGGGCGCCAAAAACAATTTGAATTCATACACGCGTACGCACACAGAAGCACGCACGTGCTATAGTGTGCGCACGCTCCTATGCGTGCATGCGCTATAGCGCACGCATGCTCCTATGCGTGCACGCGCTATAGCGCACACGTGCTCCTATGCGTGCACGCGTGCTCCTATGCGTGCACGCGCTATAGCGCACGCGTGCTCCTATGCGTGCACGCGCTATAGCGCATGCGCACGCATTGTTGTTTTACACATTTATTTTTTATCTATCTGTCCCTAACTAGCCCCCCTCTCTCCCACTATCTATAACCACGCCCCTCTTCCCTTCCTATCC